>CM040128.1:222264230-222604124 GCA_022559845.1 Amorphophallus konjac | reverse complement strand
GCAAGCATGCATATGCAAACCATAAATAAAAGATGCCCATGCAAAAGAATGCAAGCATACATCGTGAAGAAATGCATTTTTTTTTCTTTCTTTCTCTCTCATTTATATTTTTTTTATTATTTTTCCTGAAAAACGCGCCTTAGAGTAGGTCGTGGTTCGCATAAAGACGCCCTAGAAGACGGCGTGAATTTGAAAAGGTAATCTGATTTTTTAAAATGCAACGACCCGCTCAGAGACGTTATTCGGAAAGAGACGACCTAATCGAGGATGTTTATTCTATAAAAAGCGCCTTAGCCAAAGGCGTTAATTGAATTATTCTGCAAAAAAGGTTGACAAGACTATCAAGATCCCGGGGCCTACACGGTCACCATCTAAAATTCATTAACCTTTCTTAAGTAATTAAAAAGGGGGTCGACGTGATCATAGTTGACTTGTATTCGAGATTTCGCACAGTGCAATTTCTTAAGTCCGTCTTGACCATCCTGCCAGTTCGTGACTTGCCACATAGAAAGGATGGAAGAAAATATAAGGGAAGCCCATAAGGGATTCTGAGATGCTCGAGGTAAAGTTACCTCCCCTACCCTATGCCTGTTGGGGTTCGGTCTTTGGCGTAGGGAAATTTGTTGCCTTTTGCCTCTTTTATGTTGCACGCATACGCCCAAGGTTTTCCTTGCGGGGACTTTGCCCTCTTGACATGCTTTTCTTTTCTCAACTTGACTTTCACTTTAGAATTGATTTGCATTGATGAAAATAAACCTAATTGTACTTGGGCTTTTGTGACATTTGCTCCCTTTTGGGCCCTGACTTCCACCTACTAGGGCGGCGGATAGGCTTGGCGGATCTACCCCGAGGTCTCCCTTCCTTCCTTATGGGCCGAAGAAGAAAAGAACGGGTATTGTCTTTCACTTTTAGTCAGGTTTTTGACTTCCCATCGGATTTTGCACTGCTTGAGTTCAAGAATAAAGCGTGTAGTGTGTGTGGGAGTCAACCCCCTTTTTAAGTTAGCAAGACTGATGAATGAATCTTGAATTTTGACCTTTCGGACCTTGATCCTTCGTGTGCCATGGCACCAATTTTGATCTCTTTTGATTTTGAAGAATTTCTATTTTTTTTATTTGCTTTTTTGGAATTTCTATTTTTTTCTTGATTTTTTGGAAATATTCCACTTTGTTTTGGATTTTTGAAACGACATTTTCTTTTGGATTTTGAAAATTACTCTCTCTATATATATTTTTTTTAGATTTTTGAATCAAGGGTAGTATTTCTTAAGATACAAACCATTCCAAGGGTGAGTTAACTCTTCTCCTTCAGCATTAATCAGTTTATAAGCATTGCCAGGAAAAACGTCTTTTATAATAAACGGTCCCTCCCAATTGGGTTGGAGTTTTGAACGAGGGCCACCCGGCTTTATGAAAATCCTCTTAATTACCATCTCACCGATTTTAAATTTTCTCTCAATTACTTTCTTTTGATAAAAACGTGAGAGCCTGTTTTGATAAACGCACGCATGCTCAGCGGCGACCAAATGCTTCTCATCTAGGAGTTCCAATTGGGCAAGGAGTGAATCCCGACGTTCATCAATAGAAAATTCCTTATCCAATTATACTCGTAGAGAGGGAATGAGAATCTCATAAGGGACTACCGCCTCCATTCCATAAGTAAGGATGAAAGGGGTTTGCCCAGTGGGGGTTCGAATGGAAGTGCGATAGGCCCAGAGAGCTTCAACTAGCTTATCTGGCCAGTCCGAAAATTTATTAGCCTCACACGTCTTTTTGACAATTTTTATCAAAGTTTTGTTAGTTGCCTCTGCTTGGCCATTGCCCTGCGGATAATAGGGAGAAGAATGATGCAATGCAATGTTATACCTGTTGCAGAGATCCTTGATTTCTTGAGAGATAAATTGAGGTCCATTGTCGGTGATGATGGTGCTCGGGATGCCGAACCTTGCGATGATGTTCTTCATTATAAACTTGCAGACGGTTGACGCTTTGATCTCCACGTAAGCTTCCGCTTCTGCCCACTTGGTGAAGTACTCCGTTGCCGTGAGGATGAACGATTTTTGCTTGGTCAGGAGGTTCGAATCACCAAGAGGTCCAATGATATCAAAAGCCCACATGGAGAAAGGCCATGGGGAGGACGTAGGATGGAGTGAAGAAGCAGGAGAATGAATCTTATCGGCGTGCAGTTGGCACTTAACACACCTTCGAACATAGATGGAACAATCCTTTTCTAGAGTTGGCCAATAGAAACCTAGCCTAAGGATCTTCTTAGCTAGCATCTGGCTATTCACATGACCACCACACACTCCAGAATGCGCCTCTTCCATAACTTTTCAAGATTCATCATCGTCGAGGCATCTTAATAAAACACCGGTGAGCCCTCTCCTATAGAGCACACCTCCAACCAAAACATAACGCTGAGCCACTCTTCTAATTGCTTTCTTTTCTTCTGCAGTGGCTTCCTCGGGATAGGACTGATCATTGCAATATCTGGCAATCTCATAATACCAAGGCTTCTCTTCATCAGCCAATTCTTCTTGCCAATCCAAAAGCATGACCTCTTTGCCTTTAAGAGATTCCTTCTGCTTGTCCTTCTCAAGCACCTTATCCCTAATATCGAGGAATGCACGATCCTTAATAGCTGACGTGCCACGCTGATGAATTAGAGGAACATGAAAATCATGCTCAGGAGGGAAGACTAAAGTAGAGGCCAAAGAGGCAAGAGCGTCAGCTAGGATGTTCTGGCTACGAGGAACATGGACGAAGATCAATTTGGTGAAGAGTTTGACATAAGCTGAAGCGAGTTCTTGGTAGGGTTTGAGCTTAGGGTTGATAGTGCGGCACTTGACCAGCACCTGGCGCAGAATGAGCTGACTATCACCCACAATCCTCAAATGGGTGACACCATATCGATGGGCAGTTTGAAGACCGGCCAAAAGAGCCTCATACTCAGCTACATTGTTGGTGGCGGGAAAAGTGAGCCGAGCAGCAAATGGGATGGTGACCCCTTCTGGTGTTAAAAGAACCATGCCGATCCCTCTTCCTTGAGAATTTAGAGCTCCATCAAAATGTAATGTCCACATAGGATCGTGGGGTTGATTAATGGACATTAGTTCTTCGTCTGGAAACTCCGAATTGACAGGATCAAAACGAGGGAGAGGGTGATGAGCAAGGTGTTCGGCAATGGCATAACCTTTGATAGCTTTCTGTTGAATGTAAGTGATATCAAACTGAGAGAGGAAGCTTTGCCAGCGAGCTAATCGATCAGTGAGGATAGATTTTTCAAGGAGGAATTTAATTGGGTTCATGCAAGCAATGAGGTGAACCTCGTGAGCTAGGAAATAGTGCTTTAACTTCTGAACTACCCAGACCAAAGCAGCGCAAGTCTTCTCCATGGCTGAGTACCTCTGTTCACAGGGGTTAAGAAGTTTAGACAAATAGTATGCTGCCCTCTCTTTACCTTCTTCATCCACTTGAGCTAAGACAGCACCTACAGAGTCATCCAGGACTGAGACATAGAGAATAAGTGGTTTGCCTGGAATCGGCGGCCTCAGGACAGGAGGATTGGCCAAATAATCCTTCAATCCGTCAAAGGCTGCCTGACATTTGTCATCCCAATTAAACTTGACTCCCGGCTTAGTAAGCTCGTAAAACGGCCTACATCTTTGTGAATGCTGGGAGACGAAGCGGCGAATAAATTGCAACCTCCCGATTAATCCTCGAACTTCCTTCAAATTCTTGGGAGGAGGCATATCTCTAATGGCCCTTGCCTTGTTGGGATCAACTTCAATTCCCCTCTTGCTAACAATGAAACCAAGCAACTTCCCTGAAGAAACGCCAAATACACACTTCTTGGGGTTCATCTTCAATTGATACTCTCGCGATCTTTGCAAGACCTTAGCTAGAACCCCAGGATGCTCAATCCTTGTCCTTGATTTCACAACCAGGTCATCCACATACACCTCAATATAAATATGAATCATGTCATGAAAAATCACCATCATAGCCCTCTGATAGGTGGCTCCAGCATTCTTAAGTCCAAAAGGCATGACCACATAACAATAAGTACCCCATGGCGTAGTGAATGATGTCTTCTCTTGATCTTCTTCAGCCAGACGAATTTGATTGTAACCTGAGAAGCCATCCATGAAAGAGAGAGTCTCAAATCCTGCCGTATTATCGATCAAAACATCAATATGAGGGAGGGGGAAGTCATCTTTAGGACACGCACGGTTGAGGTCCCGAAAGTCTATACAAATGCGAACTTTTCCATCTTTCTTCATAACTGGGACGATGTTAGCCACCCAATTGGGATAGAGGACAACTCTAACAAATCTAGCCTTATGGAGCTTGTCGACCTCTTCTTTCATCTTTAAAGCCATATTAGGGTGGAAACGCCTCAACCGTTGCTTGACCGGCACAGACCCTGGCTTAAGTGTAAGGCGGTGTTCAACGAGCGCAGTGTCTAAACCAGGCATATCTTCATAACTCCATGCGAACGTGTCCTTGTATTCTTGCAGGACCAAAATGAGCGCCTCCTCTTCGGAGGGCGGCAAATTCTTGCTTATGAGGACAATCCTAGGGTCTTCCTCGGTACCCAAATTAATTTCTTTGGTAGGCTCTTCTACAGAGGCTGATGGTTCGTCGAATCATCTTATGCCACTAGCAAAAGCATCAGCCTCGTCCTCATATTCTTCATAACTTTCATCCCCCTCTTCAATAGGGTCTTCATCATTCATGATTTCATAGACACCCAAACCCTCATAAGAAACAACAGCATCCTCATATTCCAGCTCTGGCAGGATGATTGGATTCTCTATAAATTCAGGAAGAGCTAAACAAGCCTGGCATCTGATAGCCAACTCCAACAGAAACCTATGGGGAATCTGCTTACCCTTGGACTTCTTATGTGAATCTACCCCTTGAATTTTAGCGTTAGCAGAAGAAGAGGAGGAACAACTAGCTTGATCAGAAAAAGGAAGGGAAGGGGGTGAAAAAGTGGATACAGGAGGTAATACAGAGGAAGTCCCCTCACCAGAGGGGGAGAAAAGATTTAGCAATGAATCTTGAAGGAGCGACCCCTGGGTCGGGACGCATTCAGATGAGAAATAGGAGGTCTCCTCAACAGAAATGGAGGATTGGAAATTTGGGAATTTGGCGTTTTTTTTTCATTTTCATTTTTGTCTTTATTTTTATTTTCTGTTTCAAGAAGAAAGCAGTGTGCATGGAGGATAGTAGGAGGAGTGGAAATTGCCAGATCAGAGAAAGGTTGAATCAGTGATGGCCCGCGCAGGGGTGTGATGGAGAGTTTAGAAAATCGCTCGAGGAGCGAAGAAGGAATTGTGAGAGAAACTTGGATTGAATCTGGAGACAAATTGATTGTAATCGGAGGTGGTCTTGGCACGCGACCAAACTGATGAGAATATAGAGAAGCAAGCACAGATGGATGCATGGAAGTGAGAGAAAAGAGGCTGGTCCACAGCCTGTCCACGGTGAAACCTTCTTCAAACGGAACATCTGGCTCTCCAGTATCAGTGTAGTCACTCAGCAGCTGTCTCTTATCTGTAATTACGGCCGGCTTCTCAATCAATTCATGAATAAGTGGCGGCCATTCCGGATCAGTCGGCATGAAGAGGCGGCTCAAAGAAATAGTAATATCCTACATATCGAACCACCTGTACCAGTCACATTCTGGATCATCCATTTTCCTTCTCTTGTCTGGCCTTAAGGACTCCAAGGCTTTGTATGTGGCCAACGGGGCAATATGACGAGCAAACTGTCTAGCATGAACATCCTGACAGTCTAATATGGAAGTAATTATGGTAGTTTGCTCCTTATTTTGAAGGCCACCCGTGACAAAATGTGTCTTCAATGTCCAAGTGAGCGGCTGGTGATCTGTTTTTAATGTGGATGTCATAAATGCCCATGGTTCATCTTTGTTTTTGCCTGGCCCTTTGTAACCCAGGCCACCTCGTGTAATCAGCTTCTGAGGTTTAACAGGCCTAATCCTGCCTTGACAATTGGCACCCAGACCTTTGCCATTTTGATACCCCATTTTTATTAAGATGTTCCAACCAGAGGTGTTCATCATTGTTTTCTTCTTTTTTACCTTGGGAGGCAGGGGTGTCATAGCAACCGTTGTGACTTTTTCTGGCATTGGTCGTGGACAAGGGACGTCCAGCACAGATAATAGTGGCTTGTTGGCCGGCCACATGGATGGAACTGATGAAGCCACGTGAATATCCTCCTCTGGTAGAATTGGCATACTGGTAACTTTAATAATGCGGCCCTTGTGTGGGAATTTAAGGCATTGGTGATTTGTGGAGGGCACCGCATCGAGTTGCTGAATGTAGGGGCGTCCCAGAATGCCATTAAATGTCGGATCCATATCCAGAATGTGAAAATCTACTGTGATGGCGGCAGGACCCAAACTTACTTTTAACATAATCATGCCTAGAGGAGGTTTCTTCATGTTATCATATGCAGTGACTGTGATAGTGGACGGTGGAATTTGGGTTTCCGGAATGCCACACAACTCCAAGGTGCTAGGTGGCAAGACATTGATGGATGCCCCAGTGTTTACCAGACATTGCTTAACAGCCACCTTATTGATGTCAACTGTAATGCATAGAGCGTACTTTCTTGCTGGGAGTGGCGCCAGTTCATGTTCATGGAAAGTAATTGCCGGTTGACTGCTAGCGGGCGTTAAAACCGTGACTATCTGCTCAACTGGAATGTCCTCATTGACCATCACCTTTTGCAGATATTCTTTCAAAGCTAGCTGATGAGTGGTGGACCTTTTAATTAATTCCAGGATTGAAATCCTTGCTGGGGCTCGGTCCAAGTGCTTTAGCAAATCATACTGAGTCCCTGGCACTGACTCTTGTTCTTGTTCTTGCTCTTGCGGCCCCTGCATGGGCTCTAGCTCTCTCTGTGGAAAAATACGGTGGAACATCCGTCCACTGCGGAGCGGCGCCACGCCTTGACGTGCCTCTGTCGGGGCAAATGTGGGAGGAGAATTAGAAGAAGAAGAAGGTGTGTTGGTGTTAAGAGGTGGCGGGGCGGGAGTTCCCGCAGAGGGAATCCCCGTAGGGGGTGTTGGTGCCCCGGTAGGAGGCGTAGGAGTAGAAAGGGATACCCGAATGCGGGGGGAATTGGTGGGTGGTGGAATGAGAAGAGTTCTGGGTAAAAAAGGTGGTGGAACCGATGGTGGGGGGATCCTTGCCGGTGGAGGAGTAGTGGTGGGGGGTGCAGTGGGCGTTGGCGATGGGCGGATGAGGAGTGGCCTAGATGGCAATGGCGAAGGGTTGGTGGTGGATGGGTTTTGTTGTGGCGTAGGCTGTGGAGGTGGTACGCGTGTAAGAAGGAGGCGAACCGGAAAGGTTGGAGAATAGGCGGAGGTAGGTGGATTAACGGGGCGCAGAAGAGATCGGCCCAATTGAGGGGTAGGAGAAGAAGAAGGGGTGTGCAAGAGGCGCGGAGGTTGATTTTGATTATGATGAAGTGCCCCGACAGAGGCATTTTCTTCATGCCATCCCTGCCCTCTCTCCACCTCATAGAGAGACGTGATAGGGTTTACGTGCTGGTTTGGCGGGTGCTCCGACAGTGGATTGTGGATGATCCCCATATCGTGCTGAGGCGCTGGAGCTTGTTGTTGCTGCTGTGGAGCTGGTTGCTGTGGCTGCTGAGCCTGTTGCTGCCGAGGAGACCTTCTTTCTTTCATGGTGGCGATGAATTGTCTCATCTCATCCCAATTGATGTCACCCTGGTCATTTAGGTCATAAATGTAATCTCTGAAGTGGAAGCAACGATCAAGGTTGTGACCAGGTGCACGATGGAAAGCGCAGTAACGGGATGTGTCAACATTAGTGGGACACACTATTCTTTCCCTTGGTAACATGAGCAAATTGGCGGCCATTAAAGCATTGAAAATATCCGGGAGACTTTCTGGTAATGGAGGGTAGTGGTCCCTTTTGGGGCCAAGTGGTGGTCTCCGTTGTTGTTGTTGGCCATAGTTGGTAGGTGGTGGTACCTGGTGGTACTGTTGCGGAGCTGGAGGGTTAGCACGGGGCGCTTGGTTTTGCGGTGAAGTAAAGGAATGTTGGGGTGCGAATTGGCGTTGTGGAGTGGAGTTGAAATGGGGGTTTTGTGGTGGAGGTGGGTTAGGTCGTCGGTTAGCTTGGTGGTGAGGGTGGCCAACTACACCAACTTGCTCATTTGCGATTGTGCCCTCAGTTGTGGGCCCGCTGTTGTTGACATTCGTGCTTTTCTTGAGTAGCCGTGGCTTCGGCTCAAACATGCCCATAATGGGCGAATCCTTCATCTGTGTCTAAATATAACGAGCCCTTTCATAGAGCTCCTCCATGGTGGTTAACCTATTCATGGCCAAGATATGCCGGAACTGAGGAGTTGCATTGGAAATTATCATCTTGACTTGTTCTTGTTCCGACAGTGTATCTTTCAGCTTCTCAGCCATCAACCGCCATCTATCAGCAAACATTATGAAGTCTTCCTCGGGCTTCATTTTTTCCGCAACCAGGTCCGTGAGTGAGAGGGAGGGTCCGACCCGGTCTCTATACTTCTGCAAGAACTTCCTCTGAACGATATCAAAGTCACCGGCATCAGCAGGATCCAATGAATAGAACCATTCAAGGGCTGGCCCCTCCAGAGATCTCCTGAATAAGTAAGCCAAAGAGGCCTTGTTGTCTTGCCAAAAGGAAGTCTCGTACATAAAATCCTTCAAATGAATAAAAGGGTTACCAGTCCCATTATATCACCGAAAGTTCGGCATCTCAGATGGTGGTAAGTGGAAGACTGGCAATGTAGGAAGTGAGATCTCCGGTGCATTCTTAGCCATGGTGACCTTCTTTAGTTGCTCTTCCATGCTAGCCAACTTCTGAAGCAATAGAACATTAGTGTCGGACTCGATTGGGGCCGGATTTTGAATAAAAGAATGCGGTATAGGCGTCCGTAGAATTCAGGGAGGTTGGAGAAATTGGTGCCTAACCGCAGAGTGGCTCGCCTGTTGGGCCGGCATGGCCATACCGGGCGTTGGTGGATGGGAAGGAGGTTTATGCAGGACCGCCTGGTCATTAACGGGGTGATGGCCACTCTCGGCCGGAGGGGGATTGGAGGATGAAGAAGGAACAGACTTCCCTTTCAAAGCGGCCTGAACTGCCTGCCACTGGGAATCATCCAACTGAGATAGTGCATTAATTAAATCCGTGACATTGAAGGATGGGGAAGGATTCCCCGAAGTGTTGGAAGGCACAGCCTGAGAAGAGGGCACAACCTCTTGAGGAGTGGTATCAACCACATGGACTTGAGGATAACGAGACTGAGGAGGAGGGTAATTTCCCTCATGATAGATGGAATCTTGGAGGGGACTTTCATATTGACCAAAAACATTCTCATCCTCATCATCATAAGAATATCTGTGGCCTGCCATGCTGATGATTTTACCTGAACGGAGTTGCATGCTTAAGAGGAGAGACGGCCTTATAAAGGAACTATCAAACAAAACCCACTCAATCCAAACAAGCCAAATCAACCCAAGCAAGTTTATGCAACCAAGTTGAGATGAACGCAAGATTTTAGTGTTCCGCTTGAGATTAGAGTGGATTAAATTACAGAATAATTCCCTCTTTTGCAAAGTGAAACCTAGTTTATCCAAGTGTGATCTCCAGGTTAACTAGATTCTTTCTCTCTCCTCACCAACGATAGGTTCTCTATACTCCGGGTACTTCAAGGGTACAACCAGCCCGGCGTCCGTGAGGGAATCCACGGGTGCGGGGACTTACGGAGGTCTTGGAAAAGGGATTTCCGGTCCTAAGAGACGGAGTGCTCAATGGAGGGTTGTCCCGATTCCAAGAGAGGTGTGTGGAATCCTAGTGTAGAGAGAGGAGGTCTCTCAACCAAATGCCACAAGATGTAAAATAATATGATCAAATCACAGCAATATAGGCAAGCAATGTAATAATCAATCCAACAATCACAGACAGCAACAGGAAGCAGGTTTCTGTAAAAACGCAGGAAAGAGACGACCTGGGGCAGGTCGCTATCAACCAAAGAGACGACAGAGTCACTGTCGTGAATCACTGTGGTGGCCCACAGGTAGTGCAAAACACGCACCTTGGTGTGAGGCACGTAATATGAAAAGGACGCCTCTATAAAAGGGCGTCAAATATTAGTGGTGCACACAGTCGAGGAAACACGCGCCTTGGTATAAGGCGCTGCCAAATAAAAAGACGCCCAAAGGGGAGGGCGCGAATTATCAAACAGAACAAGAAGACAACAGATATGATAAAAGACGCCTTCTGGGAAGATGTAACATAGACAATAGACGCCCTCGATGAAGGCGTTAAATGAAAAAGCGTCTCTGGGTGAGGCGTTAATTCAGGAAAATAGTCAAACAATCACAAACTGGCTGATCTCGGGAGTGTGCAGTGTGCACGGTGGAGGGTGCCCGTGGGGCACAAAAGGAGGGGTACCGTGGGTACCGAGGGGAAAGGGCACACGTGGGTGCCGAAGGGGAAAGGGCACACGTGGGTGCCAATAGGAAAGGGCACACGTGGGTGCCAATAGGAGATGGTAATCAAAAGAAAAACAGTGGAGGTCCCACCGTGATCGCCAATTTGTAGATTGTGATAAATCCACACATGAAGAGTGGATTAAATATGAGAAAAAAACATAAGGGGGAGAGATGATATAATAATGAAGAAAAGAAGCACGTGGTGCTACTAAGGAGGGTGATCACCAGAGGGGTTACCTCAAGAAGAAACAAAGAAGATCGCGAATACCTGGTGGAAAATAGAACGCGGGCTGGATTGTGAATTCCTCCTCCTCCTTCAATCGGCCGGTCGATGAAGGGGGTTTTCCTTTATTGATTACCCTTGCAAAAAAGACAAAACTAACACACAAAAGAAGTGGATCAGCCAAGTGAATGTAGTATCAATCCCAAGTAGATGATACGATGATGAATAGAGAATAAAAACATGCGCACCTTTTTTGTTTTAAAACCCCTAAAGAGTTAGGGAAGGAGAAGATATGATGAAACTAATGCAAAGAAGAAAAACATATGATGACCGACGGAAAAACAACAATTAGATAAGCAAGAAAAACCCCTGTTGTCCCTGATGACAGTAAAGGGAACCGAAACTGATGCTGTTGATAGGAAGAACAGGAAGCAGAGAGCTTTTATAAAGATTGCACAGGAAGAAGATGGATAGCCTCCGTAAATTCAGCATCTATGCATAAAAACTCTAACCTCGGTAACCTGCTCCCGTAACCTGCCAACCTCGCGCGAGGTCGATCAAGACATCCCTATATAGGGTTCCAGATCCAAGATAAACTCAAATTCGGAAGGATAAGAACGGGTAATGATCAAAGAAAGCAGGACTCTAGTTCCAATTCGAACAAGGAGACCAATGGAGGCAAGGAACTACTCAGGAAAGGCATACTCAAACACGACACCGAAGGATAAAACACGACCTTCAGAAGGGCGTCAAATCCAAATTGATGACCTACATCAAGACGTTACTCAAAAACACGACCAGAATCAAGGGCGTCACTTCTCGGATTTAATTTTGGCAATAAAACTTACTTTATTTGAAAATTATGTGAAAACGCCTGAGACGAAGGCGTTACTTGAAAACACGCCCTGAGGAAGGATGTTAATCAATAATTTGAATTTATTTTGAAACCGGATAATACCAGGAATTGACGCCCTGACATTTGGTCGTCCTTTCTTTTGAACACGCCCTAGATAAGGTCGCTTTTAAAAACACGCCCCTCTTCAGGTCGCGAATCACAAAAACGTAAAGATCAAACCAGAAACACACAAAAATAGAAAAACTTCATATTATGAATGTATTGAAGTTCACTTTGGGGCGTCAACATAGTGACATGAGATTTGATCAACATAGCGTCAATTTTGGCGTGTCTACAGAGGGCACCACTAGGGATTCCTGCGTATGGTGGGGAAGATGACGGCGATGTCCGCCGTGGTCCACCCCAATAGTTGTGCACTAGGGGATGGTCCAACCGTTGTGGCACAATGGACCTTGGCGTAATGTGCCACCTGAGCCCATTAAGAGATTTAAATGCAATTCAAATCTATTTGCCTCTGTTTTTAGCGCAAGTTGCCTTATTATGTAGTGGAAAATTTTAGAAATTTTTTATTATAATAATTATTTATTGTTGGCCCAGATAGGCGTACGTACAAGAAGGGGGGTTTGAATTATCCCCTGAATGAGATGATAGATTATAAAACTAATGAGTGGAATTAACGAGATTGATAAGAATAAGTTGAACAGAAATAACTCTAGTTCTCTTAATCTCTCCGAGCACACTCGATCGTTTTGGAATAAGATCATATGCAAGCAAGCAACCACAGGACACGGGGATTTAAAGGTGGTTCAGGACCACGACGGGCTCCCTAAATCCACCCCTCACTGAACCGGTGAGGCTTCACTTGCTTCACAATGAAGCACATGGAGAAAATCTCCAACACACATATGGAGACACGGTCTCCAACATGATCCAACCACGGATCAAAACACACAAACACATGTTGCAACAACCACAGAACAATAAACCACAACTGTATGCAGACGGTTCAACACACATAGAGTTGAAGTTCAGAAAACAAAGATATGATCAATACATGCTTATAAACTAAATGGAAATCATTAGAATATGTGAAGAAAGGTTGATGAAATAAATCCTCATATGTTGAAAGGGCTGTAGAAGATCTTCTTTGATGCTCAGGTCGGAGGGAAGTCGGATGCCGTCGATTTGAACGTCAAGGCGTTCCTCTCTTCAAACCGCTTCTCTTTTTCTTCTATCACGATATCCAAGAATACCAGGATGTAGATGATATCCACCAATCTCCTTCTCCTCCTCTCCTTGTTCCCTTTCTTCTCCTGTAAGATAGAAAAATATTAGCCCTTAGTCATTTCTCTCCAAATTCGTAGCTTATATATAGAGGGATGAAAGGAGATATGAAATGACCACAAACCCCATGCCAAACCCTAGTAAAACTTGTCCTAGTATGAGTATGAAAACACTAGGGGCAAGAGGGTCAAATATGAGCCCAAATGGATCATGATAAGTGGGTTTCAAACACAACGAAAATGGGCCGCCCGCTGTAATCAGTTGACCGGTGGAAAGGGTTCGGTCGACCGAACTATAACTAGTTCTGGTCCCCTGTACGCTGTGGATTTCGATCGACCGATTGCCCTTGGCCGGTCGACCGAACTGTGACTGCTTTAAGACCCCGCAAGCTATTATTTCTGGTCGACCAAACACCCTATTTTGGTCGACTGAAAATCTACAGTAAGCTATTATCAATGAGAAAATGTGAGAGTTTAAGCTCAAACAAGCCAAGTTGGAAATGCTTGAAGTATATACATTAAAACCCATTAGAAATACATGAATATCATGCATGAAAACCGTTTGATAACTTAACTATCACAACCAATCATCAAGAGCTTGTTGTAATGCTTATGAACGCGTTGTGAGCACCATTTAACAAATGTTCTACCAAAATTCACATGGAATTGATTACACATGTTGCAAGCTCAATACCTCATGTGAAATATGCTTGAAAACAAATTCCACAAGTTCATACACACGAGAACCCAAAACAAAATAGAACTTGTAAAAGAAGACTAGCAAAAGTCGACTCTTGCTCCGACAGAAGTCGACTCTTGCTCCAATGTAAAACTTTGAAATGTAAGACCTTACCAATCTTTTCTAAAGAAAATACATGTCATTTACCACATGTTTGAGTTGTGGTTGGCAATGTGCTTGTCCATGCAATTCTTTGACTTCCAAAAACTGTTCACCATGTAATTCATTTTTGCATAACAAGATAATCAACATATGAACTCCTTGGTTAGCATTCTTCAATGAAATCTCTCAAAGACACATACACACTAGATTTTTCATCATTGAAACTTAGCTATGAAAATCAACTAGGGGATCCAAGAATCTTCTCCTTTTTGATGATGACAAAACGACGCGTGCATGAATTCCAAATGACAATTTATTGAACTATGATCTATAAACATGTATGAGCACTATGAATTATCTAGAACACTATGAAATTTCTAGAACTGAAATGACAATTTATTGAACTGTGATCTATAAACATGTATGAGCACTATGAAATATCTTGAACACTATGAAATATCTAGAACTGAAATGCACCACTTTGTTCTCCCCCTTTTTGTCATCAACAAAAATGGACTTACAATGGGGTTATTTAATTCTAATATGGACATGTATGATCTAGAGGTGTATCTTATGTGAAATGAAGTATGAAATTATTCATGCAAGCAAACAAGCATGCAAGCATGAAAGTCAAACAAGCATGTAATACTATAACTCCCCCTCAATGGGGTAAAAGGATAGCAAGTGAACAGTAGATTCAAAACCAAATTGTGAAACATGAAGCACAATAAAAAAAGGTAGTGCATGCATAGGCTAGAGGCACTGCATAAACCATGATAAGAACAAATTCAAGATACACATTCATCACAATAGTACCCAAGAGTGAAATATGAGGCAATGAGCAATGAACTTCAAAATTATATGGATATAAGCAGATTTTCTAAGGATCACTAGAGGGTTATTTCCTCTCTACATTTCCATTTTTGATTATTGACTTTTGGTAGCTTCGTATAACCCCTTTTTTGTTTCTTTTATTGGACTTCAGCGTTCGGCGTGAGTCACCTCATGTGTCTCAATGGGGTTTCCCGACTACTAGGATTCATCACAATTTTGATTCTTGTGGATTTTAGCTTCACTTTTCAACCTGAGTTTCCTCATTTATTTTAGTGGAGATTCCCGACTACTTAGTTCCACATTCCACTTATTGAATGTTGTGGGGTAGACAGCTTTTTCCTCATGATTACTCTTCATTTTCATGTAAAAATTTATTTCTCTTAAAGTGTTGAAAAGAAGTTCTGAGATCCTTATCAATCAAAATCATATGCATCATTTTGTTCAAAGTGTGTGGGTAATTATTTTGTATGTTGAAAATGAATTTACCAAAACATAGTTATGACTCCCCTTAAATGTATGTACAGCTGGAAACAAATCCTCCTCCTTTGTATATGACACGATTCACAAATGATCAAAATCACTGTATTTTATCTATCAAGAAGGTAAAGTCTTAGAAAAATTCGAGAAAAGGTTTTCTAGAATATATACATCCAATCAAGCACGGATTTGAAAATATGTTCAAGCAAGATGATTTCCGGTACGGGGCGGAGGTGAAGGTCCGAAGACCCAACTCTCGCATGGTGAGTATTTCTCGGTGGACGTAATCCACCATTCTACAACACACCATTTGAAATACCGAAGAATCATGACATTCAAGCATGCAATGATAGAAAGTATGTACAATCATATGCATGTGAATGAAAGGATGATGAAAAGTTATTTCTATTCACAAGTATGCAAGGATATGTGCAATGTGTTTTCTATATATGCAAAAGTGAACTGTTATTTACAAAAAAATAAACATGAGTGAAAGTATGAAAGACTCTATGTGCAGTGTCAAGCATTTAAAAACTGAATTTATTCACAAGGTTATCTTAACACCTAATCATCTAACCTGTGAATGTCAACAATTCCCTTTATCACTGCCAAAATCAGCAAAATGTAAAAGCAAGATTGAGGTAGAACGAATGACAAGATCCAACCAGTGTATACCTGAATTGTTTAACATAAGATTTCAGAACTTGAGCTCCCTTACCTCTTTACCTTGAGAGACCATTATTTTTCAACGTTCTTCCTCCTCAAGGCACCCCTGCAAAATAGATTTCTCATTTCGAAGTTTTGGGTGCCCAGGCTTTCTTGGGCCTCGAGGGGTTAGTTCTATTTTGAGTAAAATATAATCTATTCTTCCTCTCAAACCATTCATCATCGACCCTCATCAAATCACATACATACATGAAATGGCCGAACATACCACAATAGAAACAAGTGACATTTGGCTTTCTAAAATAATTTTTCTTATGCATGTTTGACTAATTTACAAATGAGTTCATGCTAGGATTAGCAGAGGAATAACAACATGAATCAACGGATTTCTGAAATTGATTTCTCAAAAATGAATTTTTCTTTTTGGGTGTGTATTCCACACCTCTCTTCATTCCTAGCATTTCCATTGCTAGTTTCACCAATTTTCTATTTTTCCTTTAATTCCTTTTTAACAAGACCTTTCAATTTTCTTAGTTCATCATGCATGGTATTGAAGTTGGTTTCAAGATCTTTCTTGGATTTCTCACAATCATTCAATCTTGATTTAAGCTCATCCAACTCCACAACCAATTTTTTATTTTTAGTTTTCAATTTCTCAACATTCTCATAAGCACTTTGTTTTTCAACTTCTAAACATCCAACCACATCCTCGTGCAAGGTTAGCTTAGATTTAAAATCTTCCTTCTCATCTTTGAACTTTTCAATTTGCATTTCAAAGAAGCTACACCTATCACAAGGATTAGTGGAACTAATCAAATCATGAAATTTCTTTTTCAGATTTTTATTTTCAGACTTACCCTTCTTGTAACTTTTATACAAACCAGCATATGTAAGTTTCCATTGATCACAAGTAAGGTTTTCATCATCAGAGTTTACCTCAGTGTCATTTTCCTCATTTGCCATCAAACAAAGATTCTAGACTAGCTCATCCAGTTCATCCTTCTCCTCGGATTTGGACTCGCCGTCGTCCTCGTCGCTCCAAACAGCTTTCATCGCCTTTGGCTTGCTAGCTTTTCCTTTCTTCACTTTCCTCTCAAGATATGGACATTCATTTCTCATGTGTCCGACCTTGTTACATTCATAGATCTAATCTCTCCTTTCTTTCCCAGTGGTTTCTTCTGAACTTTTCTGAAAGATGTGCCATTTCTTCTAGCCTTCCTGAAAAGCTTTCTAGCCCTACTAGTGATGAGATCCACTAGTTCTTCCTCGCCACTATCAAGACTTGACCCTTCATCACTCTCATCTGAAGACTTCATGTTAACCTTGAATGCAAATGGTTTCTTCTTATCTTCCTCCTCCTCTGTCCTTTTAATGTTGATTTCATAGGTCATCAATGTCCCAATCAACTCATCAAGTGTGAAAGTAGTAAGATCTTTTGAATCTTCAATTACTGTTGCCTTTGTGTGCCATTGAGATGACAGAGATCGAAGGACCTTCCTCACAAGTTCTTGATTCGAATATTCTTTGCCAAGAGCTTTCAATGCATTGGTAACTACCATAAGCCTAGCAAACATCTCCGAGATGGTCTCATGCGGCTTCATCATGAATAGCTCGTATTCTTGGACCAAAAAATTTGCCTTTGTTTCCTTGACTTTTGAAGTGCCTTCATATATCGACTTCAGCTTGTTCCACATTTCCTACGCTGTCAAACACATAGATATACGTGAATATTCATTCGGATGCACATCACATTGAACATTATTCATAGCTCTGAAATTTGCACATGATTTTTTGATATGTTCTTCTGTCCAACTATCCTCATCATTGGGCAATTGATAAGGACCTTTACTTATGACTTTCCAGGAATCATAATCATGCGCTCGCAAGAACACAGTCATTATATTTTTCCAGTAGGGATAGTTCGTGCCATCAAAAAATGGTGGCCTATGTATAGAGTGTCCCTCCAGAATCATTCACTTACTATCCATCGCCTAATGATCTTTTCTCAACAACCGTGAGGTTGAATAAAATTCAGAGGCCTGGCACTGATACCAATTGTTGGCCCAGATAAGCGCATGGACAAGAAGGGGGGGTTGAATTGTCCCCTGAACGAGATGACATATTTTAAAATTAATGAGCGGAATTAACGAGATTGATGAGAATAAGCTGAACAGAAATAACTCTAGTTCTCTCAATCTCTCCGAGCACACTCGATCATGTTGGAATAAGATAATACGCAAGCAAGCAACCACAGGACACTGGGATTTTAAGGTGGTTCGGGACAACGACGGGCTCCCTACGTCCACCCCTCATGGAACCGGTAAGGCTTCACTTGCTTCACAACGAAGCACACGGAGAAAATCTCCAACGCACACACACGGAGATGCAATCTCCAACACGATTCGACCACAGATCAAAACATACACACATACGCTGCAACAACCGCAGCACAATAAACCACAACCGTACACAGACGGTTCAACACACATATAGTCGAAGTTCAGAAAACAAAGATATGATCAATACATGCTTATAAACTGAATGGAAATCATCAGAATATGTGTAGAAAGGTTGAAGAAATAAATCCTCATATGTTAAAATGGATGTAGAAGATATTCTTTGATGCTCAGGTTGAAGGGAAGTCGGATGCCGTCAATTTGAACGTCAACGCATTCCTCTCTTCAAATCGCTTCTCTTTTTCTTCTATCACGATCTCCAAAAACACCAGGATGTAGATGATATCCACCAATCTTCTTTTCCTTCTCTCCTTGTTCCCTTTCTTCTCCTGCAAGATAGAAAAATATTAGCCCCTAGTCATTTCTCTCCAAATTCGTAGCTTATATATGGAGGAATGAAAGGAGATATGAAATGACCACAAACCCCATGCCAAACCCTAGTAAAACATGTCCTAATATAAGTATGAAAACCCTAGGGTCAAGGGGTTCAAATATGAGCCCAAATAGATCATGATAAGTGGGTTTCGAACATAAGGAAAATGGACCACCCGCCGTAATCGGTCGATTGGTGGAAAGGGTTCGGTCGACCGAATTATAATTGGTTCTGGTCCCCTGTATGCTGTGGATTTCGGTCGACCAATTGACCTTGGCCGGTCGACCGAATTGTCACTGCTTTTAGACCCCAGCAAGCTGTTACTTCTGGTCGACCGAGCACCCTGTTTTGGTCGACCAAAAATCTACAGTAAGCTATTATCAATGAGAAAATGTAAGAGTTTAAGCTCAAACAAGCCAAGTTGGAAATGCTTGAAGTATATACATTAAAACCCATTAGAAACACATGAATATCATGCATGAAACCCCTTTGATAACTTAACTATCACAACCAATCATCAAGAGCTTGTTGCAATGCATATGAACGCATTGTGAGCACCATTTAACCAATGTTCTACCAAAATTCACATGGAATTGATTACACATGTTGCAAGCTCAATGCCTCATGTGAAATATGCCTGAAAACAAATTCCACAAGTTCATACACATGAGAACCCAAAACAAAATAGAACTTGTAAAAGAAGACCAGCAGAAGTCGACCTTTCCTCCGACAGAAGTCGACTCTTGCTCCAATGTAAAACTTTGAAATGTAAGACCTTACCAATCTTTTCCGAAGAAAATACATGTCATTTACCACCTGCTTGAGTTGTGGTTGGCAAGGTGCTTGTCCATGCAATTCTTTGACTTCCAAAAGCTGTTCACCATGTAATTCGTTTCTGCATAACAAGATAATCAACATATGAACTCTTTGGTTAGCATTCTTCAATGAACTCTCTCAAAGACACATACACACTAGATTTGTCATCATTGAAACTTAGCTACCAAAATCAACTAGGGGATCCAACACTTATATTTTCATGTGATGATTAGTATAAGAAATTTGTTTTAAATAGAATTGTTCTGTTTCTATAATTTTTAAAAAATTGAATTATTCTATTTTAGATTTAAATAAGATTTAAATCTAGTTGCCTCCATTCTAAGCCCGAGATGTCATGACTTAAAACTAGAAATTTTAGAAATTCCAAATTTAATAACTTTCCTAGTTTACATGTGATGATTAATTTAGGAAATTTGTTTTTAAACAAAATTATTCTATTTAAGTAATTATAAAATCCCATAAAATTATGTGAAAATTACAGAATTAAAATTTCACCTTGGATGCTAGATTTAATTTAATAAAATCTATTTTTAAAAAAATAATCAAAATTTTGATTTTGATTGAAACCCATGTTTTAAGGCCAAAATTATTTTATTTTGGGAAAATGAAATTTTATTTGTGCATGCCGTGGGTACGATGATTGGGTGAATATGGATAGCGCTTAGATGTGATTGTTGCATTCATGTGATGAATGGTGAATGCTTTATTTATGTTGATGGATGTATTTTATGGGGCTTGCGTGCCTCCCTCCTCTCTCTAGATTTTGTGTTGTAAGTTCTACCTCTCTCTCGGTTATGCACTCGCCATAAGGCATCTTCTTTTATATTAAATGTAAAATTCAGCTAGTTGGCTCATGTTTGTGCATTTAAATATATTTGAAGATTTTGCAGTGGCGTGTACGTGAGGACGAGGATGATCCATCAACAGGAGGTGCTATTTGATCGAGCTGCCAATTTTATGCCGCCTAGATCCATTTAAGTGTCGATATGCATGTGATGTGTATGGTTTGTCATGTGATGATATTTAGGGTTTGGTGACTTACTATCTGGCTCTAGTCAGGTCACTATAAGTTGTCCATACTCACCCATAGCATGTGTTTCCTATTTGCTTATTTTAGAATAGATTTTGAGTCTATTTCTATTATGTATGGTAAATATGTATATGTGATATATATATTATGTACCACTATTTGATGAGACCAAATAAAATACACAAATCCCCCCTTCGATCAATATTAGGTTGTAAATGTGAGACATTAAGAATGACGCGCGTGGCCTTCCATTATTATGGTTTGGGTGAGCTGGTCTCAAACTGGGAAGGTTTGTTGTGCTACCACAAGGCAGACTTAGTAAGGTGTCAGTGATCTAAACTACAACATGCTTATGCTATGTGTGGGGTGGAGGACTGGTGTAGCTTTGTTGTGCTACCACAAGGGCTGCATCACAATTCCATGCTCACCGCATAATAATGGGTGTAACTTAACCAGACTTTGTGGTTTGTTGTGCTACCACAAGATCACAAGTGTTCTAGATGCCGAATTATACTAGAAATTGCAAGAAATTACAATTGGCAAGAGTTGCCTACTCATTAAGTATGGGGTGGTTTATTGTGCTACCACAAGACCACTACTATAATGTTAATGAGATTTTAGTTCCCACTAGGAAACTGGCGGAGTTTCCTATCTTTACATAATGGGGGTTATGTAAAGTTGCCGAAAATTCGTGGGTGCTCTAAATTAAAATAAAAGATTATATTTTAATTGAATGTCTATAATGTTATTATTGTGCATCTAGTTCTTTAGATTAATAATGTCGAATCATGTATAGTTGTGGCATATTAGATGCCAACAAAGATTCACTGAATCAAAATTTTGTGACTGGCTTATGAAGTTGAGAATAGTTCTCATAACTCGAAAGGGAAATAGTCAATGTTCTTGATGAGCTATTGCCTGTACCACCTTATTAATATTTGTTGGTAAGACCAACAAGTAGAAGGGGGGTTAGCAACTCTTTGAGAAAGATAATGCCAAGTAGTAGTTATTGCTGGCTAAGGCCATCAAGAGAGAGAGATTAAGAAAGACTAAGGCTAGTGCTTTCATTTCCATAGGGATGGCTTTTGGAAGAAGAACTACAAGTTGAATCTTGTAGGGAAGGCAAAGCAGAAGCTTGGTGAAGTTTCGTATGTTGACAAGTAGAAGGCATTTAATCAAGGTCAAGGGTGTTCTACGGATTGAAAGTGGAGCAAGAGTTGCTACCATTTCAGTAGAGACTATTGACCTTAAGATGCCTTCAGGAGCTATTTAGAGTTGATAGATTGCATTATGTTTCTCCCTTCATCAAGAACATTTATTGTAATTATACTTTAAACCCTCGTGATTTTGATGTTAGTTTTAGAAATAATAGTTGTGTAATGTTCTTGAATGGCAAAGAGTTTGCCAGTGGGAGTTTATGTAATGATCTATTCATTCTAAACAGTGGTGCTCCTGAGTTTTGTGTGGTTATGCTTCCTGATAGGAAAAGGGTTGATATAAATCAAGCCTATCTCTAGCACTGTGGGTTGGGTCATCTTAGTGAAGAAAGGTTCACATGTTGTATAAAATAGATGTTTTAATCCATTTGATTATGAATCGTTTACAACGTGTGAATTATACCTCATGGGTAAGATGACCAATTCTCCATTTAGGGGAAATGGAGAAAGAGCCATGGAGTTATTTGAACTCATTCATTCTGATGAATGTGGATTTATTTCCACCCAGGCCAGAGGAGGATTTTCTTACTTCACTATTTTTACTAACGATTTCTCAATACTTTGATATGAGTACTTGATGAAGTACAAATATTAAGCTTTTGAGAAATTTAGGAGTTTAAGAGTGAAGTGGAGAAATAAATTGGAAAGGGTATTAAAACTCTTCGATCGGATCAAGGAGGAAAATACTCAAGTATATAGATCACATGATACCTTAGGGATAATGGTGTATTATCCTGGTGGACGCTTCCTTGCTCTCATCTCAATTGTGGGGGTGTAGAATAAAGGAGGAATCATACCTTGTAGGACATGGTATGGTCCATAATAAGTTTTCCCGAGTTACCCTTGTCTTTTTGGGGAGTCATCCCCTAAAGACCACTGCTTATATATTGAATAAGGTTCCGTTTAAATCAATGTCTTTCATTCCATATGAGATATGAAAAGAGAGAATGATTGACCTTAAGCATGTTGAGGTTTTGGGCTGTCCCACTAAACGTGTGTTATTAAGAATACACCATGTAGCCCACCATCATAATTATAGACCTCAGACTGATCCTTATTTCAAACGAGTTTGTTGTGCTACCACAAGGCTCATTTGACTTGAGGGTTGGTCTAAGTCTATGGCATAATGATGCCTTTAAGAGAAGTAGACAAATGTTGTAGCTTTGTTGTGCTACCACAAAAGCTATAACACTAATCTATGCTTTCTGCGTATTAATTGACCAACTTGACTTAGTCACTTTGATTTGTTGTGCTACCACAAGGTTATGGTGATTGAGGGGATAGATTGGTTTGGATATTGCAAACGTTGTAAATATCAAGAGTTGGTAGGAATAGTGGGAGCAAAGTAGATCTAGAAGGAGTTCTAGAACTACAAAGCATGATGTCGACTTAGGAACCTATTCAAGTTGACATACAAGCTATTCATAGGTCTGGCCGAGTACCAATAGAACTAAGAAGATATGTTGGACATATCTCTGATTTGAATAATAAGGTACTATACAATGAGAATAGTGATCCCCTGACCTATGAGGAGACAATAAGTGTTATTGACTCTGAGAAAATGGCAAGAGGCCATAAAATCGAATATGGATTCCATGTACTCCAACCAAGTTATGAACTTGGTAAGTCCACCCAAAGGTATTGTACCCATCGGATGTAAGTGGATTTTCGAGAAGAAAATTGGAGAAGATGGGTAGGTTGATACCTTCATGATAAGCTTGGTGGTGAAAGAAGTATCGTCAAAGCCAAAATGTTGACTATGACAAAATATTCTCTCCAGTTGCCATGTTTAAATCCATTGAGATTTTACTTGCCATTGATGCATACCATGGTTGTAAGATTTGGCAGATGGATGTGAAATGATGTTCCTCATAAGTAATTTAAATGAGGAACTGTACATGTTACAGCCAGAGAGATTTCACCTCCATTGAATACCCAAATATGGTGTGCTAGCTTCAAAGGTCTATTCATGGACTAAAGTAAACCTTCCCACAGTTGAAACATAAGATTTTGATGAGTTGAGCAAATCTTATGACTTCATTAAGAATGAAGGTAAATATTGTGTATGCAAAATGATAAGTGGGAGCGTAGTCACAAATTTTAATTTGGTGTGTAGATGACATACTACTCATTAGGAATGATGTAGTTAAGTTATCTTAGGTAAAGTTACGCTGTCTAAGTACTTCTCCATGAAATACTTGGGAGAAGCATCCTTTGCACTAGTAACTTAGGTCTATATAGATAGATCAAGGAAGGATGCTTAACTTAACTATGTTACTGTACATAGATGGTATTGTCAAAAGGTTTGACAAGAAATGATACCCAGATAAGTCTCATACTGATGAGACATAAAATTTAGGGTTTTTTGCATATTAGTCCCTACAAATATGACGAATTACTTTTTAGTCCCTACAATCTCTCTATTGTTTAAAAAGTCCTTAAAATCATGTAACTCTTACAGAAAGGCCTGTGTAGTTCACCGACGTTAAAACAATTGGATATTCGATGGAATATTCCATCCTTCCGTTAAAAAAAGTTGAAAATCCTAAACTACCCTTACTCATGACCCTTTCCAAGTGAAACCCTTCACCCCCGCAGACGCCCCACCGCCGTTGCAAGCTGCGGACTACCCCCACCGGCCGCCGCAGACGCCCCACCGCAAGGCCCCAGCCGCAGAAGCCCCACCGGTCGACGCTGACGGCCTACCGCCGACGGCCCACCGACCACCGCCGGCCCTTGCCATCACGCCCAACACGACAAATCGACCCTTGTTATTCTCCCCATGTCTGAAATGGTATGCTATTTTGATGGCTAGATTATTCTCCACATCTATGTTTACAGTGATAATAACTTGTTCGTGTTGTATGCAGTCATCAAATGTTAGTGGAATGCAGTTGTCTCGAGGAGCTGTCGTCTCATCTCGTGTGCCGCCGATGGAATGCAACTGTAGAAGGGGTAATTGTCGGGTTTACGTCTCAAATCGTGAGAGGTCGAAAGGCAAGCGTTTCTATTATTGTCCGTATGCAAATACTGACGGGGATTGCGGTTTCTTTGAGTGGGTTGATGATACTACCTATAATGTTGTGGATGTCAAATATCAACTGAAGGCGATGGAAGAATGCATGACAAAGAAATTAGAAAGGATAGAGTTGCAATTGAAAAACTTAAAATTACTGATGTATTGTGTCATATTTGTACTATTTGTCATTTGCCTATTCAAGTGAACGTGTTTAAGAGAGACGTATGCAATGTAAGTCCTATATTGGACATGTAATCATTTTTACTAGAATGTAATGCTACTTATTATCGTTAGTCTTATATGCCCTATGTGTATGCTTCACCAGCTCATTTCCAGACCAAATGCCTGCCAGTGCATGCTTCACCTGCTCATGCCCATGTTTCACAGACATGTGTGAAGAGTGAGGTGTCATCATCATCAGCATCTCTGGCCATCATCATCCAAAACGAAATAAAGGCTTGTGGGAATGAACAACGTCATTAAAAGATGTTCAAAGTGACTGTGGTGGTTGGATGCAGACAGATATTTGAGTTGGTTTATCTGCTTGACAGATGTTTGAACATGTGCAATCTGTGTATTTATGTCCGTAGCCCAGTGCTGCATAGTGTTCAATAAATGATCGAAGTGAGCTGTGACTGTAGAGGGAATATCAGAGCTGGAGCCGGCTAGATGCTGGGAACTAAGCTGCGAGGAGATGTGAACTACTACATCCTGGAACTGTGAATGTTGAACAGAAAGCTCTTGAATTTACTGTTGAAGTTCAGTGTTTTTCATCTGAGTGTCTGCACGGAATTCCTTAAGTTCATTCATAATAGGAAGCAGCTGTGCACTGACATATACTAGTTGGGTATGAATAAGCTCTTGATTGGAGTTCAGCTTAAAATTTTCACTTTTCATGACAGTAAATTGCTCCTGCATATATTTCATCATATGGGAATGAAGAGAATGATTGAGCTTGTGCCGGCTTGATCTGGTGCAGATGTTTGTGTATGGAACTCTGGAGGTGCATCTGACTCTCTGAACATCTGAGGAGGTGAAGAGGGTGGAGATGTTCCAAAAGGAACTATAGCTCCAATGTGTGTGTCTGGAGTAGCCTGAAGTTCGGTTGAGGGAACTGTTGGACCTTGTAATGTCTCATAGCCTGGAAGATCTCTTACTATCATGTTTCCTTTCTTCTTGTAATGCATAAACGTGCCAATGAATTTCTGACAGTAGACATTGGTCCTTGGAATTATCTGAACAGGTTCATCTTCCAATGAAATTCTAACCTTGATGAACACAGCAGTCAAGGCACCAGCATAGGGTAGAGTTCTCTTTTTTGCAAAGCATCTCTTGTTCAGTCATGTTCTGTTGCTCTTTAGACTGCAGTTTGATACTGCAGCGTCGACCCATCGAACTGCAGCGTCGACGCTGCCAAGGCACTTCAGAGGTAGCAGTAAGAAGTATTTGATCTGCTGCGTCCACGCTGCTTGGGCAATGCGTTGACGCTTGGTGCCTTTTATCCATTGGTCTGGTCTGTGGTGCGTCGACCCCTTGTGCTGATGGGTCGACCCCTCAGTTCATTCATCGGTTGTTTACAAGTCCATACATAGAACTGCTCTTCAAAGTCTGTACAGTGGCTTCGAATCGGCAAGTCTGTACATCGGCTTCACTCACTCAAGTGTATACACTGATGCACGTTGTGTCTCACTGTCAAGTCTACACATTGCTGTTCTTCACAGCAAGTCTATACACTGCTCCCTCATATAGGAAGTATGTACATTGCATTGGCTAAGTATATACAACGTCAGTTCATGCATTGGCTTAGGCTAAGTCTGTACAGCCTACGTCTCATGCAACGTCAACGCTGTGAGCATTCTCAAGTCTGCAGCATCAACGCTGTGAGTGTGTACATTGCATTCACGCTTCACAAAGTCTATACATTATGCATGGTTGAGTTGAAGTCTATACAGAGTCTGCATCCTCTAAAGTCTGTACATCCGATTGCCTTTGTTTTGGTCAAGTCTGTACAGCCGTTGGGTTTGGACTCAGAGTCTGTACATTCGATTCGCCTTTGAATTGGTCAAGTGTGTACATCCTTTCAAGCTTCAAGTCTACACATTGGGTTGTCAGGCTTCAACCCTATACATTCATTTGTTAGGCCCAAGTCTATACACTCGTTGTTAGAAGCCTGACCTTAACTGAAGTCTATACACTGGACTTCACTTTACAAAGTCTAACCAAGTCTATACAATGCTTTTCATTCTTCAGAGACTGTACAGGGTTTAGACTTAAACTGATGACTTCGTTTCATCTGCCTGATAGGGACTAAAAAGGCCAGGTTGTTTGTTCACTGGAACATATCCATGCGTCAACGCCATTGCTAGACAGCGTCGACGCAGCCATTGAGCCTGATAGGCATCTAGCTCGGAGACAGTTTAGAAGGTTAACGCTGGAGTTCTTAGCGTCCACGCAGCATGCAAACAAGCCGAACTATTAGTTGCAGAAACACACCACTGCGTCAACGCTTTAGCCTAGCAGTGTCAACGCAGCATGTCTATCCGCCAAATACATTGATCACTGGACTGTCGATGTCGATGCGTCAACGCCACCAACTGGCAGCGTCGACGCAGCAGTTCAAGAAAGGGGCTACTTATCTCTGGCTATCTTCAACGCGTCAACGCTACCACAGCAGGGTCGACGCAGTGGGGCAATTTCAAATGTGTACAAGAAAAGAGTAGATACTGGATCACCGATGCGTCAACGCAACATGCTGATAGCGTCGACGCAGCACGCCCATCTACTGAAGGCTTTTTGCATATATTGCATCATTCATATCAAATCACCTGCACCAATTAGTTACCCTTGCAACCATTGCATCATTCATATCAAATAATCACAACCCATGTATCATTCATTTCAAACCAACACAAACCATCTATCATTCAAACCTGGTTTAAGCCCAGCACAAAACTACAAATATCATTCATATCACCAACAAATAAACAGATACTTGTATCAGTTACATCAAAACTTCACAATCCATAAGAGTTTACATTGAGGACAACAACACATAAAACGGATATGAAATATTGTTCTTCAATATCATTCTTCACATCCGGTCGGCAACAACATTCTTCACATCAGCCAATGTCCTGTAGGTGTGACAAAGAGAGGGTGTTAACTATTAGAAATAACATAATCTTTACCTACAAGTTAAAAAGTATATTTTAAACTCACAATTTGGCGAGAGTTGTTGGAAGTTGAATATGGAGGAATGATGATCAAAGTTAATGGATGCTTGACTGTCCATATTTATCACCGTGTGCACACGAATGTCTCCTCCGCTAGTGCTGCTGGAGCCCGGTGCCTCCACCGAAATTGTGCGACCTACATGAGTTATACTTGTATTAATATCAATCTAATTCTTATTTCAATTTAGAAATTTAACATGTGTGCTAACTTACCTCTCCCCCGACTGCTTCCTTCAGTGCTGCCCCTGCTGGTACCTCTCCTAGCCCTCCCGTGGGTCTGACCTGGACCAACCGAAGTTGCAACTTGTGGCCCTTCACCACCATCACTAGTTTGAGCCTGAGTAGCCCTACCACTTACGAACCTGGGTGGTCTTCTTGGGCCTTGCCTACAACATAACTTTCAATATTATGCACAAAGCAAATCAAATAGATAAAATACAAATCATAATTGCAATACAAACTTACTTCCGTGCCACAGTTGTGGAAGTAGTGCCAATGTCTGTAACTGCAGATTCTGGTCCTGGGAGGGGTTCTTTGCAAGTATTTTTATGGTGGCCCCATTGTCCACATCTTTTACATTTATGGGATCTCCTAAGTGCCTTTTGATTTTCATCAGCATCTCTAATCCTCTTCTTCCGAGGGCGACCTCGGGGTCTTTGGCAGCGAGGAGGAAGCACCTCAACAGATTCTACAGTCTGCCACATGCTCTTACCTGGCAATGGTTGTATTGACTTTGCATATGTGACTTTATATGTCTCAATTGAATAACATCTATCAACAAAATTATTAATTTGGAGGCCCCTACGTGCATCAACAGCAGCAGCAACATGTTGGCAAGGCAGCCCACTGACTTGCCATTGACGACAAGAACAATACATCTCGTCCAATTTAACAACACACCTCTCATACGGACCTTCCACCTCAGCCATAAAATCAGTGGAATATCCGACTGCATATTTTCCCAACTTCCTAACAATTGCATTTAAATAGGCAACAGCCCGTGGCACAAATTTTTCTTTGATCCTACGTGCATGTCTCCTCCTGTGATCCATTTTCACCATAATTTTCTGCCTAATTCCATCTAACATGTCTACAAGTGGTAGGCCTCTCGTATCACCAACAAATGAATTGAATGACTCTACTACGTTGTTAGTGATGTAGTTTAGCTTACCCTTGTCATTAAAATGACATCTTGACCAGGCACAACACAAACTTTCTAAATAGGAAACAGCCTGTGGATCTAGTTTCTTCATCTCAAATATAGCTGCTTTATATTCTTGAACATTGTAAGATTTTGCTGCTGCCCATGCAGCATTCTTGAAACCTGGGCCCGGCCATTTCTTCTTAAAATTCCTGTAAAGGTGCCGCATACAAAACCTACAAGCAATTCGAAATTACAATCTCATCATTAATATAAAACCTATAGTCAATGTCATTAAAATACATAGTCACTCAATTCATATATTATGGAAAATAAAACTAGCAACAGATCAAACATTGTAAAAGGAGAAACTTAATTACCTATGCTCGGCACCTGGAAAGATATCTGGGACAGCTACCTCAATGCCCTTTTCCATATCAGAAATGAATGTAATCCCTGTCGGATTTCCAATAGCGTCTTTCAACTTGTGCAAAAACCATGTCCACGAGTCTATACTCTCCCCCTCAACAACACCATAGGCAACTGGGAACAAACCATGATTCCCATCAAGAGCAACTGCAGCCACCAAGATCCCAGTGTAATACCCTTTCAAGTGGCATCCATCTATGCCCAGCACTGGACGGCAGCCATTTTTGAAACCACTAATACATGCCCCTAAGGCAATGAACACCCTCTGGAAACAACCATCCAATCCAATCTTGTACTGTACAACTGAAGAAGGGTCGCTTTGCTTTAATATCAGATTCATTGAGGGACATGGCCTTGAATGATAGCTGTCCTCAGTGTGTACCTCATCAGAATCAGCCACACTCTCGTCAGATTCGCTGTACTCATCTTCATATGCAACATATTCTGAGTCACTCTGCTCAGCTTCAGAACATATCCTCTTCTTTAAAATATGATAATCCTCATCAACTACAGGGGCAGGGGCAGGGGCAGGGACACCATGAATAACCTCGTCACGATGAACAACTGCAACATCATGAACAAACTCAGGATGTTGACCAACCTCAGCATCATCATCCATCTCATCAATGTCAACAAATGTCTGGGAATGGGCCTGAGTAGACTGGCTGGCCATACCTTTCTGTGGAATATTGGTTGGCTGTAAGTCTAATGGCCGACTGTCCAATGTGCTAACATATATGGTCATCTTCCCTACGGGTAAATGGGCTTTCATCACCTCATATAATTGAGCATCTGAAACAATTTCCTCATACTGAACAGGTCTGCTATTAGGTAATTCATAATGAAATTCTAAACAATGTGTACTTGCCCACTTAGATAGATGTCCCATATCCTCAATTAATATGCATCTACTGTAGTAATCAGGATATGACACGACTGTCTTGCTCTGACCTAGTGCATATGCCCTCCTCCCAGACTGAAGAGTTTTCCAATAACCACCGAACTTATATGTCAACTTTAATGATGGCTCTCGTTCCCCCATTTTCACAATCTAACAATCTGAAGATAGAAACAAACTCTCTAGAACAGTTGTCCACATTACAAAATCAGCACGCATACCCAATAATATGAGTACAATAATAACATTCTTAACTAATATGAATTGAGTGACTGAAAAACATTAAAGCAAAAATTTTTGACAGAACCATAAAGAAACTGCACCCGTGAATTCAGACATGTACAATTAATAACAAAACTTTTTAGAGCATTAAATAATCTAACAACATTATAGCAAAAAATGACATAACAACAATCTTATCCCTAAACCATATAGAAAGAAAACAAAAATTGATGTCCTTAATATTTCGACTCTGTAAACATATAAAATGCATGAGTAAACATTTATATTTGCAGATCATACTGAGTGTGAGGTGGCAGGAGCGCCTGACGCGTACCGGAGTGGAGACGGAGGTGTGTGCCCCAGACCTGGACGTGGGGTGGTGACTCCGGTGATGCGGCGTCTGAACGAGGGCGGTCGTACGTCTGCAGCGGCAGATGGGGTGCCGTGAAGCGCCGTGGTTGTTACGTGCAGGTTTGGGCAATGGCGATGGTGCCTAATCGACCCTCACGGTGGCCGACGATCGTTGCTGTCACGATGACCAAAGAGTGAAATCGACGGCAATGGCGACTGTGTACGGGGGAAGGGAACGAGGAGGGTGGCGATTGTGTACAGGGGGAACCCTAAACAGGAGGGTGGCGCGGCAGAAGGGTTACTACGGCCATTAACCTCGATTAATTGAGGGTGGGTTGGTCTTTTCACCAACTACGATCAAGTTAACTCACCTTGCGTTTAATATCATCGACAGTAAAAAATGATAGGGACTTTTTAGTTTAACGGTAATATTTCTGAGGACTTTTTAAACAATAGAGAGATTGTAGGGACTAAAAAGTAATTCGTCATATTTGTAGGGACTAATATGCAAAAAACCCTAAAATTTACCTCTTCAAGAAGATGTTTTCTAACTCTCTTGCGTAGAGGCAGCACATGAGTAGTATTCATTATGCTTTTAGCATAAAGGTTTATCATGTGTAATATACTATGTATGAGGTCTGATATATCTAATGTTCTAAGTGTTACGAGCATGTATCAGACGGATCCAGGTGAGCAGCATTGAAATGCTGTGAAATGTATTCTTACATTCTTGAGAAGAATTAAGGATATGCTCCTGGTGAGTGGAGAAGGTGATTCGACACTTGTTGGAAAAGTTCCAAATTGACAACAAATACCATTTCAACATTATGTAGATGAAACAGTTCATCGTTGTATAGGGAGTTGTCCCTAATGTCTCTAATTCGGTACCCTTGTTATCAGATAACGATAGGGTAGTGGCGAAAGCTATGGAACCATAGTCTCATTATAAGTTGTACTTTCTGCAATGGTTCCACCTGATTAGAGATATTATAAATAAAAGGGAGATGTCACCTAGAAAGAGTTTCTTCTACTAATAACAATACAGATCCACTAACTAAGCCGTTGACTCAAGATGTAGTTGAGTATCACCTAAGGCTGATGGAGATCAAGCGGGAGATGATTGGCTTTAGTGCAAGTGGGAGAATGTAAGAAGTGTATGCCCTGCAAGCCAATCACTTATGAAGTGATGACGTCATTTTTTATATATTATCATTCGTATTTATGGCAAGTTCTTCATTATGTCTTATTTATTTATGCGTATTACTACTTGACGTGATGAAATCCTTAGACGCAGGTTATGAAGGTTGAATCATAATGAGATTATGATAGTGAGATCAACCTTCTAGATGTATGCATTCTAAATGTTCCTGGTCATAGGATCTTTGAGATAGGACATTAAAGAATCTGGATAGACCAGTGCACATGATATCCCCTCATATGATGAGGGTGACTGATCTTACAGTCACTGGTATGTAGACACTAAGATATATGTGCAGGTTACAAGAATAGGGTTCACTGAACTGATCCGATCAAGAATCTCTAGATGGTAATTATATCTAACTGTCAACCAAAATATTCTTCAGTCACAGTTGCACAGTTGGTCCTTTCACATGAGTCACCAAAGATACCTTGTATGAGGACTTCTGTATTTTGATTCTTGGCAAAGGGACTTTATCCATAAGTCCTGGATGCTCAGGTATTCAGATACAAAATACATGCGAAGGTAATTGAGTAACAACAGTGGATCATTTACTCTCAGATATAGTATGAGAGAGAATGCCCTATGAATCGTACTCGGTTAAATCCTTGACCAAGGTCGATAGTTCAATGGAAAAGTAGTTTTTCATTGGGACTCGGAGTACGTTCATCAAGTCATAGATAAGAAGGGTTTGACAGTATGACCATACCCTTAATTACGACTAGGGACATTAGGTATGAATGGAGGACTATAGTTGTGTGGTAACTATTGACGAAAAGGTCCTAAAGTGGTGTTATAGACCACATTATCTTCTGGGGTCGCGGAGTGTTGCTTGGTGCTAACCGTGGCCTGAAAGCCTGTCAGAGAAATAATCATGAAATGATTATTTATCATAAGATAATTAATTAATTATTTAAGTCATGAGATGATTAAATAATTAATTCCATATTAATTAATAATGTGAAAAAGCTAAGAAGGAGTTCTTAAGCTTATTGGGCCTAAAACCAGACTGACACTAGGCCTAGAGGGTCACACACATTAGGGTTATGGACGGTGGAAGTATATTTACAATATTAGACTATTAAGGGTTTTTATGAAAGATCGAGAAGTCTATAAATAGTTGTGATGGGAGAACCTTGGGCCAGGCATCCAGTGTTTCTCAATTCGGGCCACTCCTCTCTCCTCCTAGGGAGGGGCGCCCCCTTCTCTCTCCTCTATCTTCTCCCACTTGTCTCTAGTGTAGAGACCATGGAGGTGCTACGGAGGAGATCGTTCATGGGGCGTTATGATGAGAAGATTCCACCGTTTGTGCCCGTGTGGATACCACTAGAGGCCGTGCACTTGCGCGGTTTATTACCGTCATGAGAGATTGTTTCCACTTCGCTGCGATCTGAGCATCGCAGAGGTAAAGATCGAACCCCGTAGTTCTAGAATGTCATCGGGAATCATGCAAGATGAATCAACTCGGCCGGGTTAAAGTTTTAATTTCTAGTTTCCGCTGCATTCTTTCTGATCCCGGCCTAGATCCTTACAACATCTACACCACCATGTCCACCCACTCCACTGGAGAACACATGGGGTTTATCCTCCTAGAAGGGTACCTCTTCAAGGGGTCTAGATTGTGCATACCTCAGACCTCACTTCGGGATTTTCTAGTATGGGAATTACACGCGGGATGCCTAGCTGGCCACTTTGGGGTTCATAAGACCATTGGGTTGGTCGAGAGTCAATTCTACTGGCTGAGTCTAATATGGGATGTTGCTAAGATTGTAGGTCAGTGCCGCACATGTGCCTCTGCTAAACAAGTTAAACAAAACACCGGCCTATACACTCCACTACCTATCCTCGACCGTTCGTGACAAGACTTGAGCATGGACTTCATCCTCGGTCTACCCAAGACTAAACGCAAACATGATTCTATCTTTGTGGTGGCCTATAGGTTTTCCAAAATGGCCCACTTCATCCCTTGCTCCAAAACCTCATATGCTTCCTAAGTTGCCCGCCTATTCTTTGATGAGGTAGTCCATCTTCACGGGTTGTCGAAAACCATAGTCTCCGATAGAGATGTGAAGTTCACTAGCTACTTTTGGAAGACACTTTGGCACCTAATGGGTACCATTATTAAATTCTCCACCGCCTATCACACTCAGACTGACGGCCAAACTGAGGTGGTCAGTCGGAGCCTTGGGAATCTCCTACGGTGTCTAGTTGGAGATCATCCGACAAATTGGGATCTCATTCTGTCGCAAGTCGAGTTTGCATATAACAATTCTGTCAATAGGTCGATAGGGATGAGTCCATTTGAGGTTGTGCATGGATATACGCCAAGGAAACCTTCTGACCTCATTCCCCTTCCCCAGCATGCTAGAGTGTCCTTCTCCACTGAGTCCCTTGCCCAACACATCAAGGAACTACATGAGCAAATTTGCAAACACATTGGCAAGAGCAATGAAATCTAAAAAAGGCAAGCAGATGCTCGCAGGCGCCACCAAGAGTTTCAGGAGGGTGACTATGTGATGGTTAGAATTGAGAGACTCTTTCCTGGAGCCACCTCTAAGTTGAGAGCCCAAGGAACCTGACCCTTCAAGGTCTTAAGATGCTTTGGCATTAACGCCTATGAGTTGGACCTCCCGACGGAATATGGAGTCAACGCCACCTTCAATGTGACGGACCTCGGGCCAACCTAGTGAGATTCTCATGCCGATTCCTACCTTTGCGAGTGATCCCACCCCCGAGAGTCCACTTTTAGCCTGAAGCGCCCGGCGTGAGCAAATAGAGAAGATACTGGATGAACAGATCATCACTACCAGGAACATGGTGTATCAGCGCTATCTTTTTTTTTTAAAATCAAATCAATACATGATAGGGAAGGTAGGAGAGCGCTCACCCCTTCAGGAAAGGAATGAGTTGGCCGCTCCACTACCAACCCTAAAAGGGAATTTTATTAAATAGATGAAAAAATGCAACATGAAGCTAGGGCCTGATAGAATGACAACCTATCTTATCAAGACGATAGGGACCTTTTACAAGAGTAGGAAGCTCGGCCCAAGAAAAGCAAAGAGAGGGAGACAATGATAGAGAGCAGCCATAACCAGCAAGGCTGTCTACAACCTGATTAGCCTCTCTATAAACTTGAGAGATAAAGACCCACATCCACTGCCATTTGATAGCCACATCATGTAGGATATAGGTTAGGCACCATGGACAAGAGAAATGGCTCTTCAAGATCTGCACCAACACTAGCGAATCAGATTCAATAGCAACTGAAGAAACCCCCTTGTCATAGCAGATCGAAAGTTCATCACGGAGGGCCAAAGCCTCTACTTCAATGCTGGAATAGACTTCAGAGTATGTAGCAGCAAAAGCAAACACAATGTCACCATGAGAATCTCTGAGAATACCCCCACCACCAACAGCACCGGTGCTACGTTTGAAGGCCCCATAGACATTCAATTTCAATCTACCTGGAGGAGGGGTGATCCACCAGATCAGCCTAGGAGGAGATGACAGAACCGCAGCAAGATTGATACCCCAGGAGGCGAGCAGGCGACGCTGCTGGGGGGGAAGATCTCTCCCCTTAAATTGCTAGACACGGGCAATGGCGCTAACAGCTTGCATGGCCCTGTACAGAATATGCCGAGAAGACATTGCATGGTCTTCATATCTAGATAAGTTGCGGCAACACCAAATCTCCCAAAGAACAGCCAAGAAGATGCAGCTAAAAATACTCCCAGCCAAGGTAGTATAATGGAGGCCCAACAAGTAATCAGTAACTCCATGAGCAACCGTCAAGACCGACATGTTGCTGAAATGTAGCAAGGCATACAAGGCAGTCCACACATCATTGGCAACCTTCCCATGGAAGAAAAAGTGAGCACTGGTCTCAGATTGAGAGGGTTGGCAGTGGGAACATTTAGAGCACAGAGGAATACCACAAGCCATAATAGCATAATCAGTGGGGAGGCAACCACGGATCATATGCCAAGCAAGGATGGACCACTTTAGTGGGATGTGCGGGCTCCACAACACAGACTAGCTAGGAATTGTTGCACCTTGGGGATGACTATGAATAGACTTGGAGGAGAACTTTCCATCATTGGTAAGACACCAAATCAATCTATCCTCCCTGCTATTAACCGGAAGAACATGATCAATGCAGCCTGAAGGGCAGTGACGCCGGACAGCCTCAAGGTGTAAACTGTTAGGATCGAAGAGCACTTGCTGAATAGAGCAGCCTTTGTCAGTCATGTTAGACCAAATATGTGGAGGTAGGAAACCCCGAAGGGGCATAGAACCAGCCCAGGCATCCATCCAAAAACTGACATGAGGGGTATTGTCCGAAACCAGCACCCTATGGTTAGCATGAACCAATTGTGCAACTTGCTGCCATAATAGCTTGTCTGCAGCAATCATATGATTAAATTTATCCTCCAAATAATGAACATTATGTAAATGCTTGGACCTAAAGAACCTTGCCCAAAGGGACTGAGAAGAGATGGCTGCCCATAGCATTTAGGTCCTCATAGCAACCTGCATGAGCTGAAGATTGAGAACACCTAAACCACCGCACTCCTTTTATCGGGAGATGACATTTCATGACTTCCAATGTTTCTTAGGCGATCCCTCATAAGAACCCCAAAAGAAATTGTCCAATAACCTGTGGAAAGATCTCATGATGGATGTAGGAATGGTCAAAGCGGACATAGTGTAAATGGGCAAAGTAGAAAGCACATGGTGAATAAGAATGAGACGGCCACTGGCATAGAGGAAAACAGACTTCCAGGACTATAGTTTAGCTACAGTCTTGGACAAAATATGAGGGAAGTACATTGTAATACCCTGGATCTTTCGGATCCTTATCGGAGTGCTTTCGGATTGCTTTTGTGGGTCCTGAGCAAGGTTTGTAAAGACTTGAGGCGGTCTTGAGGCGTTTTGTCAAAGCCTCACGAGGCGTAAGCCTTAAAACTTAATGAGGCGTAAGCCTCACTAAATAAGAAAAATATTTAAATATATATATATAATTAAAAATATTACCTTATCTTAATGATAGAGAGTCTAAGGGTGTATGTGTATGTGTGTGTGTTTGTATTGTAGTTTGTATTTTGTAGAGATAGACGTTTCATATTGATATTCCCTCCATAATGTTATTTTTTTAATCCTTATTCTAACTTCTAATTATGGGTTTTTTTACATGTGTAGGAACAAAGGTGGCTTATCTAAGGCAAACTTGCAAAGGAGATGAATGTTCCATATTTGAAATTGAATCTTTAAAAATAGGATGTGCATCTGAATGTTATAGAGCTTGATGTGTAAATTTGTAAATCTTAATGACGATGTACTCAATTGTGTGTAGTTTGTACCTAATTATGTGTCTAATTGTGATGTTGTAATTGTAGTTTGAAATTAATTATTTTTTTCTCAGCAAAAGGATAAATAAAGTTGGAGAGAAATTTTTATTTGAGTACTAAATACATAGAAACTTTTAAAATATAAATGATATTCAAATCTCAAGATTCGCAACACAAGTTTTAGCTAAAAATATTATAATATGACAAGTGTTCAACATGAAAGACTCAAGAGTCAAGGGCAACATTTAAGAAAGCAAATCTCTAAATATATCTTCTTCATCACTACTAAGAGGATCATCCATGGAATCATCCATATATCTTAGTTGTTCATCCTCTTCTTCCATTCCTTCCATTCTCAACCTCCTCTAATACCACCTCTTTGCTTTTACCTGCATAAGTGCATATAGCAAAAATGATTAAAGGAAATAAGATAATGCCATTATAAGTTTATAACTCATAATTGTTCCTACTTCCTAGATTAAATAGTACATAATTAAACATTACTCACTTCCACTATCACTTTCTCCAATTTTTCTTCTTTTTGATTTTCTTGCCCTTGTTTCCATTCCAAGGTCTTCTAATTCAACATCTTCATCCATAGGTAGATTAGCATGAAGATCATCATATTCATATTGGTACTCTGCAAGCCACTCATCATCAGAGTCAATGTCATTTTCATCTAAAGAAAGAGGATTCTCCATTGTTTTCTTCTTTGATGCTCTCTCTTTCAACTTTAGATTGAACATGACATACACCAAATCATTTAACCTCTGTTGTGACAACCTATTTCTTCTCCTTGTGTGTACCTATAATATAACAAAAGTTATATAAAAAATCAAGATATTTTATTTTAAAGAAAGAAAATAGATTACCTGATTAAAAGCATTCCAATTACGTTCACACCTGGATGAACTACATGTAAGGCTCAAAATTCTAACATCAAAATTCTTCAACTCAGGAGTTTCATCACCATATGCCAACCACCAATCAGCTAATAAAACAAGAAAGTATATCAAAATCAAGTCAAATATTATTTAAATGAAATATAACAATTTGTTTAAAACATATCATAAAAATATGCAGAGTCAAATTTACCTGGAGTCCTCAGTTTTCTGGATTTTATAGCTAATCTTTCCCCGAACATGCCTCTTGCATTAACAAATGCATCTAATTGCAAGTTAGCCTTTAACTTATCATCTTCTTCTTTGATCATCTTGTCCATGCAACTGTGTAGACCAAGTTTTACTTGAGGATGCTTTGAAAAAGTCGGCTCATATTGAAAATGAGGATTGAGAAAATAAGCAGCTGCATGCAAAGGTTGGTGTAGTTGGCATTCCCATCTTTTATCAATGATTCTCCATATTGGCTCGTATTTCTCCTCCTTTCCATCTAAAGTTTCTGCAATCCTATCTTTTGCCCTATCCATAGCATCATAAATGAATCCCATAGGTGGATACTTTTCCCCATCTACCATCCTCAAAACACTCACCAATGGTTTTGTAGTCATGACAACGTAAGCAACTCCTCTCCAAAAGTGTTGATTCTTGAGAATTATATGTTTCATAGCTTTTCTTGTAGGTTTCTTTGCATAAGCACTCTGTGTAAATAATCTACAAGCAAACATTTCTTGAAGACCTTCTTTGGAGCCAATGATACTATTTAAAGTAAGAAATGCAGTAGCAAATTGAGTGACAGCAGGCTTCAAGAGCTCTTTTTTTAGCATCTTCTTCATCAATGCCTTCATCCATGTATGTGCATAAATAAAATTTATGATTCTCTTTGCCTTCTGAAAAATACTTGCAAATAATGGTAGCTTAAAAACATCTTCTAGCATTAAGTCGAGACAATGTGCGGTGCATGGAGTCCAATACAAACATTTCCTTTTCTCCATTAACTTTTGTCCAGCTGACTTATAATTTGATGCATTGTCTGTGATTACTTGCACCACATTTTCCTCACCAATCTCATCAATGACATTATCAATAAGATGAAATAACATAGTCGCATCTTTGGTCTCTACAGTTGCATCCACTGACTTGAGAAACCAAGTTCCTTTAGGATTGTTAACCAAAAAATTAATCAATGTTCTTTGACTAGTGTCTGTCCATCCATATGTCATAATCGTGCAACCAATCATCTTACATGAATCTTTAAATTCTTGTAGCAAACCAGAAATAGTCTTCACATCTTCTTGTAAAATCCATGTCCTCAATTCATACATAGATGGAGGTTTCAATCCTCTTCCATATAGACCCACATGTTCTAACATTCGTTTGAAAGACAGACTATTTGCAATGTTAAATGGAAGACCATTTTCGAAAAAAAATCTCCCAATAGAGAGACAAACTCTATTTCTTTCTTCTTTTTTCCAATGTGCATTTAAGGTGCTTTGTTGTTGTGTCAATTTCTCTTGTTCTTTTGATCCAAAACTAGAAATAAATTCATCCATCGGACCTCTAACTTGCTTTGAACAAGAACTAGTGCCATTATAAGCTCCAATAGCCATAGATGAAACATCATCCTCCTCCACATATGAGCCAATTTTGCAAATATTTTCAAATCTCTCTACTGCCAATTTCTTCTTTTCGTCATGAAGATTCAAATATCCCTTCATTTCTTCCTCAACTTCCTTTGGCACTTTAACACATGCACTAACATTCTTATGGGTTTTGGCTAAATGATCTTTCAGCCTCTTTACCCCACCAGTAACTTTTTTCCACAAATTTTACATTTAATATAATTTTTTCCCGCTTTTGGAACTTCAACTTGCTCTCCATACTTCCATACTGGGCCAGTCCTATTTCCTGATTATTTTTCATTTCTCGTGACATTCTCAACAGGATCACTTTCTGGCATTTCTGAAAATGAAAAATTATATGATTTACAGATAAATAAATCTAATAGAAAAGCAAAAACTTTAAGAAAATCCATAAACAAAAATTTATACAAAACTTGCATAATCTGATAAGTGATAATTATCTGAGTGTCAGATAGATTAAAAAAATGAACCACATGTAATTATTTCTTTGACACCTATTACCTATAAGACTAACTTAAAATTTTTTATTGAACATAATCATATGATTCATTATATCATATATTCATATTACCATTCATTCAACATTATCACTTACTTGCAGCCTGCAGGGCCACCGGGAGAACCCGACCTTCACTAGAATCGTTGCTAGCTGCTTGGGACACTGGCGGCGAGGATGGAGTGATGGACTATGGAGTGTTGGGCCGCTGGCTGTTGAAGAGTGGACTCACAGTGCAGTGGAGACGCTGCTCATTGGGAGGAGGAGGTGGTGGAGAAGAAGGAGAACAAGTGAAAATTGAAGAACACAAAGGACTAAGGAAGGAGGACTAAAAAATAGAGCACCGCCATAGGTGAGTCTCTTCACCTCCTCCTCCTCCTCTCAAGTCTCAACGAGTAGCACAACACCTCGCCTAAACGAAGCTGGAGATGCCATTGCCTACCAACTGGTAAGAAGAATAAATAATAAACCTGCAGGCCCACACTCCACAGTGCATAAGAAAGGATAAAAATAACAGAGCACCGTCATCCATGTACCTGTCACAGTAGGCCGCCGGTCGCCAGTGACGTCGGTCCCGTGGGTGATGCACCGGAGATGCTACAAGTCACAGACTCGCAGTAGGGGCCGCCGAAGCCACACCCAAGACTGCCGTGATCCGATACGTGAGGCACCGAACTGCCGTGGTAGTCACCGGCTCACCGCGCCAGCTGCAGTGCTGCACACGGCTGCACCCTCGTATCTGGCAGGTTATCGGTCTAGGGAGTGGGGAGGCCGCCGAAGTATTAGGTTTGCGTTGTGCACTCATGCTCCCTCCCGTCACCGCTGCGAGTGGGCAGCCCCTGCGAAAGAGTAGGGGTTCGAGGTAGACGAAAGATAGAGAACACGGAAGATGGGAGGAAGAAGCCGTTTGTCTTCTTTGCGTTCTCAGTTTTCCTGCATAGTGGGGCGGCTTGGGCCGCCATGGAGGATGGGAACTTGGAAGTTGAGAGTTTGGGACCCAGGCTAAACAAAACCCTATATTTTTTAATGCATGACATTGAATCCCACCGTTCCCAACCAATTATTTACCTCTACATTTAGTGCGTATGCCTCACCTCCGCCTCATAGCCTCAACGCCTCATTGTGCCTTCTAATGTATAAAAATGTAAGCCTCATAAGTTTGATTAAAGTCGTAAGCTTGAGGCTTCTTTGGAGCGCCCTGCCTAAAGGCGTGCGCCTTAACGCCTCAAGGCAGCGCCTTTTAAAACCATGGTCTTGAGTTGAGTTTTACGATCCACATGGGTTTTTCTCTCGTACAAGTTACGGAACCCTGTGGTGATTTTATTTCTGTCACGCCCCGAGCCTTTATGACAGTGGAAGACTCGCTCGAGAAATGCGAACAGCTGGCATGGTAAGCCTCTTGCAAGCAAGAATGATCAGAGCGCAAGACAATCACACACATAAATGTAATTGCACAATATTTACTCAACTTCAACTTTATTTCATAATAATCAAGTATTCAAATACAACCACTAATTCAACTTATTCCAATCCATCAGACTCAAGAAATAGGAAAATTACATAGACTCAATCTAAACAATATAGACTTTCCTAAGTCTTCACTCTCATCTTTGACAATACTTTCATTCGCTCTCGGACCCGCTACTTGTATAACCCGAACCCGAATTCGAATCACTTTCATCTCTTGAAAAAGAATGGAAATAGGTAATGAGCACACTTGCCCAGTAGGTATCTTCGCATCAATATGAAGGCATCATTAAAGTAATTAACATTTTTGCTCTAGAGGAATAAGGTAAAATCATGCGAATGCGATCAAACACGCGATTAAATCAAAGTAACACGATGATCATGAAGATAGAATGAAAGCAAGTATGAACTAATAAGAATGTTATAAGAACATGATATGGCCGAGAATGTACTAGCAAGCCACATAATCATCACTCCAGTATCTTTTGCTTATGAGTAAGTACTTCGTGAATTTCTATGGAATATCAAAAAAGTCAAGTATCAATCATGCTGTATTGTGTTGTGGATTTTCACTTATTTATAAAGAAAGTACTCCCAGCGCAATGCGACGCCAGTAGCATCATACCCCATAGTTTATAATAGTATGTTCCCGACAATCAGCCGAGGGGACTAGCATAGAGCCCTTGAACACAATCTGTGCTCGATCACATCTTCAAGTATAAATCAAGCTTTTTCCACGCATGTAACAATAAAGTATGGCCAAGAATGTACAATTCCAACAAGCTCTTGATAACAATAATTCAATAAATGAATGATTTAATGAGAATCATGAGAAATCAAGAATGACTTATACTATGTTATGCTTATGAAAATAAATCGGCAGCATAACGATACATTCTTTATCTTCCATTTATTATATTAGGTTTCTTGATCAATATGATAAGTTCTAGATCATCAAGAGTCCATCTAGAAACCTTGGAATATCAACCCTTGGTCAAACCTTGGTTAAAATACTCAAGCAGTGTGACGGTCGTGTACTGGGCCGTTACATGATGTGACAGTCTAGTATTGCGCCGTTACATTGACGTGACGGTCTAGAATTGATGCGTTAGAACGACTAAATCTAGAAATAGTAATTGGACTCAATTAATTGTGACGGTTGTATATTGGGCCGTTACATATGCCTGACGGTCCAATATAGGTCCGTGACACTACTGATAACCAGAAACATCGATAGTGTCATCTAATCACTTGGGTTTTAATGGTACAACCAACTCGGCGTCCTAGTGGGAATCCTAGGCTCGCGGAGAATTACGGAGGCCTTGCAACAAGATTTCCTAGTCCATTGGAAGGAATATCCAATATAGAGGTCCTCATGTCCAAGAATAGTATTTCTATAGTGCAAAGTGTAACTAATGGACATATACCTGAATATACGCCATGTACTTAGAGAAATGACTCTATAGATAGAAAAGAATGTGTAACAATGTAAAACTAAGATAAAATCCCGTCAATACATCTTTGAAAAATCATGATTTCGATACAAAACTATAGAGTTTAGCCAATGAAATTAGCATGACCTAAAATAACTCAAAATGCTTTAATCATGCAATTTCCTATCATGAATCAATTAAGAAACTCAAAGTCATGAAAATAAGGTTAAAACTTAGATAACTAGGCTTATTCATAAGTAAGTTTGGCTGTCCTCAGTCCTATCTCGGTTTGACAGTAAATCGCACTCTGACGGTCTAGTATGGGCGCGTCACAGGGCTGTGACGGTTTATCGTAGGACCGTTACAGTATTGTAACGCTCCTGTTATGGTGCGTCAGAGACAACTGAGAAACTTTAAATACAACAGAGGTTGTGACGGCTTATCGTAAGACCGTTACAGTCACCTGACGGTCCTAGTATGATGCGTCAGAGTCCCTGCTAACAGTATAATGAAATGAAAAGAGTATGATTTGAAACCATGTTTTGTTTTGAAAAGATTTACTACCCTAATCATGACAAAACGAAGTACAGGTCATCTAGATGCATATGTTGCAGTGAATTAACAAGATAACATCTTTGATCTTTGATTAGGGCTAAGAATATGTATGTATGCATGAACCCACTAAAACATGAAATTCATAGTCTATAATGCATGAAATCAAACACAATCAGAGGGCTTTTATCCCTAACAAGATGTTTTTGCCAATCATGAGATAACCTACCGCTTAACTAGGCTTTAAACTTCTAATTGGAGCTTTCAAGGACCGCCCTAGTTCCTCTCTTTTTGTGACTTTTCAGCAACTTCACGCTGCCCTAGCTCCTCAGCCTCTTGACCAAGGACGTGAAATTTTGAGGGTAAGAAGATGAAACTAAGGTGAACAAAAGGTTCTAAATAATCGAACTCTAATTACCTTGTTTAGACGTCCTAATTCCCTGATCTTCAGTGGCCTTTAGCTCTGATTCCCGGGTTACTATAGTCGAACCAGCAACTTTGGAAGCTTCAATCTCCTTCGTTGCTTGATCTCCTAGCACGAAATTTGGAGAACTATTAGTCTAAAGTATACTAAACAAAATCTTCTAAAGAACTTCTCTGAAATTATATCTCCTAACCTTGATTCTTCACGAGTCAAAAGTAAGAGTCGCTCAATTCAGAACTAGGTCCTATTTATAGGGTTTTGAAGATTAGATTGATTCTAGAGTCCTTAATTTGCCAGAACCTAATCCCTAAGAGTCCTTAGTAATGTTATAAGCTCTCCCAAGTCGATCTCTTGTAGATAAGATCCCAAAGTTCTAATCTTTTTGCTCGTTCTTTCTTTCACGGAACTGTGAGAGTGTAACACATCCAGACTAGTGCGTTACATGCTTATAGCGGTTGCCCGATAGACCGTTACACCAAACGTATACAGAGTTTCAATTAAATAAAACTCTCTTGTTCATTTATCCTTATAATTATCTATAAAAATAGTATTTATCTTTAAAATACGTGAATAAGTCAATTAACCTTCTAGAACATGGGCCAAACTTAATGGGCTTGGTCCATTAACCTTTTGCATTATCTTTAAATAGGCTAGGTTAATTATTTAACCTAATTGGGCCTTATAATGACTTATTGATCTAATATTATATTTATTAATTTATTTAGGCCTTTATAAATTCCCAAAAATAATTAAATATTCCAAGAATAATTTATAAAATTTCTGGGGTCTTACACCCTCCCCCACTTAAGAGAATTTGGTCCCCAAATTTAATACATGGATTATGGAGAGTGTACTTACAATTGAATAATTATGGAAATCTTCTCCGCATGGCTACTTCGGTTTCCCATGTTGTTTCATATGGCCCCGTTTTCTTCCATTGAATCTTGACCATAAGAAAAACTTTATTTCTTAGTTGACGCACTTCCCGTTCCAGAATCTTTATTGGCGTTTGCTCGTACGTCATATCCTTCTGAATCTCTAAATTGTCATAAGTGATAATATGGTCAGGATCATATATATACTTTTTCAGCATAGAGACGTGAAATACGTCATGAACTCCTACTAATTGTGGAGGTAAAGCCACTTCACCGACCCTTTTGAGAATTTCAAACGGACCAATGAATCTTAGAGTTAGTTTGCCCTTAATGCCAAATCTCTGAATACCACGAACTAGAGAAACCTTGAGATACACATGGTCTCCTACTTAAAATTCCAAGTCGCGCCTTCGATTATCAGCATAAGATTTTTGCCTATCTTGGGCCATCTTCATTCTACAGAGAATCTCTGAAAATATCGGGGCCTAGGAATTGTCTTTCCCCTATTTCACTCCAACATATTGGTGATCGACAACTTTTTCCATATAAAGCTTCAAAAAGTGCCATTTGTATGCTGGCCTGGTAACTATTGTTATAAGCAAATTCTACCAGAGGCAAGTGATCATGTCAACTACCTCCAAAATTAATAACAGAAGCCCTGAGCATATCTTCTACCACCTGATTCATTCTTTCTGTCTGACCATCAGTTTGTGGATGAAAGGATGTGCTGAAATTCAATCTAGTCCCTAGTGACTGTTGTAGACCTTTCCAAAATTGTGATGTGAATCGAGGATCTCTATCAGATATAATAGTGACTGGGACACCATATAATTTAACAATTTCCCTTATGTATAATGCTGCCAAGATATCCACAGACCATCGACTTTTGATTGGTATGAAATGTACAGATTTAGTTAATCGGTCTATGATTACCCATATACCATCGTGTCCACCTCTTGTCTTAGGTAACCCTATAATGAAATCAATCCCTATACTCTCCCATTTCCATTCGGGAATGTTCAAGGGATGCATTTTACCTGCGTGTCTAAAATGCTCTGCCTTTACTTGTTGACAAGTGAGACATCGAGATACGAAATCAGCTATTTCTCTCTTCATGTTGGGCCACCAAAAATTCCTTTTAAGATCTTGATACATTTTTGTACCACCTAGATGAATGGTGTACTTGGAATTATGTGCTTCTTCTAGAATCAATTTCTTCGTATCCTCATGATCTGGTACACACACTCGGCCCTTGAATAGCAATCTTCCATCCTCCGTAATAGAGAAATCCGGCCGTTATTCAATATTAGCCTTAATTTCTAGAAATATAGGATCATCATTTTATAACTTGACTAGATCCTCTATTAAGGTAGGTTGAGCTCGGATATTAGCCATGAAGCAATCTTCTTCCTTCCTGTCAATATCTAAGTTCAACTAAGCAAATTGAGGAATAAGATTAGTCATACTAATCATAAGACTTGGTAGCATACCCATTGGTTTTCTGCTGAGTGCATCTGCAACAACGTTAGCCTTGCTAGGATGATATTGAATAGAAAAATCAAAATCCTTGAGATATTTCAACCATCTTCTCTGCCTCATATTTAGCTCTTTTTGAGAAAATAAGTATTTTAAGCTTTTGTGGTCCGAGTAGACCGTAAACTTTTCTCCATAGAGATAATGCCGCTAAATTTTCAAGACAAATATGACAGCTGCTAATTTCAAATCATGTACAGGATAAGTTTTCTCGTGACATTTCAATTGTCTTGAAGAATAACATATTACTTTTCCATTTTGTATGAGGACACACCCTAAGCCAATACCTGATGCATCCATATATACTTCGAATCCACCACCTTTCATTGGTAGTGATAGAATAGGAGCTGTAATAAGATGATTCTTAAGAGTTTGAAAACTCTTCTCACATTCCTCTGACCAGACAAAAGGATTTTCTTTTCTCGCCAGTCTAGTTAAAGGAACTGTAATCTTTGAAAAATCTTTAATGAATCTTCTATAATAACCAGCTAGACCCAGAAAACTTCGTACTTCTGATACGGTCGTTGGCCGGCTCCAATTCTTGACAGCTTCTACCTTAGAAGGATCAACAACGATACCTTCTTTTGAAATAATGTGGCCTAGGAATGAAACTTCCTTGAGCCAAAATTCGCATTTATTTAGCTTGGCATAGAGTTTATGTTCTCTAAGTGCTTGTAAAGTTATTTTCTAATGTTCTTCATGTTCTTCCTTTGTCTTGGAGTATATCAAGATATCATCAATGAAGACGACGATAAACTGGTCCAGATATGGCTAAAAAACACTGTTCATAAGTTGCATGAATGCTGCTGGGGCATTAGTTAATCCGAATGGCATTACCACGAATTCATAGTGGCCATAACGACTTCGAAAAGTAGATTTATAAATGTCCTCTTCTTTAATTCTAAGCTGATGATAACCTGATCTGAGGTCTATCTTTGAAAAATATTCTGCTCCGAAAAGCTGATCGAAGGGCTCATCAATATGCGGCAATGAATACTTATTTTTAATTGTGAGTTGATTCAGTCGCCAATAATCGATGCATAGCTTGAGAGAACCATCCTTTTTCTTGACAAATAGAACCGGCGCACCCCAAGGGGATGTGCTAGGTCTGATGAAGCCTTTGTCTAGTAATTCCTACAACTGCCTTTTTAATTCCTTGAGTTCTATGGGGGACATCCTCTAAGGGGCTATAGAAACAGGTGCTGCTCCTGGGATGAGTTCAATAGTGAAGTTTACTTCCCTCTCGGGCGGTAAACTGGGTAATTCTGACGGGAACACATCGGGGAACTCCTTTACAATAGGAATGTCCGCTAAGATAATCTCCTTGGATTCGGTAACAATGACAGAAGTAAGAAAAGCTTCACTTCCTTGCGAGATAAGTTTGCAAGCGTGAAGAGAAGATATGATAGTAGGATTCTTCTTATACTTGATGCCAAGAAAAGAGAATCTCGGAAGACCGAACTTTCGAAAGGATATAATCCTATTTCGGCAATTGATATAAGCGTCATGATCTACAAGCCAATCTACCCCTAAAATGGCATCATAACCTTTCATGTCAAGGCATACTAAGTTTACGGGGAGATTGTAACCTTCTACTATCACTTTGCTATCATGATAATAGTCAATAAGCTTTGTTCCAGAACTTAAGGGTATGGAAATAGCGAGATCTGAAAGGTAAGGGGACTGATGCAATTGATAATGTTTTTGCAAAAGTAGTGGAGATAAAAGAATGAGAGGCACCAGTGTCAAATAGCACAAATGCAGGATGAGAACAAATTTGAAGAGTACCTTCCATAAGCCCACCATCCCTGGGCGCTTCCTCTTCTTCTAGAACGGCATTGAGGCGAGCCTGCCTCCTACGTCCTCCACCAGACGATTGGTCTTTCATAAGGGCGCAATCTGGCATGCGATGCTCCCTGCTTCCACAACGTAAACAAGCGCCAAGGCACTTCCAACACTCCTCAGCCGAATGGCCAAATTTTTCACAAAATGTGCAAGCCGTGGCGACCTGCTCCTTCTCCTCCTTGACTTTCTTTTCCTTATGAGAACTTCCACCATTCCCATTCCTGGATCTTTTCTTACTATCACGGCTCTTGTAAGGCTCTGTGATGCTGAACTTTTCTTTCTTATAACGCCGATCTGAGCGTCGACTAGACTCCTCTCATTTCCCTTTTAATTTTTTGACCTTTTCCAAGGTCCTTTCACACAAATACGCTCGTTGAACCATTTCTGCATAAGTATGGATGTTTTGGGTCCCGAGCTGCTGAATGAAACCGGGTCGTAACCCGTCCATGAACCGATTAGCCTTCAATAAATCAATGCTGTAAGATGCGGTGCGTAAGGTGCAAGCCTTGAGAATTGTAGTTCATATTCGGCAACCGTCATCATTCCTTGCCGAAGAGCAGTGAACTCCATAGCCTTTCGTTCCTTTATGTGCTCAGAAAAGTACTTGGCACGGAATAGGGTAAGAAAACCATCCCATGTATGAGGTGCATCGACCGGAGGTGTCGGAACTGACTTCCAACATGTGCGAGCATCTTTGTTAAGTTGAAAGGTTGCGAGACGCACCTTCTCCTGATCGGTGCATTGGATAACATCAAAGATACGGTTCATTTCATCTATCCAGTTCTCTGCCTCGTCAGGATTAGAAGAATCATAGAAACGCGGAGGGTTTAAGCTCCGAAAGTTGCGATGCAAATCACCAGCCCTTGCTCCTGTGCCAGCTTGCGCCATGGTTTGTAATGCCTGAGTGAGGCCAGCAACCGTTTGTTGCATGCCATCCCAATTTACGCGATGAGCCATGATAATAATATGGTACCTGAGAGAAAATAACAACTTGTTATTTCTCATGGAATTGGAAGGAAAATCAATTTTAAAACTAATTAACTATCTTATCCTGGGTTCTACCCAATTCTCACATGGGTGTGGAAATTTCTTCCTTAGTTCATAGGTATGGGTCCTTAAACCTTGGACTTATCCTATGACATGACTCTTCTTCCTAAGTCCTGAGACTTAGGCTCTGATACCAACTTAACTGTCACGCCCCGAGCCTTTATGACAGCGGAAGACTCGCTCGAGAAATGTAAATAGCCGGCATGGTAAGCCTCTTGCAAGCAAGAATGATCAGAGCGCAAGACAATCACATACATAAATGCAATTGCACAATATTTACTCAACCTCAACTTTATTTCATAATAATCAAGTATTCAAATACAACCACTAATTCAACTTATTCAATCTATCAGACTCAAGAAATAGGAAAATTACATAGACTCAATCTAAATAATATAGACTTTCCTAAGTCTTCACTCTCATCTTTGACAATACTTTCATTCGCTCTCGGACCCGCTACTTGTATAACCCGAATCCGAATTCGAATCACTTTCATTTCCTGAAAAAGAATGGAAATAGGTAATGAGCACACTTGCTCAGTAGGTATCTTCGCATCAACATGAAGGCATCATTAAAGTAATTAACATTTTTGCTCTAGAGGAATAAGGTAAAATCATGCGAATGCGATCAAACACGCGATTAAATCAAAGTAACACGATGATCATGAAGATAGAATGTGAACAAGTATGAACTAGTAAGAGTGTTATAAGAACATGATATGGCCGAGAATGTACTAGCAAGCCACATAATCATCACTCCAGTATCTTTTACTTATGAGGAAGTACTTTGTGAATTTCTGTGGAATATCAAAAAAGTCAAGTATCAATCATGCTATATTGTGTTGTGAATTTTCACTTATTTATAAGAAAGTACTCCCAGCGCAATGCGACGCCAATAGCAACATACCCCATGGTTTATAATAGTATGTTCCCGACAATCAGCCGAGGGGACTAGCATAGAGCCCTCGAACACAATCAGTGCTCGATCACATCTTCAAGTATAAATCAAGCTTTTTCCACGCATGTAACAATAAAGTATGGCCAGGAATGTACAATTCCAACAAGCTCTTGATAATAACAATTCAATAAATGAATGATTTAATGAGAATCATGATAAATCAAGAATGACTTATACTATGTTATGCTTATGGAAATAAATCGGCAGCATAACGATACATTCTTTATCTTCCATTTATTATATTAGGTTTCTTGATCAATATGATAAGTTCTAGATCATCAAGAGTCCATCTAGAAATCTTGGAATATCAACCCTTAGTCAAACCTTGGTTAAAATACTCAAGCAGTGTGACGGTCGTATACTGGGCCGTTACATGATGTGACAGTCTAGTATTGGGCCGTTACATTGACGTGACGGTCTAGAATTGATGTGTTAGAACGACTAAATCTAGAAATAGTAATTGGACTCAGTTAACTGTGACGGTTGTATATTGGGCCGTTACATATGCCTGACGGTCCAATATAGGTCCGTTACACTACTGATAACCAGAAACATCGATTGTGTCATCTAATCACTTGAGTTTTAATGGTACAACCAACTAGGCGTCCTAGTGGGAATCCCAGGCTCGCGGAGAATTATGGAGGCCTTGCAACAAGATTTCCTAATCTATTGGAAGGAATATCCAATAGAGAGGTCCTCATGTCCAAGAATAGTGTTTCTATAGTGCAAAGTGTAACTAATGGACATATACCTGAATATACGCTATGTACTTAGAGAAATGACTCTATAGATAGAAAAGAATGTAAAACAATGTAAAACCAAGATAAAATCCCGTCAATACGTCTTTGGAAAAATCATGATTTAGATACAAAACTATAGAGTTTAGCTAATGAAATTAACATAACCTAAAATAACTCAAAATGCTTTAATCATACAATTTCCTATCATGAATCAATTAAGAAACTCAAAGTCATGAAAATAAGGTTAAAACTTAGATAACTAGGCTTATTCATAAGTAAGTTTGGCTGTCCTCAGTCCTATCTCGGTTTGACAGTAAACCACACTCTGACGGTCTAGTACGGGCGCGTCACAGGGCTGTGACGGTTTATCGTAGGACCGTTACAGTATTGTAACGCTCCTGTTATAGTGCGTCAGAGACAACTGAGAAACTTTAAATACAACAGGGGTTAGGACGGCTTATCGTAAGACCGTTACAGTTGTCTGACGGTCCTAGTATGATGCGTCAGAGTCACTGCTTACAGTATAATGAAATGAAAAGACTATGATTTGAAACCATGTTTTGTTTTGAAAAGATTTACTACCCTAATCATGACAAAACGAAGTACAGGTCATCTAGATGCATAGGTTGCAGTGAATTAACAAGATAACATCTTTGATCTTTGATTAGGGCTAAGAATATGTATGTATGCATGAACCCACTAAAACATGAAATTCATAGTCTATAATGCATGAAATCAAACACAATCAGAGGTGAGGACCCCGAGTGGCTCGGTGGGAAAGGTCCTCCTTTTCATAGGAGGGACCCGAGATCGAGCCCCGGGGGGGGGGGGGTTTACCTGGGTCACATTTAATCCTCGAGGGATGTGAGCCCGGGGTTTTATGGCGGTGGTATAAAAAAGGAGTGGCTTGATGTGTTGGGTAAGACTCGAACTCGGGTGGCCCTGTAATCGCTCAGCTCTCCGTACCACTCAGCTAGATTCCCCGTTACCAAAAAAAAAACCACAATCAGAGGGCTTTTATCCCTAACAAGACGTTTTTGCCAATCATGAGATAACCTACCGCTTAACTAGGCTTTAAACTTCTAATTGGAGCTTTCAAGGATCGCCCTAGTTCCTCTCTTTTTGTGACTTTTCAGCAACTTCACGCTGCCCTAGCTCCTCAGCCTCTTGACCTAAGGACGTGAAATTTTGAGGGTAAGAAGATGAAACTAAGGTGAACAAAAGGTTCTAAATAACCGAACTCTAATTACCTTGTTTTGACGTCCTAATTCTCTGATCTTCAGTGGCCTTTAGGTCTGATTCCTAGGTTACTATGGTCGAACCAGCAACTTTGGAAGCTTCAATCTCCTTGGTTGCTTGATCTCCTAGCACGAAATTTGGAGAACTATTAGTCTAAAGTATACTAAACAAAATCTTCAAAAAAACTTACCTGAAATTATATCTCCTTACCTTGATTCTTCACGAGCCAAAAGTAAGGGTCGCTCAGTTCAAAACTAGGTCCTATTTATTGAGTTTTGAAGATTAGATTGATTCTAGAGTCCTTAATTTGCCATAACCTAATCCCTAAGAGTCCTTAGTAATGTTATAAGCTCTCCCAAGTCGATCCCTTGTAGATAAGATCCCAAAGTTCTAATCTTTTTACTCGTTCTTTCTTTCACGGAACTGTCAGAGTGTAACGCATCCAGACTGGTGCGTTACATGCTTGTAGCGGTCGCCCGATAGACCGTTACACCAAACGTATACAGAGTTTCAATTAAATAAAACTTACTTGTTCATTTATCCTTATAATTATATATAAAAATAGTATTTATCTTTAAAATATGTGAATAAGTCAATTAACCTTCTAGAATATGGGCCAAACTTAATGGGCTTGGTCCATTAACCTTTTGGATTATCTTTAAATAGGCTAGGTTAATTATTTAACCTAATTAGGCCTTATAATGACTTATTGATCTAATATTCTATTTATTAATTTATTTAGGCCTTTATAAATTCCCAAAAATAATTAAATATTCCAAGAATAATTTATAAAAATTCTGGGGTCTTACAATTTGTCATTTCATCGACTCGTGGACGTTGCAGTTGCGTGGTACTCTTCCCGAGGATCGTTTCGACTATTCTTACGTATTTTTCTGAATTAGTGGATTTTCGGACCAAAAATCAGATTTTTGAAAATTAAGAAAATTTCCTAATTTCTTTCTATTTATTCCACTTCACCCTCTCTCCTCCCTCATTTCTCACCTCTCTTTCTCTCGACCGTTCTCCCTTCTCTCTGGGTCTCTCGGCACGGGGTGTACACCGTTGGCCAGCTGGCCGAGGCGGGAACGCGATGGAGTGATCGGGACGCGTGATGGGGCGACGGATTGGTGGCGCGGCGCGATCCCTCGGTGGATTAAAAGTCAGTGCGGTTCGTTGTTTTGGTGGATTCGGCACGGTTTAGACACTTCGGCGCATGGAATCGCCGGTGAAGGTAGGGAAATGGATCACCTACTTCTTTTCTATGTTCCCTCGCAGTTTCACGTCGAACGGTGAGCATACGAGTGGGTTTTATCTCGTTTGGGTAAAATCATACTTTTGGCGTGTTCATAGGGTTCGCCGAAAAACGGCGATGGTTTTCGGATCAGTTGGTATCATTCAAACCCCTGGAATGTCAGCGTTCCAGATCTGCTGATTTCGTGTCGATTGGTTGCCATTTGGGGCCGGTACGAGCCCGAGAACCCCGGTGACTCAATTAGGGTCAATTCGGTAGAATTGCCCATTTCAAGCCGTTTGTGCATTGTTTTGACCCCTTCTAGAGTGTGGAAGGTCGGTATTATCATTGTGGTTGTTTTCCCCTTCGATCGGGATCGAATGGGGCGTGGAATCGGGCCCGAGGATTAGGGTTTGGTCGATTTTCCGTCGTATCCCGTCGACCGGACCAGATGGGCCGGTCGACCGGCAAGCGTCCGCAGGACCGTGTTGGTCCGGTCGTTGGTCCGGTCAACTCACCATCCTGGGCCGGTAGACCGACCACCCTGGGCCGATCAACCAACCCTATCTGGTCGACCGACCCCAGGGGCCAGGTCGACCGAAATGCTATATTTTTACCCGTTTTGAGTCATGGTCCGTCCGGTTGAGACCCAATGACTGACCTATGGCCTCGCGAGTGTCCCAGATACCCCGTGGGTTCCGTGATCGTGTTTCTGGGGTGTCGGGAGGTGCCATGTTACCTCGATTAGTGTGCCCGTAGGCATGTGTGTTTCAGGCTTTATGTTACGTTCGATCGAGTCACCGTGTATCGGTACGAGTGCGGTGGGCTTCCCCCACATGTGAGTGGCCTCCCTTGAGTTCCCGTTTTAAGGGGATGGTCGCGGCGACTCGTGAGTTGCATCGGTGTTCGTGTTACAGTGGTTTTAGACCTAGTCAAGAATTTAAATCGGTTGGCCTTGGCGGCCCAACCTTCATGCGTTTCTTCGCTGTAGCTCGCCTTTCTTAGGCCGCTACAAGTCGTTTGACTTAGGTCAATGTTTTAGGGCGGTTAGTGTGGCGGTTGTCTCTTGGACCGTCTAGTCTGTGTGGCGGATCTGTATTAGATCGCTTTGGTGGTTTAACTGAATAGGTCGGTTCAGGGTTGACTGGGTTTAGCGGCCTAATCCTTGACTGCTACAGTCCCCTAGCGGCCCTTTCTATGACCGCCAGCGTATGTTCTTTCGCTTAATTCCTGCATGTCGTTTCTCGATATGTTGGTTTCCAAGTGCCTCGGCTTAACCTCGTGGTTTGCCCATTGTCCCGTGGATGTCTTCTGATGTCCTGTGAGGGCTATAACCATGTTATCAGATAGCCAGGCATACCCTACTATTGGGTAGGTTTCTGTATTGCTTCAGAGTCGTTGTTAGGTTCTAGTCAACCCGGTGAGACCCAATGGTTGATAAGTAACCTTGTGTGTGTCTCGACTATTCTGGATGGCTCGGTACAGTGGTTCTGGATGCCTTGAGATACTGTCCTACCTCGGTCGGTGTGTCCAGGTGCTTTGAGGGTCTTGATGCTCCCTCAGGTCTCCGTGAGTCGTTTTATACGGGTATGTGGATCCGATGATCCATTGTCGTTTCCTGTGGCTTAGGATTAGGCTGATTGGCGGCTTGTCACTGTTGTTGCACGATGATCTTGATTCTGAGTCATGAGACTCAAGGATCATTGCGTTGATTGGTCTAGTTGCCCTGTCCTGAGTCTGTTGGCAGTTGGTGTACTGCCTTTACGCTTCGTAGTACGGGTGACAGTGCGTGCTTAGCCTGTTTGTACTCCAGCACTCGTGTTTCAGAGTCTCTGTGTCTAGTGGGCCTCTTCTAGTCGCAGCCCAACGACCTCGAGTGTCGGCCCACCCGGGAGTGGTGGCGAGGGCAGTTCCCGAGATACGATTTTTAAGCTAGTTTTCGTGGGCCCCTGCTTTACAGTAGCGTCCTGCTGGGGGGGAAAACTAGCTAGAGGCCTGGCTCTAGGCAAGAGTCGGTGTGTGCACACGTGGTCAGTGGCGTTTGGACTAGCGCCGAAGGGTGTGACCCTGACTAGTCACTCGTTACTGTAGTTCTTGTTCTGGTTCAGCGCGTACCTCAGTCTTCGCCATTCTAGGCATCCATAGGGAGGTACCTGTGGCGTAGTATAAGACGTTAGTGGACGCATTTGGCTGTTCTTCTAGTGAGGAGGTGCTTCCGTCACGTGACACGTGACTCTCGCGTTTCTCGTGCATCGTGACCTTCCCAGGTTGGCCTCCTTTTGGCTTTACCCGAGGTTACCTTTGTGTAGCGTGTACGACGCTCTAGTAGTGCATGCGGTTGTGTTTAGGAGAGAGTGCACGGTAATCGAGTCATGTAGGCTTTAGTGTTCTGTGTCTTTCCAGGTCTTTTCTAGGCTTTTCGCCTGTCTTCATAGGCCTTCGCCTAGGGCCTTGTGCTGTGTTAGTAGATAGGTAACTCCTGACTTTGTGAGATCAGGGTTCGCCTTTCTGTTACTATTTGGAGTAGCTTAGGGAGCCGCGGTTAGTTCAGCAACCGTGTTTTGCTCGGTACGGCTTTTCCCTTTTCTTTTAGATGTTTCCACTCCTACCTTTACTGCTTTCTTCTATAGCTTTCTAGTAGTAGTTTCCCCTGCTTTTCCTGCTTTACTACTACTGCTGTTTTAGCTATTGTTCCATGTTACTGCGTTATTTTTCAGTGGGGATCCACGTGACCCCTACTGGGCTAGTGACACGAGGCTCACCCCTGCTTTTCAGGTGTGGTCGTCTCAGCTTCTTTTGCGGTTCCTGGTGTGGCGAGTTCATAGTTGCCAACAGTACCTGCGTTGGGCTTCCCCCGACCTCAGAGTACGTTTTTCTTTCTGTCCGACTGTACTTGTCTTTCCTTTGGACTGGACTCTGGTATAATTGTTAATTAAAAAGTAATTTTATTTCTACTACTTTAGAAAATCAGATTAATGAAATTTAATTGCTTACTGTTATATCTGCGACTTCAATGTACTACACGACAATCTTTTTTTCCTTCGGAGCTTTACAGCTCTTGGGAGGCTTCACGGGTTCCTAGTGGTATCGGGTCTACTCGATAGTCCTATCGGGAATATCCGATATCCGGAGTCTGGGTCGTCACATACATGACCTTCTACCTTCCCGAATAAAGGGAGACCCCCAAGTATTTGATGGGTAGGGTGGCCTTCACAAAACCAATGGTGTTCTCAATGGATCTGGAGAGAGAATGTGGCACATCATCTGGAACAATAAAAGAGCTCTTAGAGACATTAACAAGCTAGCCTGAAGGAGTCTTGTACTTTGAGAAATGTCATAAGGTTTCTTATATGACGGGGAGACCCATTAGAGAATATCAATGTGTCATCCACTAAGAGAAGGAGTGAGATAGGAGGGCATCTCCGTAGAGTTTGATACCACCCCCCTCTGCTGCGATAGAATAACGAGGACAACCCCCTACTGAGCGCTTCCTCCGCAAGGATGAATAACGCCGGGGCGTTGGGATCACCCTGTCGAAGACCTCTGCTGGACTTAAAGTAACCATGTATCCCTCCATTAAGAAGAACTGAAAACTAGCAATTAGAGAGGAGAGGCTCAATTAGCGAGATAAAAGGCATGGAGAGCCCAAATGCTGAACCATCTCCCAGGCCAGCGATACATTCTCAATAATGTAACGGCCTTTGACAAAGGCTCCTTGCTCCTCTGATATCAAGAGAGGTAAGACACAAGCCAATCTGTCACTAAGAACCCTAGAGATGATTTTGTAAATGAAATTGCAAAGACTAATAGGGCGAAAGTCTGCACAAGTCTTTGGGATATCAACCTTAGGAACCAATGCAATAAGTGAGGAGGTGAAGCCTCGAAGTAGAGCATGGCCACAGAAAAAGGCCTTCACAGCTGAACATACATTACCCTCAATAAAATCCTAGCAAACATGAAAGAAGTGGCCCGTGAAACCATCGGGGCCCGGAGCACTATCCGGGGACATGCTGAACACAACACTTTTAATTTCAGCACATGATGGCACTGCACAAAGCATATTATTGTGGTCATCCTGTAGCACACAAGGGATAGAGGCTAGTACCTCAGGATGGATGCAGTGAGGAGCTGAAGAGAATGCATTAGAGAAATGGGACACAAACGAATTAGCAATAGCACTTTCCTCCTCCACAACAAAACCATCAGCATTGAAGAGCCGACTGATAATGGATCTCGTCCGCTGAGACACAGCGTAGGCATGGAAACACTTTGTGTTTCTATCTCCCTCTTTCAACCACTTGAGCCTCGATTTCTACCTCCAAAACATTTCCTCTTGTATATGAACATGATCAAGGTCCACTTTCACCGTTTGGAGAGCCGCTTGATTTTCATTTGTCGGATCAACATCAAATGCCCCCTGAGCTATAGTGACAGCCTCCTCTGCAGTCAACACATTGTCAAATATATTCTTGAAAACATTCTTATTCCACTCCTTATAAAAACACTTCATATGCTTTAACTTCAAGGCCATAGCAAGCAAGGGAAAGGAAGAGGAAGGGGAAGCAGCCCATGCAGCCCAAGATTCCCCAAGAAAGTGGTCATGAGTGGCCCACATTTTCTGAAAGTAAAACTTGGACGGCTTCTGATGAGAACTGGAGCAAACAGAAATGAGCAAGGGGTTGTGATCACTGCAAGCCCGAGAAAGGTGCTGAACCGAGATGAGAGGGCAAGACACCGTCCAAGCATCATTAAAAAATACCCTATCAAGTCAGGTCCAAATACCATTCACCTGCTGCCTATTGTACCAAGTGTATTTGCTCCCTGCATATCCAGCATCCTCAAGACCCGCTGTAGAAATACATGCTTGAAAATCAACAATGGAAAGCTCAAAAGCCCTCTGACCAGCTTTCTTTTCAACTAGATCAAGAATGCTATTAAAATCTCCGCCGACAAGCCAAGGGCCATCGCACGAGGCTGAGAAGTACACCAGATGGTCCCAAACGGTACGACTCTCTGTCAAAGAATTGCTAGCATGAACAATAGTGACAAAGAAGTTATGTAGAAGCGGAGAACTAACAAGAACGGTGACATGTTGATCCGAGTTGGAGACCAGCGAAACATCAAGAGGCTGCTTCCAGAACAACCAAATGCGCGCCCGCTCATTGACGTTAACAAGACACGAGGACATATAAATCTTCTTAATGTATCTCTCAGCCGTAGAAGGGGAGAGCTTAGGTTCAATCACAACGATAAAATCCAGATTATGCTTACGAACAAGGAACTTCAACCTACTTACCAACTGGGCATTGCCAATGCTTCGAATATTTCATATAAGGGCCTTCATCTATTAGAGGGCTGCGTTAGATGAACAGAGGCGCTCCTGCGCAAACCACTGCGTGTCTTAATACCATCATTCTTTTTGGGTTCACGACTCTCCTTACCTACAAAGTTGGTATGGATCTTGGAGACATCTTGAACAAGAGAAGAGTACTCCAGACCAAGCACCGCAAGAACTTGAAAAGAAAGAGGAACAACTAGGGAATCAGTAGCCAAGGATGAGGCAGAATCCTCACAGCCCCTCAGATTACTAGCAATTTGGGATGAAGGGAGCTCCGGAGCAAGAATAGGCCTAGGCAGCAAGACCTTCATTGATGCAGGAACAGATTGCGTCGACACAAGGTTAGGAGAAGGCCTAGCCTCCATCAATGTAGGATCAGATCAGCACTACCTTGTGAGGTGGAAGGACCGCCCCCCGTCGGAGGACACATGGGTGAGTTGGGAAGAGCTGCTACGGCTCGACCCAGACTTGCTAGAACGCTATCAGGGCGGGGTGGACCCTTACTAGACGGGGTCAAGCTATTTGCACCTTAGGGGATTTGAAGGGGACATCTCCTGCCATTCCCTTTGGCTCGGGACCCCGATTGTAATACCTTGGATTCCTTCAGATCAGATCAGAGAGCTTTCGTGGGTCCCGAATAGTGTTTTACAATCCACTCAGGTTTTTCCCTTGTATAGCTTGCGGAACCCCTTGGAGAGTGAACCGTTGAGTTTTGAGACTCCGGGATGCTACAGGTGCGTTGTGCTCTTTCCGAGGATCACAGAGACTATTTTTTTCATATTTTTTGGATTTCATAGAATTTTGGGCCAAAAATCAGATTTTAGAAATATTTCTAATTTTCTTTTCCTTTTTAACCCTTTCCACTCTCTCCTCTCTCTTCTCATGTTCTCACTCTCTCCCTCTTCGTTCTCTCTCCTCTCTTCTCCTCTCCCCCGGGCGCGTGACCGTGGCGGAGCTGGACAAGGTGGTGATGGTGTGGAGCTGACGTGGAGCATGACGGTGTGAGAATCACAGCGTGGTGTTGGCACGATCCCATTTGCCGATTCGAAGCTGGCGTGGGTTGTTCGTGTGATGGTTTTCGGTGTGGTTTGGCCGTTTCGGCGCTCGAGATCTTCGGTGGAGGTAGGGGGATGGATACCCTACTGATTTCCTGCTTTCCCTCGCAGTTTGGAGCCGAGCGGTGTGAGTTTGAGCGGGTTTTCCTACTTTAAGGGTGAATGCATGTTCGGGGGGTGTGATGTGAGATCACCGTTCTAGGCGACAATTTTTAGCATAAATGGTATCATTTGAATCCCTGGCATGTTGGGATTCGATTCCCGCCAGTTTAACTCCATTTGAGCGTGATTTGGGTCCGGTATGAGGCCTGATGCCCATGTGACTCATTTTGGGTTGATTTGTGAAAATCGCCCGTTTCTTACCGTTTTATGGTTTGTTGGCCCCTTCCGGCTTGTGGAAGGTTGGCATCGTGATTAAGGGTGTTTCCCCATCATTCTGGGACGATTGGGGCGTGGTAAGAGTGAGTTTTGAGCCTTCCTACAGTTTTCACACTGGTAGGAAGTAGCGGTCAAACTAGAGACCGCTACTTGGAGAAACGGTCCAAGGAGGACTACTATTTGACTAGTAAAAGGTTTCTATGTCAGTTTTAGGTTGCGGCCTTGCGACTGACCGTAACTTGATAGTGGCGGCCCTAGGAGGACTGCTACTTTCATGTAATGGTCCAAGGGAGACCATAATTTGGTTTTAAGTCAGTTCCAAGTAGCGGCCTTGCAGCTGACCGTCTTTTGAAGTAACGGTCAGGCAAAGAACTGCCACCGGGATAGCTTATCGTGATGTTTTCGAGGTGATTTGGAGATGACGGTCCGGCCATGACCTCCACCTTCAAGAGACGGCCCTGTGAGGACGGCAACTTGTTAGTAGCGGCCTTGAGCAAGACCGTTTCCTGCCTGTTCAACCATGAAGTAGCGCCCAGGGTTAAGACCGCTATTTGTCTGGGCTGTTTAGTAGAGGCCAGGGAGATGACCACCACTTGCCCAAAGTGTTCTTTTGCGTTGGTTTGGCTTCCGGTTGTTGTTGCTTCGACCCCTTGGTTAGCCCATTGTTTCGTGGGTGTCTTGGACGTCCTATGAGGGCTGTGACCTGTTGGAACCCTGGTTTTGATGATGATAATCTATGAGTCATGTGAGACTGGATTGCATAAATATGTTTGCATTTGATCATTGCACATAGGATGTATGTCTGTGCATAGTTGCGTCATTCAGCATACAAGGTCTGTGCACCTTGTGTCTTTAGCATACAAGGTCCATGCATATTTCGGTAAAGTCAGTGCAGGTTGTATCTAAAGCAGACACACGGTTGGTGCATCTCAAGGATGTCTGTTGGTCTGTGCTGCACGAAGTCTGTGCAGTTCATTATTCAAGTTCTTGCATGATCTGTCTTAAGCTTTGCATCAAGCAGGCTAAGTCAGTGCACTTAGGCCATTTCTCTCATAAATCGACGATGCAATTCGCCGTTGAAGTCAGTGCACTTCATGGCTTAAGTAAGTGCGGTATTAATTGTTTAAGGCCAAGGTTCGAGCATATCTCAATTGGGATGCACAACAAAGTCAGTGCATGTCCCTATTCATGTGTATCCAGGTCTATGCATTCAAGTCCACGCACACTGCCTTGGCAGATGCAAGTCGGTGCAATGCTTATATTCTTATGTCTAAGTCTGTGCACTTCATCTATGAAATGTCGGTGCAATCCTTGTATCGGGCTGGCATCATGTTGGTGCAAGATCGCATTGCATAAATTAAAGTCGGTGCATACTTGGCATGTGCGAGACCGAACACGGTGCAAGTTGCATTTCATGCATTCTCACGGTCGGTGAAAGTCTACCTTGTGCTAACCAAGTCTGTGCAACTCAAGTTGCTGCTATCATATAAGTCAGTGCAACTCTCGTTGTTGCTAGGAATAGGGTCGGTGCATTCCATGAACCGTTTTCACACATAGTCGGTGCACATCCTGTGCGAGTGAAATCAAAATCTATGCATTTGTGCATCTCGTGCAAGTAAGTCGGTGCAACTTTATTCTTTACGCGACGCAGAGTATGTGCAACTTGAGGTTTGGCATATAGGGTCGGTGCATTGTCTGCTGTATGCATACACATAGTCTGTGCATCTCTTCGCCCTACAGCCATAATGAGTCTGTGCACACTTCTTCATGCACACCGATGGCCTGTACAGAACCTACTATTATTGGCACTGAGTCTGTGCATACTGAGTCTGCCCATGTGTGCTTAATGGACCGTTAAACATTCTCTTAGCAAGTTTGTGCAATCTTCATATCTGTGTGACTATCTTATATTTTGACATGTTAATAGGTCAACTGCTCGTGATCTTTAACGAGGGCACGTGATCCAAGAGCATTCTGATAAAAGGAGATCTCGCCACGTAGAATGTAGAGAAGCTAAGATCGTGACACATGGACAGTTGAATCCCAGATCTGATTGAATGCTTTGGGCGGGAAATGTGGTTTCCATACGCCCTCTTTCTGTTGCTCATATAAATGAGAATCTGTTCGTGCAGAAAGAAGATGATGGAATTTTGAAGAGGAAATCAGAGAGAGACAGAGAAGAATCAGAGAGTGAGAAAGAGAGAAGCAAAAACTGTGAATAGAGAGTCAGTCAGAGCTGAGGAGAAAAGTGCAACAGAAGAATCAGTTGTTGTAGCCTCTAGATCATATCCAAGCTATATGTGCTCCATAGCGAGCTATATCTTGAGGTTTAAGTGTTCAACTTTCTGTTGCTGATTTCATTATCAGTTTTTCTCTGTTTTCTACTTCTACTTTCTAAGCCATGTATCAGCGGAGCTAAGCTGTATTGCTCAGCGGGCGAGGGTGTTTCCTCGGACAGCAAGCTGTGAGGCTCAGCGGTCTATAGGGATTTGTTCACCAAAGCTGTGGATCAGCAGTCTATAGGGATTTGTTCCCCAAAGCTGTGGATCAGCGGTTGTTCAAGCTGTGTGGCAACAGGAAGTCTTACTCGGTTGAGTAAGGGGTGGATGTAGGTCTGAAGGACCGAACCACCTAAAAGTCTCTTGTGTACCATGGTTTGTTTTTCAAAGATCCAATCGCTAGATGAATGTTAGGCTCGCCTTTAGATAAGCTTGTGGCTGATTTTAAATCCGCATTAGTTTAGATCTTTTAGGGTAAGTTTTAAATTGACTATGTTTTTAAGAGGGAGATTCATTCACCCCCCTCTGAATCTTGGTTCGCACCATTACACCGGGCCAACAATTGGTATCAGAGCGGGTGTCTGCGCAGAGGGTCCAACGACCTGCAGATCCATCCTGCATTGCTTGTGGTGTAATCCGATTTCTATTTCTTTAGTGATACTTTGTGATTTGATCTGATTTGTCTCGTAGTCATGGCTGAACTTCCTCTATACACTGGCTCTGATCGCTTTGGATGGTATGGTCATTTTAGGGATTATGTGATGATCGTAAACCCTGATCTTTGGATACTCATAACACACAGTCCGTATGAGGTTCCAGAGGATAAATCCAAGTGGAGAGCCTCAGACAGACTGAAGTATGCTGAAAATCAAAAGGCCCTAGACCTTACTAGAAGGGTGATAGACTCTAATTGTTTTCCATTTATTAATGAGTGCAGGAGCGCATTCCAAATTATCAACAGAATACTGGAAAGTCCATGTGGAGATGAGATATAGTGCTTGATGGCCAAAGATCGGATCTGTGATCAGACAGAGGATTCATCCTCACAGGTAAACTCTGAAGCTGACGATATTAGTTTTGATGATTTAGTTATACTTCATGAAAACTTGCTTGAGAGATATGAAAAAGTGAAGTCAGAAAAGAAGAAATTAACAAAAGAAAAAATTACTGAAGTCACATGTTTAAAAGCTGAGAATGAAAATTTAAAATCTGACATGAACAAGCTGAAATCTAAAAATGAGAGTATTAGGAACGCACTGAGTAATGCTGAAACTTCTTGCAATGAATGCATTTTTCTAAAAGAAGTGATTGAAGACCTTTATTCTGAGATTGATATGTTGAAGAATTTGAATGCATCCTTAAAAGATGAAAATCATTTGCTGCTTGAAAAGAAGAAGGAAGTAGAAGAATCTGAAGAAACTCAGATGGATGAAAATAAAAATTTGAAAGAGCAAAATAAGAAACTCATGGTTCTAAACACTGTCATATCAGAAAAATTGCTGACAATTGAAAGAGGAAAATGTGTTTTGAAAGAAACTGAAGTCAACAAAGAACAAGAGCTAAAACAGAAGATTGAAACATTAAAAAGCCTAAATGATGCACTGCATAAACATGTCATTTCATGTGAGACTGAAATTGTTGGCTATGAACTTAATGTTTCATCTCTGCAATCTGAAACCCAGGATCTAAGAAATTCACTGTCAACATTTGTTAAGTGAGAAGAAAATTTGTTAATACTGCTTGGGTCTAATGTGAATTTTCAGAAAGAGGGGTTAGGCTATGTTCCATCTAATAAGAAAGCCAAAGAAAAGATGGAATCAACTATCTTTGTAAGAAGCTCAGAACAAACTAATCCCTCCAGTTCATCTATCTTCCAATTCACTGCTAAGAAAATAGAAAATCCAACTAAAAATCTGAAAAAGATTTAAAAATAGAAAAAGAATATTATTTTAAATAAATCTAAATCTGCTTCTGATTCTTCTATGCAAGTTGTTAATAATGTTTATACACACTTACATGCACATGCAAATGATAAACCTGTCACAACAGCACATCTTCACAATAAAAGAAATGTTTCATGCCACTACTGTGGTAGGAAAGGACATGTTATGGACGATTGCATAGTTTTAAAAAATGATGAGTTGGATGCATGCAAGCATGTCAATGCAGTTCAAAACGAAACTGTGAAAATGTCTGATAGAGATATCTCCAATGCATATTTTTATTGTGGCAAAAAGGGTCATTACATGCATAACTGTTATTTAAAGAAACAAGAAGATCAAAATTACAGAAACAGTTATGTAAAGAAGCATGTGAAGAAATCTCAAAATCATAGAGTCAATTGTTTTAACTGTGGAAAATTTGGACATGTTATATCTGAATACTGGTTTTTGAAAGATAATGAAATCTATCCTGCTCACATGAACCATTTTGCATCTAGGGGAGTTCAGAATCCTATCTTCATGCATAAACCTCCCATATGCAATAAGTGTTGAAGATTAGGTCACATTACTTTTGAATGCTCTTGGAATAACTGGAGAGCACCAATGTGGGGTGCTACTCATCCTGTTGGACCCAAGAATCCTTGGGGTTCAAGATTGTTCGAATATCATTTTAGCTGTAGGTGTGCTCCTGAAGACAAAATAAAAATGGGGCTCAATAAATTTAGGGCACAAAGGTTAGTCAAACTCCACCTTTCATTCTTGTTAATTTTGTCTGAATAATACTCTCTGTGGAATGTTGCATGATTGATTAGAACAAACTTGATGATTGATGATATCTTTTTTAAGAGTAATACATATTGAGAATGTGATTCATGCAAATTCCATGTGAGACCTTTAGTTAGTCATTCATGTTAATAAGTAGATGCATACATCTGCATTACCTCTTGGTATATCAAATGGATACAATTGCACATTACATTACCAAGTCTGTGCATAGTTAGACGTGTCCGCATATAACATCAATGCATGCTTAGCTAGTATGTTTATAATGTCGGTGCAAGTATTGTTGTTGCACGCATGTAAGGCTGTGCACTTATTAGCTGCATGCATATAAGCTCGGTGCATTCCTTGCCTCGAGCCAGATGAGGTCGGTGCAGTCTTGTGTGTCATGAGATATATGAGTCTGTGCATGTTTTTGTAGAACACATACAATGTTGATACATATCTGTGTACTTTAAGAAAATCAAGTAGTGGTTGTTTGATATCTCTGCACATTCTGAGGGGGAGCTAAGCTGATCAGAGTTCGTATGCATAATGGCTTAGAGCTGAGATGTCTGATGCTCATCGCTGTACTGCTGATTGAATGCTAGGTTAGGTCTGGCTTTTAGTAAGTGAAATGGATTTGGATGCTAATTGAGTCTGCATGATGGAAATTGTCTGAAGCTTGAGGGCTATGGATTCTTATTGTGAGCTACTGGTTAGGTGTCAGAATTCTAAGACCAACTCCCTAATTGCATGCAAATTTGCTATTAGTCTTAACCTTCACTCTTATGTGGCCTCCATTCTCATCTCACTGCTCATCTATTCCAAAACTCTCATCTACTCCATAATAATTCATTGACTGTGTAAGTCAGGGGGAGTAAATTCTGAAATCTATCAACTTTGTTAATATTCAACAATTAACTACTAAGATTACTCTAAACTAAGAACAAAATTACTGATCTTAACTATAGTGTGATCTTCCATGTATGAAGATTAAATCCTATCTGAAGAATCCTCACAATTGACCTTGAATGACTCATCAATGGTCTTAAAACAGTCCAAACTGAAATTGCTTAGTAGGTCATCAAGAATCTAAAAGTTTTTAGTAATAAGTTAATCTGATAGAATATCTGATGTTTATATGGTCCTTAAGCCAAGTTTTTAGAAAATTCTGAGTAAAAGACCATAGAATACGCCATTAAATAAAAATTGAGTGTGGCAGAGTAATGGCATATTATTTGAGAAACTGACCATCTGTTTCAAAGAAATTCAAAGGTCAAGTCATGATAATGAATGCTATCTCTGTTCAAAAAATTATGAAACATTAAGGTAAACTGCATTGAGTAATCAGGGACTCTGGTGTTTGATCAACATGTTTCCTTGAGTAAAAAAGGGCAGTTATACTGAAATGTTCAATCAAAAATTTTACAAAAGTTTAATGAAAAAAATTGGCTGACTCTGAAGTCTCTTGAGTAATCTAAAACTATCTTAAGTTCTATATAAAATGGATTTTTCAATCAGTATTGGCTAATGAAAAGAACTAGTAAGATTAATGATCTCTCTGTCTGGGATGTTTCCATGACAAAGCTGTTTAATTTCCATTAATTTCATTTCATAAGAATGTTGTGTGAAGGTTCATAGTATAGGATATAATCCTATATACCGTATATCGCATAAAGGCATATAGAGGCATTTTCTATTAGGCAAAGGGTATTCTGGGTATTAAATGTTAAATTTGGTAAAGTCGGCAGTATTTCATGCTATATTCTCAACCCTACTTATCATTTGTCATTCATACCCTTCTCTTTCAAGTTGAAACCCTTTCCCCCACTCGAGACTCCCTCACTCGTGCCCTCTCTGCAACTCTTGCCTCTTCATCTCCTTCTTCCACATTTTCTCTACTTGTGCTTCCATCATCCATTCTTCTTTCTTCACTGCATCCACCATGTCCTCTCCATCCGCCACGAGTAAAGGGAAGAAGAAGGACACGGAAGAGCAGCAGCAGCCTTCGTCTCCTCAAGCCATGAAGACCGATGTGACTCAACACTATGAGCATAGATCAAAGGAGTTAACATGCGAAGGGAGCAACTTCTGAATAGGTTCAGAAGAAGTCTGTCAAGGGGAAGAGGAAGGAAATGGAGGTACAGTCGCTAGAAGATCGTGAGTCAGCAAAGGTTGATGTGCCGCTACTAAAAGCGAAGAAGCTGAAGAAAGCATAGGGTCAAGGTAAGAGAAATGCACCTAAAGAAAAAGATATCTCAACTGAGGCATCAAGACATGCCGAAATAACTCTGGAAGCGGGAAAGATAGTTTTCCCACGGTACGTGGATTTTGATGATCACAAAATGATTGAAAAATTGCCTGAGTTGATTGAAAATTTTAAAGTTCAAAAATGGATGAAATTTTTGGGTAAGCATAGAGTATATTATCCGAGACTTGTAGCTGAGTTCTATCAAAATCTGAAATATGATTTGGATCAGGCAAAATTGTTTTCTAGTGTCAAGGGGTTTAGGATTGAAGTCTCAAGGCATCTCCTACATAAAGTATTTAGAATACCAGAAGAAGGAGAAACTGAAAGAGAGTTTGCGTATGATTTTCATGATGCATACTCACTCATCACAGATGAGCCTAGGAATCCCCAAGACACAAACCAATTAAAATTGGGTCAGTTCAATGCGAACAATTTTTCTCCTCTAAAGAGATTGCTGCATCACATTCTTACTACCATGATTACTCCACAAGTTGGAGGAAGAGGAAGACTGACCAACACTCATAGATTTATTCTATATTGTTTGCTGAAGAGTATCAGAATTTGTTTGCCAGAAATAATCATTCAGATAATGAGAACTTCCAAAGAGTCTAGAACACATTTGCCATTTGCAGCCCATTTAACAGCTATATTTAAGAAGGTGAACATCTCTCTAGAAAATGAGCCTTCAAGAGAAATTCCAAAGGTTAATGTGTACAATATAGATTTAATTGATAAGTTCTTGAGGTTGAAAGATATAGTGTCAGAACAGCCCCCTCAAATTTCTCAAGAAGAAACTCCTCCTATGTCAGCTGAAAGAGGTCAAACAATAATGGAACATCAAGAAGATCAAGCTGAAAAGACTGGTAAGTCTGCTGAGAAGAACCTCAAGGACCTTCAACTAGAACAAGAAATCTATGAATTGGACTTAACTGATGCTCAAATTGTACAACAGCTGGATCAAAATATCAATGAGCTATTTGATAAATTTGGAGTGCAATCTGAGCAGGACAACAAATAGTTCAGCAAGAACAAGAGGAAGATCAACTAAGAGAAGTTGCTGAGCAAGAGGCAGATTCACAAGGTGTAGACGAGGAAAGAACTAAAATTATTCAAGAAGAGGAAATGATGTGACACACCTAAGGATGATGATGCTCTGATACCATTTGATGCGACACCACTCCTTGGACGTAGATTTGCAAGCAATCCGGACCGAACGGCGATATCTTACAAGCGGGTTCACCCGCGATGCGCTCACCCGGGCTCGTAGGCGGGCCGGCGATGATGGTGAGGGTCCGCGGTTGGACCTCAAGGTTCCAAGGGTATGGCCAGATAGGGATGGACCCCAATGGGCCAGAGATGCCCAATTCCAAGGGCGGCCGGCACACCGGGGGCGTGGGTTGTAATGTCACTCTCACAGCTCACCCGCGGTAGTCACACAATTAAATGATAATTTGGCTTCGGGCACTCTCTTACACCGACGGTACTAAGATGCAATACTAATTAAGCAAAAGACATCCAGCGAAGAGTAGTGTGAGTGGCTCACCTGATCGGTGTGAAGACACCGATCCCGACCGGTGACGAGGGCGAGCGGGGAAGCGTGGGCTACCCGCACGCTGCGCCGATGAAGCTTCCCCTGTTTAAGTTATACAAGCACTACTCCCCATGTTGGGGGGGTGGACTAGGGGAGGGGAGATGGAGTTACAAAGCAAACACTACCTCCACGCAGGGAGGGGCGCTAAGCCGGCCAGGCGGGGAAAGGAGTTATGCTTGATTAGCGCCGATGAAGCACCCCGCCGAATCTGCCTAGGTCTGGGACAGCAGGACAGGGGGTCGGTGTAGTCATCTCTGTGCACTCCTCCGAACTCAGAATTAGACGAGACCGGCACTGAAATGACGCTGACGGATCCAGGCACGTCTGTGAATTTTTGGGGGTAGTCCTGAAGTCGTCACTAGCTGGGGCCGGCTCTGGAACAGGGCCCCTGCGCTCAGATTCATACTATTCCCAGGGTGCAGCAGCAGATGGATGTAGTCACCACGACCGCTCCTGAAGTCCGATTGATGCGAGACAAAGTTAAGGACGACCGTGGACGAGTCTTCTTCGAGCAGCAACCAAGCAGAGCACTAAACAATGTCAGGATGGCGAGGAGGAGTCCGTTGAGTGAGGGGGGGTCAGGGCGGGACTTGAAAGATCTGTTCTGCGCGCCCGGGAGAGAACAATTGGAAAAGCCTCTTCCTGATGCCGAAAGGGACGCCGCTTGTTGGTGATGGTATATGCCTTGTGGTAGCAGCTCTTGGCCAATTGGCGCCTTCAGAAGTTGAGGGGTGTGGCCGTGGTATCTTCTACACTGCAGCTCTGGTCCAGGTTCTGGTCCCGGTTGCGCAGTCGGACGAGAATGGGCACCACGATCTGTAGTGAAGTCGGAACGAGACGATTCTACCTCGCCTGTGAAGAAGACTGGAAGACCTTTCCGGCAATGTATGGTGTACCTCCAGATGACGTCGGACAGCACCGGGGCAGTGTCTGCAAGTCGGGCTCCAACTACTGCCTGCGAACTGAGATGGATAGGGTGATGAAAGGTGATGGGAGACGGAGTAGATGGGGTGGGAAATGGGGTGGATGGGTGTGGGGGTGACACCTGACTATGTGGGGGTCTGTTAGGGGGTGATTCAAGATGTGGGAAGGGCAGAAAGGGGGCTGGGAGGTGGTCTAGCAAGTGGAGGGAGGGGGAGATACGAATTTGGGTTGGGAAGGAGAGAGGGAGGAGAGATCTCTCCTTTGTTTTGAATGGTGGGTTAATGGAGGGGTTAATGGGGGCCTAGGGAATGGGAAGGGTTGCCTTGGGGAGGGGAAGGGGTGCTTGGGAGAAGGGATTCTCCCTTGGGAAAATGAAAGGTTGTATGGGGAAGGGGAAAGGTTGCTTGGGAGGAGGGAGAGGTGCCTAGGAGAAGGGGATTCCACCTAGGGGTTGGAGGGGACTTAAATGGGAGGTATGGGGAAGGGGGATGGGTCTTAATTCAAGGTGAATAGGGAGGAGAGAGAGTGAATTTCGAATTTGGGGGTGGGGAGGAGAGAGAATGGGGTTCGCCCCCTTTAGAGAGAGAGAGAGAGAGAAATAGAGAGAGAGAGCTAGGGAGAGAGGCACAAATTCTTGTGGCAATTTTATCAATACTTCACTAGCCTTCAAAAGAGGGATTGGGGTCCTATTTATAGGAAACCCACTTTTACATATAAGACCCTGACTTTTAACATACTAACAGATAACCAAGGAAGGGGGGTGCGCCCATGGGCCTAGCCCAACGAAATAGGCTCAATAGCAAGCACCATAGCCTAATGAGACTCGAACTTAGAGAAATGACTTAATAACCTAGGTACAAGACTCAAATAAAAGGCAAATTACATGATTATGACTCAAGTAAAAAGGAGAAAACAACAAGATGACCCAATGGTAAACACTAAGGTCCAATCCAGAAGAAGGGATGCTCCCTAGCTGCCTCCGGGAGGGAGAGAGGTGTCAAGCCAGAGGGAATCGTGAGTGATGCCCTCATCAATTCTTCCGGGCTGCGAAGAGCTCGACTCTGTCGAGTAAAGGCCCTCCCTGCTGCGGTACTGCTCTAGAAAATTGGGGTCCAGCTGCTGGAGATCCTCCCGGCTCACCCAGGCATCGTCCGAGGGTGGTCGTCCCTTCCACCTGACCAGGTATCGCTCATATGCCTTGCTCCTTGTGTTGGTGACCTGTTCATCTAATATCCGCTCCACTTTATCACGCTGGTTTCTCAAGTTGGGTGGAGCTCTCTGAAGTGTGGGGGCGCTCTCAAGGGGTGGAATAGGCTGGATCTCCTCACTGGGTGTCACCGTGGGGCCCTTATAGGGTACCAGGTTAGCCACATTGAATGTGGGACTTACTCCGTATTCTTCAGGGAGGTCCAACACATAAGCATTGGTGCCAAGTCGTCTCAGCACCTGGAAGGGGCCGGCTCCACGAGACCTCAACTTAGAGGTATTCCCAGGGAATAGCCTCTCAGTTCTCACCATCACAAAATCAACAACTTGGAATTCTTGGTGGCGGCGGTGGGAATCAGCTGACCTCTTGTAAATCTCATTGCTCTTGTTGATGTTTTTGCGAATATTTTCATGCATCTTTGTGGATGTTGACTCACTAGTGGATAATGGGGGTCCTGGACAACCAAATGTGGACCTAACATGCAGTGGTGCTACGTAGATTTTGACGGACCTAGGAGGACCGGGACATCCATAGATGAGACTATCATGCAAAGGGGTGTTTGATGCTGGGGGTCCGGGACATCCATGAATGCTTTCTTCATGTTTTGACTTCACATGGATTGACCTAGGGGGGCCTGGACATCCAGATGTAAACCTGTCATGCATCGGTCCTAGTGCGTGAGTGACACAAATGATGTGACTAGCCTGACCACATGATGCGAAAGGTTGTGATACAAGGATTCCTATCAAGATGGTCCCATCTGTGAGATTTGGGGGTTTCCACTCATGGGGATCGAAGCGGTTCTTGGGATGGGTCACTCCCTTATTTCCAAGGTTGATGTTACCCTTGGCATTGACTTTCATAGTGTGGGCGGAATTTCGGAATGGGTGGGTTAGGACTGACATGGTGGGTGAGGGTAGGAAGGAGTGGGTGGTGAGTGATGAGTACTTGGAAGCCCATAAGGAGTGGCCAAATAGATCAAGATGGGTTAAGGGGTGAGTGACGTGGAGGGGGGTTTCAATCCAAGTGATCGCCCTAGGGTCCCTAGCACACGTAGGGAAGTGGAAGTCATGACCCTGGTGGGACCCGATGCAATGCTCCTTGTAGGAGGGTAAGGGGGTGATGTAAGACTCATTAGGCTCGGGTAGAAATAATAGGAGTTTACTCAGGCAAGGACCCTTGGTGTAAATGGAGGTGATGGTCCCAATGGAGGGGTGTGAGAAACTAAGGTACCCCATGTGGCTTGCTCCTAAGGCCCACATGTTTGTCACCTCTATTTGCCAAAGTATACTCTTAATCAAGTCCCTCATGGCTCCCACAAAGGAGAACGATTAGTAGGTTGTGTGGAATGGAGGAGTGGGCAAAATTGGGTAATGATTCTCCATAGCGGGGTGCATGATGTGGAGGAGGAGGTTTTGCTTAAGCCACTTAATGAGGGGTTCCCCTAAAATCACAGTTCTTATGGAAGGATGGGTGGGGGGACTTGGTTGGTCATCTGGCAACTCTAGGGGGAGGATGTTCCTAGTGAGGCTCGTTGTGGTCTCTTTGGATGAAGAGGAGCCTTCTTGACCCAACCCTTGGCATTGGGCTTCATATTCTTCCTCCCAATCTAGGGGAGCCTCATATTCCTCAATCACATTTTTATCCTTTTGGGGTGTGGGGGTTTTTCTCTCCAAGGGAATGGGAAGGTCTTTTGTGGATGGGGTGATGAAGGTTGGGGCATGGTGCACCCGGGGTGGTGAAGTTTGGACCCTAACGGTGGTCTTGGGTTGGCTGGGGGAGAAAGGAGGAGTGGGAGTGCTCCTCGGGCTATGGTTCTCAAGGTAGGAGTGGGAAGGTTGGGGAGTGAAGATCTTCCTGATCTCAATCCTTATCTTTTCCAATGAATCTAGGGGTCCTTTGGGTGGTGGGGTTTGGGTCCTAATGGAGGTCTTGGGTTGACTGGAAGGAAAAGGGGGAGTGGGAGTGCTCCTCGGGTTATAGTCCTCACGGTAGGAGTGGGGTGGTCGGGGAGTGAATATCTTCCTAAGCTCAATCTTCATCTCTTCCCATGATTCTATGGGTTCTTGCCTCCAAATCCTTCTTAAGCTCACTATGCGTTCCCACTCCTTCTTGGCTTGTCCCCGAAGTCGCCCTGTGGCCCTGCGGACTCTAGTGTGTCCATAGACCCTAGTCCTATCAAAGTGTTTATTCATGAAGGTTTCCCACCTAACATAATCACTAGGATGTGACCCATCAAAGGTGATACTCTCATCTATAAGGATGTCCGAAAATGGGTGGTCGATCGGACCTTTGTGGAGGGTCGAGTGGGACCAAAGGTAGGTAGCCATGTAGATGAACCGAATGACTCTAAATGCTTATGTGCCCTAGGACAAGACTTAATAGAGACAAGTCTAGAACTTGCTCTGATACGATTTGATGTGACACACCTAAGGATGATGATGCTCTGATACCATTTGATGCGACACCACTCCTTGGACGTAGATTTGCAAGCAATCCGAACCGAACGACGATATCTTACAAGCGGGTTCACCTGCGATGCGCTCACCCGGGCTCGTAGGCGGGCCGGCGATGATGGTGAGGGTCCGCGGTTGGACCTCAAGGTTCCAAGGGTATGGCTAGATAGGGATGGACCCCAATGGGCCAGAGATGCCCAATTCCAAGGGCGGCCGGCACACCGGGGGCGTGGGTTGTAATGTCACTCTCACAGCTCACCCGCGGTAGTCACACAATTAAATGATAATTTGGGTTCGGGCACTCTCTTACACCGACGGTACTAAGATGCAATACTAATTAAGCAAAGACATCCAGTGAAGAGTAGTGTGAGTGGCTCACCTGATCGGTGTGAAGACACCGATCCCGATCGGCGACGAGGGCGAGCGGGGAAGCGTGGGCTACCCGCACGCTGCGCCGATGAAGCTTCCCCTGTTTAAGTTATACAAGCACTACTCCCCACGTTGGGGGGGTGGACTAGGGGAGGGGAGATGGAGTTACAAACCAAACACTACCTCCTCGCAGGGAGGGAGCTAAGCCGGCCAGGCGGGGAAAGGAGTTATGCTTGATTAGCGCCGATGAAGCACCCCGCCGAATCTGCCCAGGTCTGGGACAGCAAGATAGGGGGTCGGTGTAGTCATCGCTGTGCACTCCTCCAAACTCAGAATTCGACGAGATTGACACTGAAATGACGCTGACGGATGCAGGCACGTCTGTGAATTTTTGGGGGTAGTCCTGAAGTCGTCACCAGCTGGGGCCGGCTCTGCAACAGGGCCCCTGCGCTCAGATTTGTACTGTTCCCAGGGTGCAGCAGCAGATGGATGTAGTCACCACGACCGTTCCTGAAGTCCGATTGATGCGAGACCAAGTCAAGGACGACCGTGGACGAGTCTTCTTCGAGCAGCAACCAAGCAAAGCACTAGACAATGTCGGGGTGGCGAGGAGGAGTCCGTTGAGTGAGGGGGGGTCAGGGCAGGACTTGAACGATCTGTTCTGCACGCCCGGAAGAGAAAAACTGGAAAAGGCTCTTCCTGATGCCGAAAGGGACGCCGCTTGTTGGTGATGGTAGATGCCTTGTGGTAGCAGCTCTTGGCCAAGTGGCGCCTTCAGAAGTTGAGGGGTGTGGCCGTGGTAGCTTCTGCACTGCAGCTCTGGTCCAGGTTCTGGTCCCGGTTGCGTAGTCAGACGAGAATGGGCACCACGATCTGTAGTGAAGTCGGAACGAGACGATTCCACCTCGCCTGCGAAGAAGACTGGAAGAACTTTCCGGCGATGTATGGTGTACCTCCAGATGACATCGGACAGCACCGGGGCAGTGTCTTCAAGTCGGGCTCCAACTGATGCCTGTGAACTGAGATGGATAGGGTGATGAAAGGTGATGGGAGACGGAGTAGATGGGGTGGGAAATGGGGTGGATGGGTGTGGGGGTGACACCTGACTATGTGGGGGTCTGTTAGGGTGTGATTCAAGGTGTGGGAAGGGCAGAAAGTGGGCTGGGAGGTGGTCTAGCAAGTGGAGGGAGGGGGAGATGCGAATTTGGGTTGGGAAGGAGAGAGGGAGGAGAGATCTCTCCTTTGTTTTGAATGGTGGGTTAATGGAGGGGTTAATGGGGGCCTAGGGAATGGGAAGGGTTGCCTTGGGGAGGGGAAGGGGTGCTTGGGAGAAGGGATTTTCCCTTGGGAAAATGAAAGGTTGTATGGGGAAGGGGAAAGGTTGCTTGGGAGGAGGGAGAGGTGCCTAGGAGAAGGGGATTCCACCTAGGGGTTGGAGGGGACTTAAATGGGAGGTATGGGGAAGGGGGATGGGTCTTAATTAGAGGTTAATAGGGAGGAGAGAGAGTGAATTTCGAATTTGGGGGTGGGGAGGAGAGAGAATGGGGTTCGCCCCCTTTAGAGAGAGAGAGAGAGAAATAGAGAGAGAGAGCTAGGGAGAGAGGCACAAATTCTTGTGGCAATTTTATCAATACTTCATTAGCCTTCAAAAGAGGGATTGGGGTCCTATTTATAGGAAACCCACTTTTACATATAAGACCCTGACTTTTAACATACTAACAGATAACCAAGGAAGGGGGGTGCGCCCATGGGCCTAGCCCAATGAAATAGGCCCAATAGCAAGCACCATAGCCTAATGAGACTCGAACTTAGGGAAATGACTTAATAACCTAGGTACAAGACTCAAATAAAAGGCAAATTACATGATTATGACTCAAGTAAAAAGGAGAAAACAACAAGATGACCCAATGGTAAACACTAAGGTCCAATCCAGAAGAAGGGCTGCTCCCTAGCTGCCTCCGGGAGGGAGAGAGGTGTCAAGCCAGAGGGAATCGTGAGTGATGCCCTCATCAGGAAAGGGAAGAAGAAAAAATTGCATCAGATGAAGAATTACTGTCTGAGATGGTTACACAGATTATGATAGAAGAGGCTGAAAAAATTTATGAAGAAATTGCTGAGTCAGTTGTTAATGAACAGGAGGGTGAACAACCTAGAGGAGAAGAAGCTTAGGATGAAGAAGCTCCACAGGAAGCTGCAGTGGATGCTGAAGAGGATACATAGGAGTATGTCATGGGACCAGCTCCTCTATTTCAAATGTATCCAAGAATGTCTCTTGCCCCTGCTCCCTCATATGGACCCCATCTGGGGGAAATGGTTGGTCTTGGTATACCACCCTCACCATTACCTGAAGAACATCATGCTTATCGCACGGAATTTCCAGATTCGAGTGCTTCTTCATTCACTTCACCAGAATCCAGTGATGAGTCCAACATTAAAGAAATGCTGACAAATCTGACAAATATAGTGATGAATCAGAATGAAGTAATGAATGCTCAGTTTATGTTCACAAACCTTCATCTGAACAGAATAGATGCCAGGATGCAACATCTGGAAACAATTGTGAAAACTCAGTGGATTCAGTTCCTGGCCGATAAACAAAGAACTGATTCAATAATGCGAGAGATTTTGGAATCCCTTATGGGAGTCGGCAATAGAGTTGGTGAAATGGTGAGCAGCATGCAGGATACCGAAGTTTCATCATTCAGCAAGCTTGCTCAAATACTTGACCACACCTGTGATCTCAAGATTGAATTTGAAAAGATAAAGACTACACTGAACAAAATTGCAGCAAGTCAGCCTGAGATCATTAATAAGTTTAAAGCTGTTCAGTCACAATTACAAAACTTCTCAAAAAGTATCATACATGTGATCACAAAACTAGATTCCAACTCCTCACTAGTGGACCGACTGGGAAGCATGGTACATCACAGGCTTGATGAGTTGTCAAGTTCCATCAGAGACTTTCAGGCTTCTATCATGAACATACTTCCAGCCCCAGGTTCTAGCTCTACACCATATCCAAGAGATTGGGGAAGCTATAGAGGCCCATATGATCACTAATGTCCAAGAGTTCCTTATTCTTTTTGATAATGACAAAGGGGGAGAATTGTGGTGGAAGGAGGACAGTTAGTCATGTATGAAAACTTACAGCTTACTGATGGATAGTTTTTTAGTTTTCTGATGTAAAAAATGCTGAATGAGATAAAATGCTGAATGAGATACTTCACTCAAACACTAGTTTGTATTCTCTTACTGTACACAGAAATATAATTTCTACATAGTGCATATTTGTGTTGAATGCATATTTTATGTTGAATGTTATCTTTGCTATGCATGGTAGCAAATAAATTCTCTGTTAGTTTTAATCATACATGAATTATAGTTGTCATCATCAAAAAGGGGGAGATTGTTGGAACCTTAGTTTTGATGATGACAATCTATGAGTCATGTGAGACTGGATTGCATAAATATGTTTGCATTTGACCATTGCATATAGGATGTATGTTTGTGAATAGTTGCGTCATTCAGCATACAAGGTCTATGCACCTTGCATCTTTAGCATACAAGGTCCATGCATATTTTGGTAAAGTCAGTGCAGGTTGTATCTAAAGCAGACACACGGTCGGTGCATCTCAAGGATGTCTGTTGGTCTGTGCTGCATGAAGTCTTTGCAGTTCATTGTTCAAGTTCTTGCATGATCTGTCTTATGCTTTGCATCAAGCAGGCTAAGTCAGTGCACTTAGGGCATTTCTCTCATAAATCGATGATGCAATTCGCCATTGAAGTTAGTGCACTTCATGGCTTAAGTAAGTGCGGTATTAATTGTTTAAGGCCAAGGTTCGAGCATATCTCAATTGGGATGCACAACAAAGTCAGTGCATGTCCCTATTCATGTGTATCCAGGTCTATGCATTCAAGTCCACGCACACTGCCTTGGCAGATGCAAGTCGGTGCAATGCTTATATTCTTATGTCTAAGTCTGTGCACTTCATCTATGAAATGTCGGTGCAATCCTTGTATCGGGCTGGCATCATGTTGGTGCAAGATCGCATTGCATAAATTAAAGTCGGTGCATACTTGGCATGTGCGAGACCGAACACGGTGCAAGTTGCATTTCATGCATTCTCACGGTCGGTGCAAGTCTACCTTGTGCTAACCAAGTCTGTGCAGCTCACGTTGCTGCTATCATATAAGTTAGTGCAACTCTCGTTGTTGCTAACAATAGGGTCGGTGCATTCCATGAACCGTTTGCACACATAGTCGGTGCACATCCTGTGCGAGTGAAATCAAAATCTATGCATTTGTGCATCTCGTGCAAGTAAGTCGGTGCAACTTTATTCTTTACGCAACGCAAAGTCTATGCAACTTGAGGTTTGGCATACAGGGACGGTGCATTGTCTGTTGTATGCATACACATAGTCTGTGCATCTCTTCGCCCTACAGCCATAATGAGTCTGTGCACACTTCTTCGTGCACACCGATGGCCTGTGCAGAACCTGCTATTGTAGGCACTGAGTCTATGCATACTGAGTCTTCCCATGTGTTCTTAATGGACCATTAAACATTCTCTTAGCAAGTCTGTGTAATCTTCATATCTGTGTGACTATCGTATATTTTGACATGTTAACAGGTCAACTGCTCGTGATCTTTAACGAGCGCACATGATCCAAGAGCATTCTGATAAAAGGAGATCTCGCCATATGGAATGTAGAGAAGCTAAGATCGTGACACGTGGACAGTTGAATCCCAGATCTGATCGAATGCTTTGGGTGGGAAATGTGGTTTCCACACGCCCTCTTTCTGCTGCTCATATAAATGAGAATCTATTCGTGCAGAAAGAAGATGATGAAATTTTGAAGAGAAAATCAGAGGGAGACAGAGAAGAATCAGAGAGTGAGAAAGAGAGAAGCAAAAATTGTGAATAGAGAGTCAGTCAGAGCTGAGGAGAAAAGTGCAGCAGAAGAATCAGTTGTTGTAGCCTCTAGATCATATCCAAGCTACGTGTGCTCCATAGCGAGCTATATCTTGAGGTTTAAGTGTTTAGCTTTCTATTACTGATTTCATTGTCAGTTTTTCTTTGTTTTCTACTTCTACTTTCTAAGCTGTGTATCAGCAGAGCTAAGCTGTATTGCTCAGCAGGCGAGGGTGTTTCCTCGAACAGCAACCTGTGAGGCTCAGCGGTCTGTAGGGATTTGTTCCCCAAAGCTGTGGATCAGCGGTCTGTAGAGATTTGTTCCCCAAAGCTGTGGATCTGCGGTTGTTCAAGCTGTGTGGCAGTAGAAAACCTTACTCGGTTGAGTAAGGGGTGGATGTAGGTCTGGAGGACCAAACCACCTAAAAGTCTCCTATGTACTGTGGTTTGTTTTTCAAAGATCCAATCGCTAGATGAATGTTAGGCTCACCTCTTGCTAAGCTTGTGGCTGATTTTAATTCCGCATTAGTTTAGATCTTTCAGGATAAGTTTTAAATTGACTAAGTTTTTAAGAGGGAGATTCATTCACCCCCCTCTGAATCTTGGTTCGCACCATTACACCGGGCCAACATGACCGTGTTATAGGGTGTCTGGGAGTGCCATTGTACCAAGCACTGTTTCGTGTTGTTCTAGAGTTATTATGGTTCTTGGTCAACCTGGTTGTGACCCAATGGTTGACACGTGACCTCGTGAATGTCTCGGCTATCCCGTGGGGATCAAGACTGTGTTTTGGATGCTTGGAGGTATTGTCTTACCTCAGTTTGTGTGTCCATGTGGTTTGAGGGCTTCAGTGATCCCTCATGTTCCGTGTTTCGTGTTATACAGAATTGTAAGTCCGATGAGCGGCTCGGAGGCCGTGGACTCATTGTTGATGTGTGGATCTGGCTGTTATGTGTCACCTCCTTAATATGTTTTACCGTGATCTTGGCTTAAGGACTAGACTGATTAACGGCGTGTTGTCGTGATGTGCGACGACCTTGACCGGAGTCGTGTGACTCAAGGATCGTTGTGTTAGCAGGTCTAGTTGGCTGTCCCGAGTTTGGTGGCAGTTGTATGCTACCTTGCACTTCATAGTACGTGCGACAGGTGCGTGCTTAGCCTGTCCGCACTTTGGTGTTTCCGTTTGAGAGTCTCTGTGTCTTGTGAGCTCCCACTAGTCGTAGCCTGACGACACTTCCGTGTGTCAGTCCACCTAGCAGTGGTGGCGGGGTGAGTTCCCGGTAGAGACGGTTTGTTGGTTGGTTGCCGTGAGCCGTTAGAGTTCGACGGGAGGGGAAAACCAGCTAGAGGCCCGGCTCATGACATTGAGCTTGTGTGTGCACACGTGGTCAGAGGCGTTTGGACCACCGCCGATAGGCGAGACCCTGACTAGTCACTCGTTATAGTTGTTCCTTGGTTCTTGGTTCGGTGTCTCAGTTACCCCGTTCAAGGCGAGTGGGAGACGCTTGAGACGTAGTGTAAGACGTCAGTGGACGCATCTGGCTGTTCCTTTAGTGAGGAGGTGCTTCTGTCACATGACACATGACTTGTGGCTTTCGTGATCGATTTTCATCATGGTTGACATGACTCTTCGGGTAGTCTATGTTTGGCTTCATCTGTGGTCAGTGTAGCATACATGACGGTGAGGTCGTGTATGTGTTGGTGCTTTTAGACTGTGTGGTTTTAAGTTGGGCTTTTATCTCGGTAGACGAGCCTACACGACTGAGGTGTTGTGATGTGTCCTGGCTGTATGGCCAGAGTTCCTTTGTATCAGTTCGGTGATTCCCGACTGTGAGTGTGGGGATTCGTGTTTCGCCGATTGAAGTAGCTTAGAGGCCCGAGGTTCGATCGGCTACCGTGTTTCTGTTAAGTATCGCTTTCCTCTTTACTTATGCTATTCCTACTCTTGTTGTTACTGCTTTACTTTTACTGTTAGCACCGCTGTTACTGCGTTGTTCTGTGGTAGGGATCTGTAGGACCCCTACTGAGCCAGTGAGATGAGGCTCACCCCTGACTTTTCAGGTGTAGCTGCTCTTCCTCGTGGTTGGAGGCGCAATGCGATGGTTCTTAGTTGCCAGTTTTGCCAGCATCGGGCTTCCCCAGACTTGAGAGTATGTTCTCTTTCCTATTGTACTGTACTTTGGTTGGACTGGACTCTGTTGTAGCTTATAAGCTACTATAGTTTAATTTTTTTAATAGAAAATGTAATTTTATTTCTACTATTTTAGCAATCCTGATCATAGTAATTAATTGTTTACTGCTTTATCTGGAAGTTCAATGTACTTACACACACCTTTCTATCCCCTCAGAGCTTTCCCGGTCTTGGGAGGCCTCTCAGAATCCAAGTGGTATCAGGTTTATCCGATATCCGAAGTCTGGGTCATCACACTGATGCACATCGATGATGCATAGTCTTGTTCATCATCTTATTTCGAGCCATGTTGTGTATTTTCTTCTTTTTTGGAGTCATAATCATGTAATTTTCCTTTTATTTGAGTCACGTACCTAGGTTAGTAAGTCATTTACTTATGTTATGTGTCAAATGAGCCTTTAGACCATCATTTTGGGCCCATAGTTGCCCCCTTGGACATCAAGGGGCATTTTGTGCAAAGTCATGGGCAATTGTGTCATGTAAAATATTGGGCTCCTTTAAATAGGACCTAACCCCCATGGAGAAGTTAATGAAGAATTGAGCATTTTATGAAATTCCCTCTTTGTGTGTGTGTTTCCCTTGGTGAGAGGCCTAATTGGGTGAGAGACCCTAGTGAGTGAGAGACTCCCCTTATACCCCCTATTTCCCCCCTTCTCTCTCCCTCCTCTCTTCCTACATGTGCCCCCCACCTCTCTCCCTCCAAAGCCCTATGCCCTCCCACTTCCCAGCCCCTCCACAACCCCCCCACATCAGCCTTAGCTCGCCACCTCACCTACCACCTCAGCCCCTTGACCGCCACCTAATCTTGCCCCTCCACCTTCCCAAGGCATCATTCACTCCCCTCCCTCTTCCCCATACAACCATTAATCTCCCATAATAACTCCCACAGCCCCCAAGGTATCCTCTCCTCTCCCAACACACCTCTTCCACTTCCCAAGCCAACCCTCCACATCCCCAAGGCACCCCTCCACTTTCCCATGCCAACCCTTGACTCGCCCAAGGCCCCATCAAGAGAAGAATCCTCCCCTCCCTGCCACCTCCCCTCTACCTAGGCCACCCCCACCCCCAAACTCCCCCTTCCTCACCTAGTCGCACCCCCAACTCCCCATCCCCATCCCCTTGGTAGTTCACAGCCCACATTCCTCTCCCTTTGCCCTTGCGCACCAGCCCTAGCACCACCCCTCCTCTCTTTGCCGCAGCCACTCCCCACCCTCCCAGCTACCTCTCTTCTCCCTCCTAACAGCCATCTACCTCCTCTCCCCTTTCCCCTCTGCCCACCCAGCAGGAATCACTCCTCTCATTGCTCCCCTCTCCTTGCTCTACCTCTGCCTCTTCCACTCTCCAACACTAGTGCGCACCCCCACCTTGGCAGTAGCAGGGAGCAGTCCCTATAGCAGCAGCCCTGGCACTTCGGCATCCCCGGCGCGAGCTGTAGGCCTTCGGCTTCCCTAGGCAGCGATATGGAAGTTATGCGCATCGCTGTCCCGTGGATCGACTCCTCTGTCCCTCCTGCAACTGCCGACGGTTGCCCCCTTCGTCGGTCTGCCTGCCTGCCCACCTGCGCACCAGGGGAAGCAAAGGGTTCTCCGGGCCTTCTCAGCAGCAGCTTCGACCCGCTGCAACATCTTCGCCACCTGCCCCGACCTCCTGCGAGCAACAGGGAACCTACGTCACCGCAGCGACTCCGATGACACCTACAGCATCGGCCTGTGGACCCGATTCAGCCACCCTCCTCAATGACCTGCCTTGCCTCCCTCGTCCTCCGGCTTGCGGGACTCCACTATTCTCTGGCTACAAATGCTGGTGATCGTGCCGAGAGCACAACATCGTCGCCGCTCCCTCCGTCAACTGGTCTGTCATCTCCCGAGTGCAGCCTAACAGCGAGCACATCACCCCGACGTAGGCATCCCGGATCTCCGGTGGCCATTACCCCGAGTTAGCAGTGATCACGAACACCCCAGGAATCCCCTTTAGTAGCTCGAGATCTCGTCAGCATCAACTCTCTTCCCTCCTTCTCGCTCTTCGTCATCGAGAACCAGCCAGTTCGGATCAGGCCGATTTGCTCCCCCCTCCTTGCGTAGGCCTGCAACAGCAACTAGCACCCATTCTCGCTCAACTCCAGCACCGCACGGCATTTGATAAGGGACCCCATCCATTCCTCAGACTACCCTACTCCGCCAACAACTCCTACATTTATATGAGGATCAGCAACAACTCCTACAAGTGTTGGCGAGGAGATCAATTCTGTCTAAAGATCGGGTCTGCCTGATTTTTCCCTTCACCGCCTGGCCGGCTGATCGCCCCTCCCTGCGTGGAGGTAAACTTTGGATGTAATGAAATTCATCCCCGCCCCGAGCTCAACCCTCCTACATGAGGAGTAGTGGTGTAACCGCGGTTCCCGAGCAAGCTTCTACACCGCAGCATACGGGTGTGAGCCTACGCTTCCCCGCTCGCCCATGTCTTCGGCTGGGATCGGCTTCTTCAAGCTGATCAGGTGAGCGTTGCCCCTTCCTCCGATATTTTTTGTTAGTTTAGTATCTTTTCACGCTCCGTCGGTGAGGTACGAGAGTGCCCGGCCCAGTGATTCCACCATCTACGTGCGGCCACCACGACTAGAGAGTGTGAGAGCTACCCGTGCCCTCAAGGTACGAATTCTGCCCCGCTGACGTCGGGAGCTCCTATCCTTGGAGAGGGACAACCTAGGTACTGCTAGCGCCCCAAACCAGTAAGGTTCTGGTTCACTGACTCGACCAACCATCCCTGAGTCACCCCGGGAAGGGTTGCATCGCGTGAATCTATCTGCCGAATAGAGTGTGCGCAACTACTAGTGTGTTTGCGAAACTAAGTCTGAGGATCATCTGGTCTGTCCCATTACATTCCTTGGGGGTGTCACATCGAGTTTCAATTTTGTTCAGCCTTGACATGTTGACATATCACTCACCGGTTTACAAACTCGGCCACTTCTCTCTTCATGATCGACCACCAGAAAGTTCTCTTAAGATCTTAGTATATCTTCGTAGCTCCATGGTGAATAGTGTACTTAGATCGATGTGCTTCTTCCAAGATCTTGTTATTGACTTTAGCAGAAATAGGAACACAAGTCCTTCCATGGAAAAGCAACCTACCATCATCTCTGCCAATAAGAAATCAGGTCGATTATCCATACTCTCTTTAATCTTAACAAGTAATGGATCATGGAATTGTAATTCCCTGATCTCCAAAAGCAGTTCCGAGTGAAGCCTAACATGAGAGATTGGTGATGTCCAAAATATTACTACATGGCAAGCACGCCTTAGCAGCCTAGAACAGCTAATCGAGAGCGAAAAGGACGAACAAACCCTACATCTCATCCGACCAGGACGAAAACACACCAAGTGGTCCACCACCAGATAAGGAGGCTTCTCGAGCTGAATAAATATCCCTGGTCTCCCAAAATAGGGTGCCGAAGGCAATATCAACATAAAACCCTAGTGACCCGATCGGGGCGCACATTATGCCGGAAAGGTCCGTAGGGAGCCGAAAAGCTGCCCAATGGGGGCAAAAACACTTTGAGTGATTGCCCACTCGATGAAGAGACTATCCACGCACATGGAGCAGGCTGAAGTCCCGCGATCAATGACACCCAAGAGGGGGGGGTGAGTTGGGTGATAACATATTTTAAGAAAACTTTGTCCGATTTGAAGTTTGTATGATGAAATAGCAATTATCAATTTAGAACTGATGCAGAACAAACTAGATTTATCAAAGTCAATCACTACAATATTCCTTTGGTACTAGGCGGAGTTTGCGAATCCAAAGATTCTCTCACGTAAAGTGTTATCTTACCGACAAAGCTAACCTTGTCAGCCAGAACCTAGCTTTTGATATACTAGAGATCTATTAGAGAATGATCAATTAATCTAGATCTAAACGAAAAACCAGCAGATGCAGTCTGTGAACATGCTAGAACAGAATTGAAGGTAGAAGATAAGGAACAAACCACACAAGAGACAATGATTTTTAGGTGGTTCGGATGCAGCAACGACAACCTACGTCCACCCCTCACAGACTGTGAGGATTCACACACTATTTTGTAAAGGATTACAAGATATGAACACACACACACACACGTAAGGAGATGGAAACTCCCACGAAGGTGTAAATACACCTAAACACACACGATTCTGACAGAAATCAAACGCAGACACACGGATCTAGGAAGATCCACACACACTAGAGTGTTTCGAGATTACAAGAAACAACACTTGAAGCTCAAGAGATTGGAGAGAAGAAACACGAAGGAAAAATCCTGATTTATGCTCCCCCTTAGTGGATGAAGAGGATCTTTGATGAAGCTTGCTTCTTAGCTTGATCTTCACTTGAATAGCCTTAGCTTGATCTTGAAAAACCTTGATCTTGGATGGAGAACCTTTGGACGAAATACTGTTCACGGAGCTCTTCTACAGCACCCTCTCTCCCTTGGCAGCCCCCTTTGATCTCCCTTTAGTGATTAGGGTTTTTGACCCTAATGAGATGTTTTTATACAACTAGGATGGTCAAGGGACAAGCCAGGAACCAGATCCACAAATCATGATATGTTTGGTGGCTTTGGGATTAAAAAATCCAAGAAGAAAGGCTTCCCACGTTGAAGAAATACAAAGTCAACAATTGCTGCCTCGGGGGGTTCGGTTGACCGGAGGTAGGCGGTCGGTCGACCGGACTGTAAAAAAACTGTTCATTTTTTGTCCCTGGAAATTTTGGTCGACCGACCCATGCCCTTAGGTCGACCGAACTGTAAAAAACTGTTCATTTTTGATTGCTGGAAAAACTGGTTGACCGGCCCCTGTACGTTGGTCGACCGAACTGTTGAAAACCTGCAAAAATGAGTTGTTTGCCAAGCAAATCATATCCATATAATTAAGGCTTGGATTGGACGTATGTTATTATTGATTTCAAGTCCATTTGAGCTCTTTTTACGCGTTTGGAAAGCTGTGAACATTTAAGCATAATTCATGATGGAATTAGATCTTGATTACGTATAGAGCTCGCTCTTAATCACTAAAACATGGCATGTGATAGAGCACATGTCCGGGGTTTTGTTATCATCAAAATCACCTGGATATACTCAATAATCTCCCCCTTTTTGATGATGACAAAACTCTAGATTACAAGTACATTGACATGCCTTTAAGCAAACTTGGAGCTAATTAAGCAAACCCGATAATCCACAAGGCGAATAAAAAAACAATTCTTTTCTTTAGGTGAAACACCACAAACCATTCAACACCTTATTTGCCAAATAGATAGCAAATGAGAAACAAGAGCCAACCATTTGAAATCAAATACCAATTGCATTCATTCCATCATTTCATTACAAAGTACATTGATGCTTGAGAGAATGCAAGACTTCTAGACATCATGACAAAGCAAATGCAGAAATGCAGAACTGACAGACTCACAAGATGACAATGACTCAAGGAGAAAACCTCACAAATGATCATTCATGCAACACACCAGACATGCATGCATAAACTATATATATGACATGCATAACTACGTCACCCCCTTTGGCATCATCAAAGGAGGGGATGTACAAAAAGCGAACCCAAAAGACACAAAACAGAGTTACACAGACTGGAGGAGGAAACTAAAGGACATCCGCAGGGGCTTCCTGTAGGAGGCTAGCCGTCAAGTGGAGGAGGTGGCACATAGCCAAGGCACTGTCGAATATCTGCAAGTAGGTGGTCTTGATGCTGAAGGCGGTACTGGATATGGGTAAGTGTTTGATCCCTATCAAAGTCACGGCACTACATGTTCAGGAGAACACGATTCATAGCATGAAAAGCCTCACGGGAATCTGCATGGCTCTAGGTGAGGGTGGTCATATTGGTGGAGAGAGTGTGCCTCTGAGTGGCTAAGCAGTCCAAAGCTGTGGAGAAGGAATCTGTACGATGTGATAGAGATTCCAGCATGGTGCCCATGGTTGCGATGTTATCCCCAAAGGTAGAGAGTTGTTCCCCAAAGGCATCCACCTGAGTCTCCAGCCCAGTGAACCACCTGTCAAAAGTTGTTGGCCCGGTTAGGAATGCAATCAAGAGGGGGGTGAATTGATTGCGCCCCCTTTTTAACAAAATTAAAAAATTGGATCACAGAGATGATAGAGCAACAATAAAACTTCCTTGATAAAATGTAGAGATATTAAAATGAAGACATGAAGCTCTCTAAATTCAGATTGATGTAAATTAATTAAATCACAATCAACCAACCACTCACAACTCTCCAGCGCAGATAGATGAACCACTGCAGACAATTTGTATGAACGCTCACCTCACCGCATCACACTTGTAAATGAGACGGACAGAATAGAACAGCACACTCACAAAAAGAAAACCACAACGTAAGGATTTTTAGGTGGTTCGGACACAGCAGAGTGTCGTCCTACGTCCACCCCTCTCAACTTGAGAGGATTGCACTAACAACCACTGCACGACAGCAGCGAAAACACCACACACGGGCTCAACGGCCCCACACACACGCGTGTCCTCGCACGACGACGAGAGATCATGCCAACGGAGACGACGCTCCGAAATCATCTATGAAAAAGGATTATATGGAAATACACAGCCTAGTCCAAGGATAACAAGCTATGCTCAAATGGAAATAAGATGTTAAGAACAAGATATCCCCCTTTGATCTTCATTGCAACTCGGAGATAGATGAAAGGGTGTCTTTTAAGTATTTATGGGTTTACAAAGCCACTAATTATTATTAAGGTCCATTAATTATATTTGTTAATGTTACATTAAGTTTTAGCTTATTCATTTAGTGTGGCCAGTTATTGGGGTCTTTATTCACTTAAGAGTAGAACTTTGTACAAGGATTTTATTATATTTTTTTCTTCTAAAATTTCATTTATCTGCCGTTGTCTCGGGTATCAGAGTCGAGTTCGATCCTGGGACTCTTTATATGTATGTGTGTAAATTTTTTGGAATGAGATTCGTTCCAATTACTTGATTTGTAATTTCTATTTAAGCCATAAATAGATAGAGGATGTATTAAATTTCCATTTATTCTCTATGTTTTCGGGGTGCTACACCCTCCCCCACTTAAAAGAATTTGGTCCCCAAATTCACATGATTTTTCTTTCCAAAATTAGTGGGGTAAAAACACCATATCCAAAACATATATTCTAGCATGTTAAGTACTTGAGGTCATTTCTGATTCATGCAAATTAAGATGAGATAGGTTTACAGAGTTAGCCATTTTTTGTCTACACAACAAGTTTTAAATTAATGATTACTTACATCTTGACATTAATCTAGCGTAGATGAAACATATTTTATTAATTATCCCATAGCTCTACCCAAATCTCACGGGATTCCTATAGGGTAACTGACAAGGAGAACTCAATCTAGGACTTGGACTTGATGACCTAGGGATTTAGAAAGCCTAGGCTCTGATACCGCCTTCTGTCACGCCCCGAACCGATAGCAGCGGAACGTGTCGTTTGCTCGGAACGTGGCAGTTAAATAGTCGAGTCAATCAGAGCATAGTCATTCGACAAAGTATAATTGAACAAAGTAATAATTTTATTTCAAATATAAGTTCATTACAAATTGGACCCAATAAAAGAAAAGACTCAATAAAGTAAAATTACAATGAGACATAAGACGCAAGATAACCAGACTAGACGGTTCTTCTACATGTCAGAGTTCTCTTCACTCTTGCCTTTGCCCATCATGTTTGGTCTCGTCGTTACTAAGGTCATTACCTGAAAAATATTAGAATACGCAGGGTGAGCGAACGCTCAGTAAGACTTAATATCTCAAGCTCCAAGCTAGCTTTAAGTGAATTACATGTTAACATGCTCATGCAAGTAATGGAAAGTATAAGAAATCAAGAGTTATAATGGCGCGAGATAAAAACAAGAACTATAAGAACAATTAAGAGATATGAGATCAATTAGATAAACATATCACGAACTATTGCGGCAAGATAACGAGTACTAACGTTAAGGTAGTTCAAGAACATTCACGATGAACAATATAGAAGTAAGTCAATCACTTCTACTAGCACTATATAGAGTTTGCCAAGACACTAAGCGGAAGTAACGATAATATGATAGCCCCTCCAATAAGGTAATTCAAGATCTTATCACGATGAACAATAAGTTGTGGAAGGGTGTAGTATGATGGCAACTGCTCCGATCATCACTATCACGTGAGCTTTTGCACATCTAGCACTACATAGGATTGGCCAATGCGCTAAGGGGAAATCACGAAGATATGACCGCCCCTCATGGAAATAAGTTATAGACAACTATAGGTGGTGAATGCCATCACTTGATCATCGTATACCGGTAAATGTTTGGACTTTGTCTCGTCCAATAGGGTCAGATCAGGACCCGTAGTATTAAAATGTCATTTTATTGGGACCCATAGCCCCTGACATTTTGTCTAGACTAATTCCATATTAATGGCCAAGATTTTCAAGGATCAAGCATGCACGAACAATAGGGTAGATTTCATTGAACAGAGATTCAAGATAGACCTCGATATGTCTAGTACGATGGCACACAAAAACTGAGATAATTTGATAAATATGGGAGATTGACGTCTCGTCAGAGCACCGTATATTTAGGAAGTCGCGCCCACAATGGTGGTCACTCATTCTCTGAACAAAGTATTGAAGAATTGGTGTCTCCACAATACGGTTGCTTTTACACTAAGCATCTACCAATAAGGTCACCCATTCAACATGCTCACGATAGAAAATGGCGATAACTAATGTAGTCGCTAATCAAATTAGCACCTTATAAGTCAGATAGAGATAGATCTCTCACAGAATCGCCATAACATCGTTCTATGAGGGTCGGGTGTCATGTTTTCTTCAGAGGGACATGACTGTAACACGGTGTAAAGGGTTTTTATGGTACAACATGCTCGGCTATCTTGAGGGAATCCAAGGCTAGCATAGACTTACGGAGGTCTCTATGATGTAATCGCTAGTCCGAAGGAACGGAATGTCCCGCGGAGAGCTCAAACATCATGGAGAGTTAAGAGTAAACAGTATAAACCAAAACAGGGACCTCATCTACGGATTGAGATGAGAGTGCTAATGGAACCCACGGCTAAGGGTTGGAAACTCGGGGAATTAAAGCGGTCAGGAAATTGGCGTCCTTCCTGGTAGACGCTAATTAAATTGGCGTCTATTATGGAAGTTGCTCGTTAGTTCATTTCATTTTATCCAAAATTGATAAATTTATTTCTCAGAATAGAGCGTCCATATAGGTGGACGTTAATTTCTCTTATTTTTAATTAAACAAAAATTTACGTCTATTTTTAAAGACGTCATTTCATAATAATAAGTTTAGAAAAGAATATCCCTTTAAAAGAACACATACTATTTAGTAAAAATTTTTGAAAATAAATATATGATAATTAGGAGAAAAATTAAAGGACTCCAAATATATAATATTTATAATTTTATGCTACATAGTTTAGTAGATATAGATTTTCAAGGATATAGTTAAGAGTTATATATATATATATATATATATATATTAAAATGATTGAGCGGCGGTTGGGTTGGACACGGTTTAAATAGTGAACTTGTCAACTTCTTAAATCCTCACGTTCCTTGACATAATCACGTCGGAATCGCGCATATGATATACCGAAATGACGGGCTCGAAAAACTCTACCTAACCGGGTGTTCAAAACAATTTTTCATTGAGAGATGGGAGATCTTGAGATAGGAGGCACGGAAAATGGGGCACCACCCTCACTACCTCGGTCTCCACCCCACTAGTACGCCCATAAATTTTCATGAGCAACGAACACTCCGGCGCCTATGGAAAGGATTAACAAAGTGAAAGTCTATAACTGACCGCTACAGTATAGTTCTCAATTCCCCGTGTAACTATTTTAAACCTATTAAATTAATTAACTAGTTGATACTACTAGTTAATAGCCATATAAATATATAAAAATTTTAAGAAAAATTATGAGAATTTTAGTAACATGAAATATCTGATTTTTAGATATATAGTTCCATGGAAAAGAAATTTCATGAGAATATCTACATGTTATATACATCTAGCATGCTAGTTGTTTTATAATTTTACTTGGGAGATTGCCTACCTCGAAGACGTGAGATGAGCAGAGATAGCAGAGGAAGAAGAAGCCTAACTTCCTCATTGCACCACCAACAGCAACCCCAGCACATTCAAAGCAACGGCAGCAGCACTTAGCATCATGCAGCAGACAAATGATCATGGGAAGAAGAAGGAAGACGTCACAAGCAGCACCTCCCCTTCGATAGTCGCCTCAGCATAAGGATGTTGCTGCCTCGAACAGGTTGGTATTTTATAGAGATGGGGGTCGCATGCTAACAAAGGTAGGTTTTTATTCCACTTGCCTTTTACAGCCGCCTGCCATTTTTTGTGTGAGAAAAACCCTAAACGACCTTGCTAATACTCGAACGTGTGGAAAACGGCACGTTATTTAAGCCCACATATAAATATACCTATATCTAATTTATCCTCGGCATATTGGTGGGTAAGACTTCCTACGTTCAAAAGCCCATGAAACTCTAAGGCCCATGGAATACTTATTCATCTGTGTATAACCCAAGCTCACGTAAATTTATATATTTCTCAGCCTATTCAGTAATCATGTTTAGTGTTTTGTGTTTATAACTTATGCCCATCAAAGATCCTAGACTCTATATGCAGATGGGCCTTTTGTCTTTTAAGTATTTATGGGTTTACAAAGCAACTAATTATTATTAAGGTCCATTAATTATATTTGTTAATGTTACACTAAGTTTTAGCTTATTCATTTAGTGTGGCAGGTTATTGGGGTCTTTATTCACTTAAGAGTAGAACTTTGTACAAGGATTTCATTATATTTTTTTCTTCTAAAATTTCATTTATCTGCCGTTGTCTCGGGTATCAGAGTCGAGTTCGATCCTGGGACTCTGTATATGTATGTGTGTAAAATTTTTGGAATGAAATTCGTTCCAATTACTTGATTTGTATTTTCTATTTAAGCCATAAATAGATAGAGGATATATTAAATTTCCATTTATTCTCTATTTAAGTTTTCGGGGTGCTACATCTTGCCTCACCTTGTTTGCTCGATTCTTCTTTCTCAACGTCACCTTCACCTGTAGCAATAAAATGATCATCATCATTTGACTTTCTTAAGATAAACTCATCAACTACAACATGTGGACTCTCATCGACAACAAGAGTTCTAGAATTGTAAACACGGTAAGCTCTAGATGTCAAAGAATACCCGAGGAAAATCCCCTTATCACTTTTAGCATCAAATTTCTCCAAATTATCTTTACCATTATTCAAGATGTAACAAATCGATCCAAATGGATTAAAATGAGATATGTTGGGTTTTTTACCTTTGTATTGCTCGTAAGGAGTTTTCTTAAGGATAGGTCTTACCAATACCCGATTGGTGATATAGCTGGCAATATTCACTGCCTCTGCCCATAGATATCGTGGAAGACCATTCTCCGCTAGCATTGTACGTGCCATCTCCACGAGCGTTCTATTTTTCCTTTCAACCACTCCATTTTTTTGTGGGGTCCTTGGTGCCTAAAATTGATGCTCGTACCCCTGCTTCCTGCAAAATTCATCAAATTCAAAATTTCAAATTCTCTCCCATGGTCACTTTGAATTTTTTGAATGTTATATCTTTTTTCACTTTGAACTTTCACACAGAAATCAACAAATTCTTTAAATGCATCACTCTTGCTAGCTAATAACAAAACCCATGCATATCTTGAGAAATCATCGACAATCACAAAGCCATAAAGTTTCCCTCCAAGACTATGAGTCCTTGTGGGACCAAACAAGTCCAAGTGTAACAACTCTAGGGGTTTTTCTGTGGAAATAATGTTTTTGCATTTGAAAGAAGTTATGGTTTATTTTCTTTTATTGCATGCTTTACAAATTTTTGATGTTTCAAAGTTTAAACATGAAAGACCTCTAACTAAATTATATCGATTCCACTGCCTAATAACATTGAAATTGGCATGCCCAAGACGGCAATGCCACAACCAAACATCATCATTTTTATTAGCAACAAAGCACAAGTTTTCAAAAGAAATTTCATTAAAGTCAACATGATAAGTGTTGTTGCTCCTTACTCCTATGAATTTAATTTCATGAGTGTGTGCATCAATAATAGAGCAGTGAGAAGATTCAAAAATAACCTTGTGACCTTTGTCACAAAGTTGACTAATACTAAGCAAATTATGGTTCAAACCTCTAACAAGCAAAACATCTTTAATGCAGTGGTTGAGGTCCTTACCAATTCTCCCAATGCCAACTATCTTACCTCTGTCCTGTCCACCAAAAATTACGGTTCCTCTATCTTTCTCTGCTAGGTCTGTAAAAAGTTGTTTATTACCTGTCGTGTGCCTGAAACATCCGCTGTCCAGGTACCATTTATTTTCCATTGCGTTCATGCAGACCTGCAAAAACAAACGTCAAATCTCATTTTGATTTAGGTACCCAAGCAAGCTTGGGTCCCTTGGTGTTAGCATTCATCTCAGTATGATTGTACTTTCTTAAAAATAAGTCATCATCATACTTCATCAACTGGCATATATACATGTCATGACCTATTCTTCCATAATAAAAATAAGTGGGTCTTTTCCTACCAAAATTATTTCTTTTATTTCTATTTCTAGAAGTAGAGGGGTATTGAGTATAAACAGCTTGTGAACTGGTGTGTGTGTGTGTGTGTGAACACTCTCCATGATCTTGTGAATTCTTTACCTTGAATTGAAATTGATTTTTGTTGCCATGGACGGAACTTGAATTTTTCTCTCTTTGTTTTTCTTTTCCCTTCAACATCTTTTCTTGAGCATTTTTCACTTCATTCAATTCTGTGACAAGTAGTTCATTTTTGCTTTCCAATTCTTCCTTGTCTTTCTCACATTCATTTACTTCAACATTCAATATATCCAACTCATTTTTCAACTTGTCATGCTTCTCTTGGATTTCCTCTTTGAGCTTACATGCATTTTGTTTCTCCACATCCAAACATGCAATTTCATCTTCAAACATGACCAATTTTGATTCTAGAGACTCATTGACAGTTTTGAATGTTTGAACTTACAATTCAAATAAACTACATCTATTGCAGGAGTTAGTTGAATGAATAATTTCATGAATGTTCTTTCTCAAGTTTTTATTTTCATTTCTAATCTTTTTGTACTTTTCATACAACTCATAAGCAAGTTCCCATTGATCATTAGTAATAAGTTCAGGATCCGAATTTACCTGCATCTCGTCTTCCTGAGCCATAAGGCAGAAGTTCTTCACAATTTCTTCGATGTCTTCTTCTTCTTATTTTGACGAAGGCTCATCCTCGTCCTCGTCACTCCAAGTGGCCTTCATGGCCCTTGGCTTCTTGCCCTTGTCTTTCTTGCCCATTTTCTTCAATTCGGGACATTCACCTCTCATATGCCCCATCTTATTACATTCATAGCACATGATCTCAGCTGCTTTGGATGTATCATTCTTCTACTTGGGCTGCCTCTTCCATTTTCTGAACTTTCCACCAAATTTTCTACTTTCCCGCAGAAACTGTCTGACCTTCCTTGTTATCATGGAAACCTCATCATCGTCTGTGTTGTCCATCGAATCCTCTTGACTTGAGATAGTTTCGGGGTTTGCCTTCAATGCTATTGATTTCTTTTTTTTGGTGTCATCTTCCGTCCTCTTGATGTTTATCTCATAGGCCATTAGAGACCCTATGAGAGCATCCATAGTAAGTGTAGAAAGATCGATCCTTCGAGTCCTCTATCACTGTTGCCTTGGTGTGCCAACTTGGTGACAAAGACCTCAACACCTTTTTGACCAAATCAATGTACTTGAATTCTTTCCCGAGTGCCTTTAACCCATTGGTTATCTCCATGAGACGTGCAAATATCTCGGAGATAGTCTCTTCTTCCTTCATGTGGAACAACTCATAATCCCGGATAAGCATATTATCATTCGTCTCCTTGAATTCTGAAGTACTTTCATAGATTAGCTTCAACTTATCCCACATTTCTTTCGCGTTGCTGCACATAGAAACACGAGCATACTCATTCGGGTGAATATCACACTGAATAATATTTAAGGCATTAAAATTCACAGTGGCCTTCTTAATAAGATCATCATTCCAACCTTCCTCATCAAGAGGTAAGGTGTACGGACCATTCTTTATAATAGTCCATATTTCATGGCTTTGTGCACGAAGAAAAATAGTCATCCTATTTTTCCAATAGGTGTAATTACTACCATCGAAGAAGGGTGGCCTATGAATAGAATGCCCTTCGGGCATTGACCACTTGTTAGCCATTCCTAATAGATCTCTCTAAACTGCTAGATTTTAGAAAAAGACAGAGCCAAGGCACTGATACCAATTGTTGGCCCAGTTAGGAATGCAATCAAGAGGGGGGTGAATTGATTGTGCTCCCTTTTGAACAAAATTAAAAAACTGGATCACAGAGATGATAGAGCAACAATAAAACTTCCTTGATAAAATGTAGTGATATTAAAATGAAGATATGACGCTCTCTAAATTCAGATTGGTGTAAATTAAATAAATGACAATCAACCAACCACTCACAACTCTCTAGCGTAGATAGATGAACCACTCGGATGAAAATTAAGGAGCGGACAATTTGTATGAGCACTTACCTCTTTGCATCACACTTGTAAATGAGACAGACAGAATAGAACAACACACTCACAAGAAGCAAACCACAACGCAAGGATTTTTAAGTGGTTCGGATGCACTACAGTGCCGTCCTACGTCCACCCCTCTCAACTCGAGAGGATTCCACTAACAACCACTGCACGACGGCAGCGAAAACACCACACATAGGCTCAACGGCCCCACACACACGTGTGTCCTTGCATGACGATGAGAGATCACGCCAACGGAGACGACGCACCGAAATCGTCTATGAAAAAGGATTATATGGAAATACACAGCCCAGTCCAAGCATAACAAGCTATGCTAAAATGGAAATAAGATGTTAAGAACAAGATATTCCCCCTTTGATCTTCATTACAACTCAGAGATAGATGAAAGGGTGCACTAGAATGAATGAACCACGGAGAGGAGACAGCTGGTTGTCGAAGGGATGAGCGCCCAAGCTTGAAGACGATGGAGAGCAGTGACGGCAAATCTGAGCTTGGGGTCGTGGGATGCAACTTCTATAGCTTCATCTTCCATCTCCAGATGGATGTGCGAAGCCCTCTCCCCCGTTCCTGCAAGAATAGAGAACGATTAGCCCAAAAATTATATCCATCGTATAGAAACCGCAGGATATATATGCCCTAAGAAAGGATGCAAAATGACATGAAGGCCCATGCAATAATCTAATAGAACCACACCCAATCAAGGGTAGAAGCCCTAAGGATAGGGGTGTAACAGGGCAAACCAATAGGATCTCCAAATAGGCATTTTGAAAATAATCCGAAAATCATGATCTGGAGGCACCTGGACAAGTGTCGACTCTAGGAGTCGACACTTTGTTCAGGGTGTTCTGTCCCAACAAAAAAAACTGAACTGTGGTTGAAAGAGTCGACTCTCACAATCGACTCTTTTCAGCCTGAGTTCTGTTTTCGTGAAACACAGCCTAGCCAGCCATAAGAGTCGACTCTTTTTGGCACATGTTCTGACTGCGCCAAAATAGCCTACAGCACCTGCAAGTGTTGACTCTTTGAGTCAACTCTGGGAGTCGACTCTTGTAGCTCCAGTACAGAAAAATGAAGTGTTCAATGCATTAAACCCTTTAATCTCAACAGATGAATCAACTCTAATAAGTCCACATAAAAAACCAATCAACCATCATTTTTACCATGGGATCAAAGGATGGGGAGCACCTTGAACCTGTAGTTTATAAAATTCAAATGTATGAAAACATCAATGTCCATACTTATGAGATATCTAGCTTCTAGCTTCATGGCCCTTAAGACAACCTGCAAGTTAGTTTGGGAAAAATGCAACTAGGTGCACAATAGATTCAAACATGATATATTACGACTCCAACTTTAGATCACAAGACTTGTTCAACCATTCTTTTCATAACCTCACATAGCAGATGTGATACAAGCAATCTATTCTTGAATTAAGCTCCATCAACCGCACATGAATCACAAGATCAATCCATAAATTCAGTTTCAATCTAAAGCCTAACAAATGAGTTCCTCAATGATTCTGACATGGCTTATTCAATATGCATATACATATATTGAAATGCAATAACCCATGTGAGTGATTCAAACCAAAACCATCACAAGTTCACATATCCAACGTGATCCAAGCAAGCCACTCAGCAATAGCAAATACCATGTTAGCCATTCATGTGACCTATCAACAAAAACTCCAATCATCAAAGAATATTTAGTGCAAATCATATAATTTAGAACAAAATGTCTTCGTCAAAATATGCCGGGGCACAACAAAAGTCTCATAGTCTACCCAAGAGTGCCGTCCGGCCCCCTGAGTAGAAGACTCTCCATGATAGTACTGTGGTGGAGGAGGCATCTCTGGATCCATGTGAGGAGGTGAAGGTGGAGGAGGCTGGTCCTCATCCTGAATTGGAGGGGGAACATCCCCTTGACCTTGCTGCTGCTCTTGTTCTTGCTCTTCCTCACTGAAAGCTTCTTCCCCATAAACTGGTATATCTCGGCGTAGCTCGCCATCGGGACCATAGTAATATCCAAAACCTGAGAAAATTTTATGGTGATTATAAATATCATCTTGTCTGACTCGAATAAATGTTTCATCACCAAGGCGAATCCCAGCACATACAAACACTCTTGTCAATTGTGAAGCATAAGGCAATGATCTCCTCTATTGGGTTCGACATGTCCCTATCAAGTCTGTCATGAGCCGACCCATGTTTACTAAATTTCCATTCATAACATGATAAAATAGAAATTTGTGAACCTCTGTGACTTCATTCCTACTCCCACTCTTTGGATAGATAAGTGAGGTGAACATGTTGTGCAATATCCTCTACAGTGGTAGAAAATAATTTGCATTTAAGGTAATCAAATCACTAACACCACGCACATAGTCACAGTTTGTCATAGCAATAAAAGTGTCCTCAACTACGCCATGACCAAAAATCATGTCCGCACCCCTGGCCGAGACTCCTAAGGCTCGCTGAAAGAGATCGGGTGTAATATGTATCTCAACTTCTTGAACGACTGTGTATAGCTCATCATTTCTCTCAATTAAGTTGCCATAAAACTACTGCACTAGGTTAGGATAATACCTAGTGTATCTGGTGACAAAATCACTCCAACCCTCTTGAATCTCAAAAAGTGCACATAAATCAGGCAAGATATCATTCACCTCATCGAAGTCGACCAGTCGAGGGTCGATAATGGGCCTTGGAGGAAAACGAGGTGCACGACGAGGTGCAGGTGCCCGCTGTGGGGGATGAGCCGGGGCCTCTCATCTCTGATTGTTAGGTTCCCCTTGGGCAGGACCCCAAGAACTCCGTCGAGGCGGCATCCTAGACCAGAAAACTCACCGGGAGACTCTTGAAGGATCAAGCTCAACCTAGGGGATGAAGAGGAACCAAAAGGGCACTCCTAGGGCTTGGAATGAACTTCTCCACAATCTGGATCCTTGGAGGTAGCTTCACAAACGCTCGAATCGACCGCGGAGATTTCATCCTGAAACCATGACGAACCGACCGAATCCAATGCGGGTGAAGGAAAGATGAGGGTGTTGGGCTATGGAGGTGGAGATATGTGGTTCTAGGGTTAGGGAAATGTGTTGGAGGAAGAGTGGGGGTAATAGAAGGAGAGAGTGGAGTGAGAAGTCCCCATATAAGATGGTTCGATTGTGGTTCAGCCGGGCCGGTTTGCCGGGTTCGGTCGATCGGACCGGTGCTGGCGATCGACCGAAGTGGTCAACCTAGCCCTAAAGCTCATTTTTCATCCCTTTTTATTTTTTGTTATTTTTTCTTTTTATTTTTTTTATATGAGCATCATCATCAGTCGACCTTCTTAATGGAACCAACATCATGAGGTAGAGAGACAGAAAAGAGATGAGGTATAGAGAGGATGCTCTAGCTCCCCCTCAAAAAGTGCCTCCGATCTGAAGTCATTGGGTCCACATTTATTTAATCAAGCAATATTTGTCCTTAGAAAATTTTCAAGGAGGGCTATATGTATAAATACACTCAAGCATGCAGGGATGTAAATACACACAAGGTATCAAAAATAAATTCATACAATATACATGTTAATCTACTCTTTATGCATATGAGTTTTCAATTTTTAAATGTAAATGCATCACTCATCCTAGTGCAGACCTAAGTATGTATGCTCCCACCCTTGCACATCCCAAGTTCTCTTCTTTTCTTGCTGAATTGATCCTGGTTTAGGGGTTTTGTGAAAATATCAGCTAGCTGATTGTGTGTGTCAATGAAGTTAAATTCAAAGACCCCTTTTCCTACATGATCTCTCAGAAAATGATGTCGAATATCAATATGCTTTGTCCTAGAATGTTGAACATGATTTTTTGACAAACTGATTGCACTGGTATTATCACACAGGATTGGAACAAATTTCATTTCAACATCTAAAATCAAGCAATTGATTTTTGATCCAAAGTACTTGGGCTCTGCAACTTCCGGTGGCTACATATTCAGCCTCGGCCGTTGAGAGAGCTACTGAATGTTATTTCTTTGAGGCCCATGAAACTAGGCATCCACCAAGAAACTGACAGTACCCACTAGTACTTTTACGATCAACAATGCATCCAGCATAATCCGCATCGGTATATGCCATCAAATCAAATGAGCTGTCGATCGGAAACCACAAGCCAAAGTCTAAAGTGCCAATTGAATACCGAAAAATTCGTTTTACAGCCAACAGATAAGACTCTTTAGGACATGACTGAAAATGAGCACATAGACATACACTAAATTGAATGTCAGGGCGGCATGCTATGAGATACAATAGTGATCCGATCATACCTCGAAACAGTGTAGGATCTATTGTTTTACCATTTTCATCTTTGTCTAACTTCGTGGTTGTGGCCATCGGAGTTGACAGGGGTTTTGCTTCAGCCATCTCAAATTTCTTTAACAGCTCCAGTGTGTACTTAGCTTGATTTATGAAGATGTCTTCGGGCGTTTGCTTCACCTGCAATCCAAGAAAGAAGTTTAGTTCACCCATTAAGCTCATCTCAAATTCTCCTTGCATAATTTTTGCAAATTGATCACATAAGGCATTATTATTAGCTCCAAAAATAATATCATCCACATATACTTGAACTACTAATATATCTTTACCTAATTTCCTCATGAAGAGTGTTTGGTCAACCTTACCTTTTTTTAAACCATTTTCCATGGGAAATGAAGTAAGCCTTTCATACCATGCCCTTGGTGCTTGCTTCAACCCGTACAAGGCCTTCTGCAACTTGTACACATGCTTGGGATGTTTTGGATCTTCAAAATTTGGAGGTTGCTCTACAACAACATCCTCTTTGATGTAACCGTTAAGAAAAGTAGATTTAACATCCACTTGAAATAATTTGAAGTTCAGTGAGCAAGCATAGGATAAAAGAATTATGACAGCTTCTAATCTAGCAACCGGGGCAAATGACTCGTCAAAATCAATACCCATTTCCTAGCTATACCCTTTGGCTACAAGCCGGGCCTTGTTCCTAACAACCAATCCCGTATCATTCAATTTGTTTTTAAAAACCCAGCGAGTTCCTATTATGGGTTGATTCTTAGGACGCGGCACAAGAGTCCTCACATTATTTCTTTCGAACTGGTGCAGCTCTTCATGCATAGCCTGGATCCAAGATTCATTGTGCAAAGCTTTCAGTACATTCTTAGGCTCTTCTTGTGAGATTAAGGCCATTAAATCCTCTTCTTCTACTTGCTTTAGTGATGATCTAGTTCTTACCCCATCTTTAGGATTATCGATTTTGTTTTCACCTGGATGATCCTTCAAGAACGTAGAGGAACTGGGCAAGTCGGGATGCTGCACTTGTTGCTCTTGAAATGTTCAAATTGAAGGATCTTCATCCTTTCCACTTTTTCTGGAGATCCCTTCAGTTGGTTCATCCTTGGCCTTAGGATTATTTGGACGTTTGGAATTTTCATCTGCATCCACAATTGGAACAAGTTGACTTGTCAATTTTAATTCAGATTCATCAAAGATCACATGAGGACTTTCTTCAACAACCAAAGTCCTCTTATTAAATAATCTGTAAGCTCTAGGATTAAGTGCATAACTTAGGAAGATTCCTTTGTCACTTTTCTCATCAAACTTACCTAGGTTAGACTTACCATTGTTCAGGATGAAGCATGGGTATCCAAAGGGTTTAAGATGGGAAATATTTAGTTTCTTGCCCTTGTAAAGCTCATACGGGATTTTCTTTAGAATGGGCCTTACCATTGCCCTGTTGATGATGTAGCACACTGTACTTACCGTCTCGGCCCAAAAATATTTGGGTAAGGAATTTTCACTTAACATGGTCCTTGCCATGTGTATCAGTGTTCCGTTCTTTCTCTCCACTACACCATTTTGCTGAGGCGTTCTAGGTGATGATAAGTTGTGCGTATATCCGGGCTCTTCACAAAAATTACGGAAGTCATGATTCTCAAACTCACCACCATGATCACTCTGGATGGTAGTGATAAGATAGCCTCTATCATTTTAGATTTTCCTGCAAAACACTTGAAACTCTGTCAGGGCATCACTTTTATTGGCTAGAAATAACACCCATATAAATCTGGAATAATCATCAACAATAACAAATCCAAAAGATTTGCCTCCTAGGCTGGATACCCTAGTAGGGCCAAATAGATCAAGGTGCAGCAATTCTAGAGGCCGAGAGGTAGAGACAATATTTGTATTTTTGAAAGAGACACGTGTTTACTTGCCTTTTGTGCAAGCCTCATAGATTTGGTCACTTTCAAATTTTAATTTAGGCAATCCGTTCACCAAGTCATTACTAGACAATTTGGAGAGTATTCTAAAACTAGCATGACCTAATCTTCGGTGCCATAGCCGTGCATTCTCATGATTGTTTACAATCAAGCATACATCATCACATGAGACATTATCAATATCAACAGTATAGACATTGTTATTTCTTTTTCCAATGAATTTGATCTCATTTGTATTCTTATTCATGACAATGCAATGGATTTCATCCAAAACAATCTTGAATCAATTGTCGCATAACTGGCTTATGCTCAAAAGATTGTGATTTAAGCCCTTTACCAAAAGTACATTCTCGATAAGAGTTTCGGAATTCTTACCTATATTGCCGATTCCAATGATTTTACCTTTATCTTTGCCTCCAAAAGCAATTGAACCTCCATCCTTGTCTTGTAGTGTAGCGAACACCTTCTTGTCCCCTGTCATGTGCCTTGAACAACCGCTGTCTAGGTACCATTTGTTCCTCCTGGCTTCAAGGCATATCTGCAAGAAACAAGATTCACATCCAATTATTTTTGGTACCCAAACCAGTTTGGGTCCATAAGAGTTAGTCCAATTCTGTGCATATCTTTTCTTGGTCCAACTCACATGATTTCTTTGTGAGTTTTATCTGAACCAACAATGAGCAACAATATGACCAAAATGACCACAATGAAAGCAATTGACATTTGAAGACTTTCTTGGAAATTGACGTGGTTTTGGTTGGACATGTATTGGCTTAGAGTGTGAGCATGAAGTACAATCATTTCCTTTTTCATGCATGTAAGATGTAGTAATCTTGTGCTCCAAGGATTTCTTGTTCTGGGGTATGTACCCCAATCCTTCTTTCCGGAAGTTAACTTTAACTCCCAACACATTGTCTAGGTTTTGTTTTCCTTTAACAAACCTAGAGAGGGTGAACTGCAAGTCAGTCACCTCTATATTCAAGCTCACATTTTTATTTTCAATTTCTGAAATGGATGATGCTAGAATTTCTTTTTCATTCTTGAGCTTTTCACAAACTTTCTCAATTTCAGACATTTTACATGATAGCTCTTCTTGGGCTCTTTCAAAATTTGAAATTGTTTATAGCAGGGTTTCCTTTTCTTCTGTTAACTCAAATCATTCTTGTTCCAGTTTCTCAAATTTAACTGAAGTATCATCATGTGTTAAATCATCAATTTTCTTTTTGAGAGTTTTATTCTCATATCTGATTTTTCTGTATTTTGTATACAATATTTCATATTCTGACTCCCATTGTTCATTTGAAATAAAATCAGGGTCAGAATTTACCTCCGTCGAGTCATCTTCGTGTGCCATAAGGCACAGGCTCTCCATGGGCTCCCCGAGCTCTTCTTCGGACTGCTCTTCCTCTTCGTCGCTCCATGTAGCGACCATCGCCTTTGATTTTTTGAATTTTTCCCTTTTGAACTTTCGCTTTAGATCTGGACACTCTCCTCTCATGTGCCCGGGCTTCTTGCATTCATAGCAGATGACATTGTTGGACTTGCTCGGCTCACCCTTGGTTTGAATGGGATTTCTTTGCCCTTTTCTAAAATTTCCTTGGAAGTTCTTTTTTCTTCTCAAAAATTTCTTCACTTGACGGATCAGCATGGCGAGGTCTTCTTCCTCATTGCTCCCTTCGCTGGACTCCTCTTTTTGGGAATCATCATCAAATTGGTGGGCTCTCAGTACCATCATTTTCTTCTTCTTGGTTTCCTCCTCAGCAGTTCTTTTGATGTTAATCTCATAGGTCATGAGTGACCCTATGAGCTCGTCTAGGGAAAGTGTGGACAGATTCTTCGAATCCTCAATGACTGTGGCTTTTATGTGCCACGCAGGTGGAAGAGATCTTAACACCTTCCTCAGAAGATTATAGTTGGTGTATTCCTTTCCAAGACTCTTGACACCATTGGTGATCTCAGTCAGTCTTGCGAACATCTCAGAAATGATTTCTTCAGGCTTCATTTTGAATAGCTCATAATCTCTGACAAGTAGATTGGCTTTGGTTTCCTTGACCTCAGAGGTTCCTTCATAGATGAGCCGTAATTTGTCCCACATCTCCTTTACTGAACTGCACATGGATACACGAGAAAACTCATTAGAATGTATAGCACATTGCATAATGTTCATAGCATTAAAATTTACCACAGATTTCTTAATTTCTTCGGGTGTCCATTTATCCTCATCATTAGAGAGCTTATAAGGACCCTTGTCCACGACACTCCAGACTTCGTACTCCCGAGCCCTTAGGAAAACATGCATTCTATTTTTCCAGTAGGAGTAATTTGAACCGTCAAAGAAGGGAGGACGATTAATGGAGTGGCCCTCAAGATTCAAACCTTTGTTTGCCATTGATCTGGATCTGACTCTAGATCATTAGATCTGAAGGAAATAGAGCCTTAGCTCTGATACCAATTGAAGTCTCACGATCAATGATACCCAAGAGGGAGGGTGAATTGGGTGATAATAAATTTTAAGAAAACATCATCCGATTTAAAGTTTATATGATGAAATAGCAATTATCAATTTAGATCTGATGCAGAGCAAACTAGATTTATCAAAGTCAATCACTACAATAGTTCTTTGGTACTAGGCGGAGTTTTCGAATCTGAAGATTCTCTCACGTAAGGTGTTATCTTCCCAACAATGCTAACCTTGTCAGTCAGAACCCAACTTTTGATATACCAGAGATATATTAGAGAATGATCAATTAATCTAGATATAAACGAAGAAATCAGCAGATGCAGTCTGTGAACATGCTAGAACAAAATTGGAGGTAGAAGATAAGGAACAAATCACACAAGAGACAACGATTTTTAGGTGGTTCGGATGCAGCAACGGCAACCTACGTCCACTCCTCACAGACTGTGAAGATTCGCACACTATCTTGTAAAGGATTACAAGATCTGAACACACACACACACGTAGGGAGATGAAAACTCCCACGAAGGTGTAAATACACCTAAACACACACGATTCTGACAGAAATCAAACACAGACACACAGATCTAGGAAGATCCACACACACTAGAGTGTTTCGAGATTACAAGAAACAACACTTGAAGCTCAAGAGATTGGAGAGAAGAAACACGAAGGAAAAATCCTGATTTATGCTCTCCCTAAGTGGATGAAGAGGATCTTTGATGAAGCTTGCTTCTTAGCTTGATCTTCACTTGAATAGCCTCAGCTTGATCTTGAAAAACCATGATCTTGGATGGAGAACCTTTGGACGAAATACTGTTCACGGAGCTCTTCTACAGCACTCTATCTCCCTTGGTAGCCCCCTTTGATCTCCCTTGAGTGATTAGGGTTTTTGACCCTAATGAGATTTTTTTATACAACTAGGATGGTCAAAGGACAAGCCATGAACCAGATCCACAAATCATGGCATGTCTGGTGGCTTTGGGATTAAAAAATCCAAGAAGAAAGGCTTCCCATGTTGAAGAAACACAAAGTCAACAATTGCTACCTCGGGGGGTTCGGTTGACCGGAGGTAGGCAGTCGGTCGACCAGACTGTAAAAAAAATTTCAGTCGACTGAACCATGCCCTTAGGTCGACCTAACTATAAAAAAATGTTCATTTTTTATTGTTGGAAAAACTGGTCGACCGGCCCCTGTCCGTTGGTCGACCGAACTGTTAAAAACCTGCAAAATTGAGTTGTTAGTCTAGCAAATCATATCCATATAATCAAGGCTTGGATTGGAGGTATGTTATTATTGATTTCAAGTCCATTTGAGCTCTTTTTAGGCGTTTGGAAAGTTGTGAACATTTAAGCATAATTCATGATGGAATTAGATCTTGATTGCATATAGAGCTCGATCTTAATCACTAAAACATGGCATGTGATAGAGCACATGTCCGGGGTTTTGTTATCATCAAAATCACCTGGATATACTCAACACATGCTTATGGACACAATTCACAATGCCGAAGGCTGAATCAGGATGAAACTGGAGTAATATGATGCGGGTTCGACACATGTTGGAAATCACTAGGAATTGTAAACCGAAGCCCGGGAGCTTCGGAATAAACACTCCAGGAGTTGTTCATCAAAACTAAGGCAGCACCGGACGTCAAGCACTCGTTTGAGCCAGTTAGGAGTCAACAAGGTAAAGAAGAATATAAAGTTTACCAAAATAACCCTTAATGGCCAACGTGAACCGGTGCCCTTCTATGGGCCAGTGAACTGGCGCGACTACAACCCCCTTGAACCAGTGCGCAAAGGGGCCCTTTGGCCCTTTGAATCGATGCGCCAAGGGCCCTCTCCAACCCACTTGAATTGGAACGGTTCTCTCTCCCTTCATAGTGCAGTGAACCGGCGCCAAGTCTGCTCCCCCCATGGTGGCACTTGGATCAGCCAGCCCTCCCATGGGCAGCCACTTGAATCGGCTCCCTCCTCTCCATGCCGCATCACTTGAATCGACACACCCTTCACCTTGCAGTGAACCGGCGCCCCTCTTTGATGTGACACAATATGCAGCAATAGAAATTGATCCCTAGGACTTGATTCGCAATCACAACCACAAGATTGGGAGCAACTTGAGAGTCGCCGACACACCGCGCGCACACGTTTCCCGGGGTGACTCGGTGATGCCGAGTCGAGATTGTGGAGAAAGCCCCTGGCTGGCTAGAGGACCAGTACCACTAAGGTTATCCCTCCCGAGGATATGAAGCCCACAAACAAGGGCGGCCGGGTGCCTTGGGGCACTAGGTCACTCGCTCACTATCATCCACGGTGACCACACAAGGGTTGGTGGCTCCGAGATCGGGCACTCTCTCACCGACCAGCAGATAAGTTTCGCAGATATGAAATGAACAGGAGTAAATGAGCAAGGGTAGAGGCTCACCTGGCTGGTTTGAGAAAACCAACCCTGGTCAGAGACGAGGGCGAGCGGGGAAGTGTGGGTTCCCGCACACTGCGCCGATGAAGCTTCAACCTATTCTACTTAATACATCCACTACACCTCGCGCAGGAGGGTGACCTCGGGAAAGGGATGATCAAATACAATCAAACACTACCTCCACGCAGGGAGGGGTGGTAAGCCGGCCAGGCGGGGACGGGAGAATCGTCGGAGAACGGAAGAGGGAAGCCGAGGCTGTTTCCACGTGCAGGCTGTGATGGCTGACTGCCAGACGGTCCCGGGACTGTAGATCGCGTTCCAGGATGTTTCCGGAGGCGAGACCAGCGTGGGAATCTTCGTATCTAGTACGCGGATGACCCAGAATTTTCACTATTTCTTCTGCTGCAGCTGCTGGTCCGGGTCGAGCTTCGAACAGGGTGGTAGATTCTGGCCGCAGAAACTACCTGATACGAGCAGCGACTTGCAGAAGCTACCCCGGCAACTCCCAAACTCTGAATCATGAACCGTCAGAGTTTCTGGAACCGTGGACAGACTCTCTATGCGGAAAAACTGACGGGGCGGCCGTCTGACGCCGGAGTGGACGGGGAGACTCCGAAGAGTGGAGGTTGGTCGCTGCAGTCTGTGGGAGGCAGACCCGACCAGCCGAGGGAGAAAAAAGAGAACTCTGGCCTCCGGATGCCGAATGCAGTTCTTCTTCTTGCTCCTGGTAGAGGACTGGAGGAGGAAGAAGTTTGTTGAAGGGCTCGTGGTCTGAGTCTTCTGCTGTTTGGCGTGGTGCAGCGTCCAACCGGGTTCAGGTACTCTGCAGAGGGAGCCCCGTGTAGCCGGGGAAGAATGGGGCACCACGAACTGTAGCTACGTCGGAATGAGATGATTCCACCTCGCTTTGGAAGAAGACTCGCAGACCTTTCTTTCGATGTAGGCCATGCCCCCAGAAGTACCAGGATGGGGTCGTGGGCGATGCTGCAACTCGATGCTGATCTGTAGGTCTTCCCTGCACACGAGCTGAAGAGAGAGGGGTGGGGAAGATGGCTCTCTTGATGGAGGGTTGGGGTATAGGGGTGCCTTGGTGGTGATGGGGGCTATTGCGGGGTGGGAAGGATGGTGATGAGGGGGAGGAAGGGGTGGAGCTGGCAGGGAGAAGGGGTGAGAGAGGGTGGCCGCGGCTGGTTGTGGTAGGGTGAGGGGGGGTCGGCCAAGGCAATGGTAGGAGGGGGGGGAGGGGGTGAAGGGTTCGAACTTGGCTGGATGGGAAGGGGCAAGGGCGGTCTTGGGAGGTGGAGGAGTTGTCTAGGGGAGGGGAAGGGGCTCTTGGGAGGTGGGAGATTGCTTGGGGAAGGGAGAGGGGCGCCTTGGAAGGTGGAGGGGTGCCTAGGGAAGATGAAGAGTTGCTTGGGGAGTGGGGGAATTGAATGGGTATTAAGTGGCCTAGGGGAGGTGAAGGGGTGGAGGGTGAGGTGGCAGCTGAGGTGGCAGGGGGAGGGGAAGGTGAAGGGGCTAGTTTGCCCAAGGGAGGGGAGAGAGAGAGAGTGGGGTTCGCCCCCTAGAGAGAGAGGAAGAGAGAGCTAGTGAGAGAGAGAGAGAGAGGATCACTTAAGTGGAAATTTTCATCAATAATTCATTAACCTTCAAAAGAGGGATTGGGGTCCTATTTATAGGAAACTCACTTTTACATATAAGACTGACTTTTAACATACTAACAGATAACCAAGGAAGGGGGGGTGCGCCCATGGGCCTAGCCCAAAGAAATAGGCCCAATAGCAAGCACCATAGCCTAATGAGACTCGAACTTAGGGAAATTACTGGATAACCTAGGTACAAGACTCAAATAAAAGGCAAATTACATGATTATGACTCAAGTAAAAAGGAGAAAACAACAAGATGACCCAATGGTAAGCACTAAGGTCCAATCCAGAAGAAGGGCTGCTCCCTAGCTGCCTCCGGGAGGGAGAGAGGTGCCAAGCCAGAGGGAATCGTGAGTGATGCCCTCATCAATTCTCCCGGGCTGCGAAGAGCTCGACTCTGTCGAGTAAAGGCCCTCCCTGCTGCGGTACTGCTCTAGAAGATCGGGGTCCAGCTGCTGGAGATCCTCCCGGCTCACCTAGGCATCGTCCGAGGGTGGTCGTCCCTTCCACCTGACCAGGTATCGCTCATACGCCTTGCTCCTTGTGTTGGTGACCTGTTCATCTAATATCCGCTCCACTTTATCACGCTGGTTTCTCAAGTTGGGTGGAGCTCTCTGAAGTGTGGGGGCGCTCTCAAGGGGTGGAATAGGCTGGATCTCCTCACTGGGTGTCACCGTGGGGCCCTTGTAGGGTACCAGGTCAGCCACATTGAATGTGGGACTTACTCCGTATTCTTCAGGGAGGTCCAATACATAAGCATTGGTGCCAAGTCGTCTCAGCACCTGGAAGGGGCCGGCTCCACGAGACCTCAACTTAGAGGTATTCCCAGGGAATAGCCTCTCAGTTCTCACCATCACAAAATCACCAACTTGGAATTCTTGGTGGCGGCGGTGGGAATCAGCTGACTTCTTGTAAATCTCATTGCTCTTGTGGATGTTTTTGCGAATATCTTCATGCAACTCTCTAAGGTGTTGTGCAAAAGACTCAGCAGTGATGGATACCCTAGCATGAGGGGGTAGGGGAATGAGATCTGTTGGCTTCCTGGGTTTGTAACCATGCACAGCTTCGAAAGGACTCATGCCTATGGACCTATTGGTGGAATTATTGTATGCAAACTCGGCTTGAGGTAGAATGAGATCCCAATTTCCAGGGCGGTCCTCAACAAGGCACCGCAGGAGATTCCCTAGGCTCCGATTGACGACTTCAGTCTGGCCATCGGTTTGAGGGTGATAGGCCGTGGAAAATTTAAGCAGGGTCCCCATTAGATGCCAGAGGGTCTTCCAAAAGTAGCTGGTGAATTTGACGTCCCTATCTGAAATGATGGTCTTGGGCAAGCCATGGAGGCGGACTACCTCATCAAAGAACAGACGGGCCACATGGGAGGCGTCAGAGGTTTTAGAACAGGGGATAAAGTGGGCCATTTTTGAGAATCTGTCCACTACCACAAAGATGGAGTCATGTTTTCTCTGGGTCCGAGGTAGTCCTAACACGAAGTCCATGCTCAGGTCCTGCCATGGCCGATCCGAGACGGGAAGAGGGGTGTATAGGCCCATGTTCTGTTTAACTTGCTTAGCAGTCGCACATGTATGACATTGCCCCACAATTTTGGCCACATCCCTTTTGAGGCTGGGCCAATGGAACTGTCCTTCAACCAAGGCAATGGTTTTGTGAACCCCAAAGTGCCCAGCCAGGCCTCCTGCATGTAATTCCCAGACTAATAAATCCCGCAGTGAAGTTCTAGGTATGCAGAGTCTATGCCCTTTGAAGATGAATCCATTCTCTAGGATAAAACCCTGGTGTTCCTGGGGCGAATGGGTGATTAGGATGGCATGGATATGTCCAAAATCGGGACAGTTTTGGTATTTTTCCTTAACCCGATCGAACCCTATTACTTCTACCTGAATGGTAGCTAGCAGGGAGATCCTCCTACTGAGTGCATCAGCAGCACGGTTTTCACTTCCGGCCTTATGTTTGATCATAAATGTGTAGGCTTGGATGTACTCGACCCATCGGGCATGCCGGGCATTCAGTTTCTGCTGGGAGTTGAGGTATTTTAGGGCCTCATGGTCGGAGAATATGACAAATTCCTTGGGCAAGAGGTAGTGCCTCCAATGCCGGAGGGATTGCACCACAGCATAAAATTCCTTGTCGTAGGTGGAGTATTTCATCCTGGCATCACACAACTTCTCACTAAAGTAGGCTACAGGGTGTCCCTCTTGGCTGAGGATCCCGCCAATTCCTACCCCGGAGGCATCACAAGTCACCTCAAAGACCTTGGAGAAGTCAGGGAGGCATAGTACTGGGGCTTGGGTCATCCTCTCTTTGAGCTCCTGGAAGGCCCTAGAAGCCGACTTGGTCCATACAAAGGTCCCCTTTTTAAGGCAGTCGGTGATAGGGGCTGTGACTATGCTGAACCCACGGATGAATCTCTGGTAAAAGGTGGCCAATCCATTGAAACTCCTGACCTCATGGAGGGTGCGGGGCTCCGGCCAGTCAATGATAGCTCGGACCTTCTCGGGGTCCATGGATACTCCCTTAGTGGAAACCACATACCCAAGGAAAGTAATGGACTCAGTTAGAAAGTGGCACTTTCCTGGGTTGGCATAGAGACTCTCTTCCCTGAGGACAGTGCAGACTTGCCTAAGGTGGTTGAGGTGGGCCTCCCTAGTCTGACTGTAGATAAGGATGTCATCGAAATAGACCACTAGGAAGACTCCTATGTAAGGTCTAAGGACCTCCGTCATGAGACGCATGAAGGTACTCGGGGCATTTGAAAGCCCGAAAGGCATCACTAGCCATTCATAGAGCCCATCTTTGGTTTTAAAGGCAGTTTTCCATTCATCCCCGGGCCTTATCCTAACTTGGTGGTAGCCACTCTTAAGGTCTATTTTTGAAAAAATGGTGGCTTCAGCTAGCATGTCTAGCATATCGTCAAGTCTAGGTATGGGGAACCTATATTTGACGGTGATCTTGTTGATGGCCCTACTATCGACACACATTCGCCAGGTCCCATCTTTCTTTGGTGTGAGGAGGGCGGGGACAGCACAGGGGCTTTTGCTAAGACGGAGGAAGCCCTTTCTAATGAGTTCCTCCACTTGTCTCCTCAGTTCAGCATGCTCAGTAGGGTTGAGGCGATAGTGGGGGAGGTTTGGGAGGGTGGCCCCTGGGACAAGGTCAATAGCATGTTGGACGTCCCTCATGGGTGGCAGTTGATCGGGGAGCTCCTCGGGGAACACATCCTTGAATTCTTCTAGGAGAGGGTGTATTTCCACAGGATGAGGGTTGGAGGTGGTGGGTTCCCCTAGGCATATGACTACAGCGTATACGGGTGTCCCGAGAGCTACCTCTTCCTCGAGTTCTTGTCTAGTGATGAGGTGTAGGCCCTTGGTGGGGCTCTCATGGGTGGACGGTTGACTTGTTGGTTGGGTTGGGGGTGAGGGGACCCCTGGGTTTTGAGGTTGTGTAGGGAGAATTCCCTTGGAGGGTGGTTCCTTTCGGGGTGGGGAAGGGTTGAGGCGAATGGTCTTCCCCTCGTGTTCAAAGGTGCATGTGTTCGTTTTCCCATAGATGGTAGCATTAACATCATATATCCAAGGTCTCCCTAGTAGGATGCTTCCTACAGCCATAGGTATGATGTCACACCATATTTGTCCTTGGTAGGATGAAAAGGTGATGGGGATAAGACAACATGTGTTGACGGGTAGGGAGTGGTTGTTTATCCATGATACACGATATGGTTTGGGGTGGGGTGTTGGGGTAAGCCCTAGGAGCTTGACGGTGTCCGGGGACACGGCGTTGATACAACTCCCGTTGTCTAGGATGACCTTCCTAACATGGTCCCCGATTTTGATGAAGGTGTGAAAAATGGAAGTCCTCCGCCAGTCGTCCTCTTGAGCTTGGGTAAGGGTGCACCTTATCACCCCTAGGTGGGTGGAATGGGGGTCATCTTCTATACCTTCCTCAAAGAATTGCTCCTCGTATTCCTCTTCCCACCCTAAAGCAGCCTCGTGTTCCTCAACAGTATTCTCATGGGTTTCCTGGGATGTGATAGGTCCGCCCTCAATAACAAGGCTCGACAACCCCTTGGAAGGGCATTGGGAGGCTATGTGGCCATAACCATGGCACTGAAAATATTTAACTGTACTACTCCCTGGGGTCTTCCCTTTGGAGGCTTCCTCCCTTCGGGGAGGAGGGTTGGATGGAGTGACCTTTGTGGGGGTAGGATTGGTTGGCTGAGGGTAGGGCCGAGTGGGGGTTCCCCCACTGGGAGGAGGTGTTCTCAACAGAGGAGGCAGGTTGGGACGGGGTCCCGGGCCCTTGGGGGGGGGGCAAACCTTGGGTTCCTAGAAAACCTTTCTACACCACGGCTATTTGATAGGCAACCTGAAGGCTATGTGCTTCCCTCATGAAAAGCTTCCGTTTGATGTGGGGAAGGAGACCATTCCTAAACCGGGATAAAGTGACGGCTGGTTCTTCGACGACACCACATCTTAAGAGATATGAGTCAAATTTCTCAACATACTCTTCCACGGTCTTTCCCTCTTGGGTAAGGCTTTGCCATTCATCAAGGAGAAGTTGGCTATAAGAGTTGGGAAGATATTTACTCCTAAGCTGGACTTTCATGTCCATCCAAGTGTCAATGGGTTCCTCACGCCTGATTCTCCTTTGGCTTTCTACCTTTAGCCAATAGATCTTGGCTAGCTTAAGAAGGTGCATCTTGGCCAACCTAACCTTTCTCTCCTCGGACATGGGGTACCAATCAAAGTATTGGTCCATGCCATGCTCCCATTCTTTATAGGCACTAGGGTTATGAGACCCGTCAAAATTCGGGGCTTCCACTTTAATCATCCTTAAGAGGAAGTCATCCGGATCCTCTCGTGGTCGCCTCTCATGGTACCGAGGTTGTGGAGCTCTCTCTTGCTCACGATACCACTCATTCTCTAGGTCTTCCCTCTCATGTTCAACCCGCGGAAGAGGAGCCCTTTGGACATGATTCCTAGGTGGGGCCCTAGCTTCTTCTAATCTCTCTAATCGGGTGGAAAAACCATTCATTTGCTCCGTGAGGGCTTGAATGGCAGCCTCAAGTCGATCCATAGGAGCTTGGGGAGCTTCCCTAGGGATGTTTTGGTTGCCTTGGAAATTGGGATCCATAGGTGGATCGGAAGTAGAAGGGTCGGTCCGGTATATGGTACCCCTACGGGTGGACATGCACAATGACAAGGTGACCGACACGGGATGGTAATGCAATTGCCCTAGGACCTAGGCTTGTAGAGACAAGTCTAAAACTTGCTCTGATACCACTTGATGTGACACAATATGTAGCAATAGAAATTGATCCCTAGGACTTGATTCGCAATCACAACCATAAGATTGGGAGCAACTTGAGAGTCGCCGACACACCGCGCGCACACGTTTCCCGGGGTGACTCGGTGATGCCGAGTCGAGATTGTGGAGAAAGCCCCTGGCTGGCTGGAGGACCAGCACCGCTAAGGTTGTCCCTCCCGAGGATATGAAGCCCACAAACAAGGGCGGCCGGGTGCCTTGGGGCACTAGGTCACTCGCTCACTATCATCCACGGTGACCACACAAGGGTTGGTGGCTCTGGGATCGGGCACTCTCTCACCGACCAGCAGATAAGTTTCATAGATATGAAATGAACAGGAGTAAATGAGCAAGGGTAGAGGCTCACCTGGCTGGTTTGAGGAAACCAACCCCGGTCGGAGACGAGGGCGAGCGGGGAAGTGTGGGTCCCCGCACACTGCGGCGATGAAGCTTCAACCTGTTCTACTTAATACATCCACTATACCTCGCGCAGGAGGGTGACCTCGGGGAAGGGATGATCAAATACAATCAAACACTACCTCCACGTAGGGAGGGGCGGTAAGTCGGCCAGGCGGGGATGGGAGAATCGTCGGAGAACGGAAGAGGGAAGCCGAGGCTATTTCCACGTGCAGGCTGTGATGGCTGACTGCCAGACAGTCCCGGGACTGTAGATCACGTTCCAGGATGTTTCCGGAGGCGAGACCAGCGTGGGAATCTTCGTATCTGGTACGCGGATGACCCAGAATTTTCACGATTTCTTCTGCTGCAGCTGCTGGTCCGGGTCGTGCTTCGAACAGGGTGGTAGATTCTGGCCGCAGGAACTACCTGATACGAACAGCGACTTGCAGAAGCTACCCCGGAAGCTCCCGAACTCTGAATCACAAACCGTCAGAGTTTATGGAACCGTGGACGAACCCTCTATGTGGAAAAACTGACGGGGTGGCCGTCTGATGCCGGAGTGGACGGGGAAACTCCGAAGAGTGGAGGTTGGTCACTGCAGACTGTGGGAGGCAGACCCGACCATCCGAGGGAGAAAAAAGAGAACTCTGGCCTCCAGATGCCGAATGCAGTTCTTCTTCTTGCTCCTGGTAGAGGACTGGAGGAGGAAGAAGTTTGTTGAAGGGCTCGTGGTCTGAATCTTCTTCTCTTTGGCGTGGTGCACCGTCGAACCGGGTTCAGGTACTCTGTAGAGGGAGCCCCGTGTAGCCGGGGAAGAATGGGGCACCACGAACTGTAGCGACGTCGGAATGAGATGATTCCACCTCGCTTTGGAAGAAGACTCGTAGACCTTTCTGTCGATGTAGGCCATGCCCCCAGAAGTACCAGGATGGGGTCTTGGGCGATGCTGCAACTCGATGCTGATCTGCAGGTCTTCCCTGCACACGAGCTGAAGAGAGAGGGGTGGGGAAGATGGCTCTCTTGATGGAGGGTTGGGGTATAGGGGTGCCTTGGTGGTGATGGGGGCTATTGCGCGGTGGGAAGGATGGTGATGAGGGGGAGGAAGGGGTGGAGCTGGCAGGGAGAAGGGGTGAGAGAGGGTGGCCGCGGCTGGTTGTGGTAGGGTGAGGGGGGGTCGGCCAAGGCAATGGTAGGAGGGGGGGAAGGGGGTGAAGGGTTCGAACTTGGCTGGATGGAAAGGGGCAAGGGCGGTCTTGGGAGGTGGAGGAGTTGTCTAGGGGAGGGGAAGGGGCTCTTGGGAGGTGGGAGATTGCTTGGGGAAGGGAGAGGGGCGCCTTGGAAGGTGGAGGGGTGCCTAGGGAAGATGAAGAGTTGCTTGGGGAGTGGGGGAAATTGAATGGGTATTAAGTGGCCTAGGGGAGGTGAAGGGGTGGAGGGTGAGGTGGCAGCTGAGGTGGCAGGGGGAGGGGAAGGTGAAGGGGCTAGTTCGCCCAAGGGAGGGGAGAGAGAGAGAGTGGGGTTCGCCCCCTAGAGAGAGAGGAAGAGAGAGCTAGTGAGAGAGAGAGAGAGAGGATCACTTAAGTGGAAATTTTCATCAATACTTCATTAACCTTCAAAAGAGGGATTGGGGTCCTATTTATAGGAAACCCACTTTTACATATAAGACCCTGACTTTTAACATACTAACAGATAACCAAGGAAGGGGGGTGCGCCCATGGGCCTAGCCCAAAGAAATAGGCCCAATAGCAAGCACCATAGCCTAATGAGACTCGAACTTAGGGAAATGACTGGATAACCTAGGTACAAGACTCAAATAAAAGGTAAATTACATGATTATGACTCAAGTAAAAAGGAGAAAATAACAAGATGACCCAATGGTAAGCACTAAGGTCCAATCCAGAAGAAGGGCTGCTCCCTAGCTGCCTCCGGGAGGGAGAGAGGTGCCAAGCCAGAGAGAATCGTGAGTGATGCCCTCATCACTCTTGCTAGGTGATACGTCGTGCTCTCCACACGCACTGAATCGGCGCCGTGAGAGACGTCCCTTCACCACCATGGAGCTCTATTTTTTTTGCAAGATCACTTCAAGAGGAGAGCAGGGGAAGAAGAAAAGAAAAAAAAGAAGAAAAAGAAAAGGGATTTGAGGCCCTCGACCAGGTGGATCTTGGGGTATCCCCTCGTCTAGCAGGCCCTCCCCTCCATACCCGTTGACTTCTAACCAAAGGACCATTGTGTTCTCTCACCCATCGCCTCAAACTCTCAAACACGGCAACCTTCGAACGGCGTGTGTACCTCAATGTTGTCCTCAACCAACCGCAGGCAGACACCACGCCGACCTCCTTCCACCATGCGTCAAGCTCTAAAATGCCTTGGAGCGGGAAAAGGTGGGAAGAGAAAAGAAGAGAAACGGGAGGAGTGGGGGTTCGGAGCTGACCACCTCCACTCCCTATAAAAAAGACTGAAACCCCATCAAAGAGAGGCTCCTGGGTCTCCAGTGGGTGACGAGGGGCTGTTTCTCTCTGGGGGTTCGGCTGGCTGCCTGGCTGCCGAAAAAAAAAGGGAGAGAAGAAAAGAGAGGAGCTCCCCTGGGAAAGCCTAAAGAGAAGAAGAAGTGTGGGAAAACCTGGCTGTTCAAGGCCTAAAGAGAAGAGAGTGCTGGCTCTGGCCTGAAGAAAAAAAGAAAGGGGTGTTGAGAGCTCTTGTGTGCGCCTATGCTTCGGGAGTAAAGAGAAGAAGAGAAGAGAGAGAGAGGGGAAGAGAGGTAAGGATTGAGGGGGAGGAGCCCATGCTCCGTCCCCCTCCCTCCATTATATTTCTTTCTCTTCTTACTATCCTTCTTTGCCGCAGGGCAAACCCCTTGTATTTTGCTTCCCCTGCAATGAATAAAAAAAGGGAAGAGAGATTCAGTTCTGGCATACGTGTTCTGGCATCCATCCTATCCCTTTACCCTAGCTTGGGCATTTTCCCCCCCACTTCTAAAGATGCTTTTCATTTTGTTTCATGAACGTGTAGCATGCCTCCACGGGAGCAACGGTCGCCCTCTCACTCACACTCATGAGTTGTGGGGGCTCCGTCCTCTCCCTACAGTCCGTTGGGGTTCATAGCTCTCCTCCACCCGCCAAGGTGCTTCCCTTCCTCTCCTTTTTTTGGTGATCACTCCGGGCCCCCTAGAAGCTTGTTCCACCGTAGCATGGCTCTTGGGGGAAACCCTGCTAGAGAAGTGAATAACAACGGCCATGTGCCGGGCAGCATGCCAAATCTATGTCTTGAATTTCAGAAGCGACGGCCTGTGAGTCATTGGGTCCCCTTTGAAGGCTAGCCCTCGGGGTTCTCGTGCTCAATCTGGGCTATAGGGTAGCTATTCTCAGCTCACCCATGAACTTCAGGAGCCATCTCGAAAGTCCCGTGGATGAGCCTCCAATTTTTACACCCCACAAACCCCGGGTACGTGGAGATGCTGCCAAATTTTCGCTAGGAATGTGAATAACGAAAAGGATGAACGATCAAACGATGCTAACCATAAGAATAAGTCTAAAAAGAAAGAAGGAAAATGAATTAAAGGACCCAAGAATAAAAGAATCTCTGTGAACCCCTACGTCGACCCCATGCGCTGCCTGCGTCGACCTCATACATGTATCAAACTCCATACGCATCTTCTGCTGCATTTCACGAACAAACACAAAAAAAAAATGAATGAATGAAAGGGGCCCCATGAGTCTTAACCCAAACAAAAAGAAAGGGCCAGGCGCATCTTCCCCTTTTGCATTGAACCATATGCATCATAAGAATATAATAAACCCTACACTTGTCCAATAGACCCCCTTGATCCACTTTCCTAAGTGAACAATCCAAACACAATCAAAAGATACGTCTAAAGCATGAAGAGGGAAAGGCCCAGCATTATGCAGCGTGGGGTCGACCCATATGGTCGACTCCCCTCACTTCAATTCTTGTCGGGCGACCCTGCATCGACGCAAGGACTATGCCTGCGTCGATGCAGCCCCCCCTCTCTCGCTGTTGGGAGCTTCGGTCGACTGATCGAATCGGTTCGGTCGACCGAACCCTAATATATATAAAAAAAATCAGGAGGCGAGGCAGAACCAGGGTGCACGTGAGCGCGCCGTATCAGCCCCCTTCTCACGCTGATACACCTTCTCCCTCTCTCCCCTCAACTACGTCGATTCACCTACATGTATATATAAGAAAAATAGTGCGAGTGGGGAGGTGATTCGACGCCCATGCTTGCGCCAGATCAACCCCCCCTTTCCTCCTTTGCTTCTCAAACAAAAAATCAAATGGGAATGAAACACCAACAAAAAAGCAAACAAATTAAAATAACAACAAAAAGAATAAATGAATCAGACAAAGCAACTTTCAAAGGGACACATAATCAAAAAAATATATATAATAACAATACCAACAAAATATATATATCCATGCATATAAATAAATAGATAAAAAATCACAAGTAAAAATGGACATAAGAATGATAATAATAAAGAAACAAAATACACTCGTGCATTCAAGTAAAAGTTAAATAGCCAATATATACATATATATATATATATATATATAATAACAAACATAATAATGTCCGTTTCAGAGTACCGCTTTCCCAAGACTCGGCGTGAAAGGAATATCAAAGCTGCCCCGCTAAGTTAGATTTGGACCTCGGGAACCATCCCGATATGGCCATGATTCGACATTGCCTGGGCCAATAGCTCATCAAACTTGGCTCGCTTCCACTGGGATCAAATCCCGCTCTCTTATTAAACTTACCATACACTCGGCAGACACTTGTACAGTCTTATTTCTGGCTTTATTATGCTACAAACATGGACTTCCGTCTAAATATGAAATGGTCCACGAGTGACCAACATATTTTGCATGTTTGCACCTTGACGCGGGGTCTATTCAAATGCAGTCTGAGATTTCACTAATCTCATTTCGTTAATACTAACTTTAGGCCATAGGGTCCCTTTTCCCGGCGATCAATCAAGGGTTTTCCCCTCTCCGAGGGGATGTAATTAATGTTTGGCCTTTACGGCACGACGGATTTTTGTCCCGACACGACACACACAATCGTTTGACTAGCCAGACGACCCGCACGACCGGCTCCAGATCACTCCAATCTCAGAGCCTAAACACAATTCGTCACATATGCGACTGGCAAGCCCACGCACTAAAATAGGCAAAATAAATGAACAAATAAACGAACGAACTAAACAAATGAAATCAAATAAATGCACTAAATAAATGAACAAATAAATGAAATAAATGAATAAACAAGCGAATAAACAAATAGACAATCAAAAAGTTCATCCACAAGTTGGCACGCCCGATGGGACTTAGCTTCCCTTCATCTCCTCGCCTGGAGCAGGGGCCCTATGGCCTTTCAATAAACGATGTTAGCCTATTTTGATGGTTTGCAGGTGCTGTTCTGACAGTAGTCGTGACTGAGGTCTACCTCGGGCTTGGTCTCGCCTCGGGTTTCTCATCTTTGGAACTCGGCCGTCCCAGTGAGATTTGGGAACTCCTCCCAGCGGCTAGCCTCCCTAGCCTTTTGGGGGCGACCTTCAAAATATGCTGAATACTGAGGCGGCGAAGCCCGCGATGAAGAATGGCTCATCTAGAGCGCCCGGATCATATGCCTCTACAGAGAAAGGGGGTTGTTCCCACCCTCCCTCTTCTTCACAAGCGCAAGAAAAGAAAAGATCGATCGAGTGAAATCATTTCTGTGGCCTTGAGAGATGCTGCGTCCGGGCACCCAAAGCATCCAGGAGTCATGAAAGCTGCTAAAAGGAAGAAAAGAATGAAAAGAAGAAGGGAGGGGAAATCAACCCCCCCAAGAAAAAAAAGAAAAAAACAAAGAAAACAAGAAAAAAAAGAAAAAAAGAAAAAAGAAGAAGATAAAGAAAGGAATGGCGAAGGAGGCCTAGACGGCCACATCTGCCGAGGGAACAATCACTCCCTTCAGGTCCTGATCTGTGCTGAATAAAGACTACCATTGTGGGCTTGATGTGGTGGAGCGAATCACTCATCCCCTCCCTAAGGGGGTGAGTGCTCTCCTACGCACCCACCTTGGTCTGTTAAAAAAAGAAGAAGAATGAAATGAAGGAGTTGCGACTCCGCATATCACTACACTGTCAATGCTTCCAAGTGGGAAGATTTCTAAAAAATAAAAAATAAAAAAAAGAAGAGATACACTTCGCTGTAGCGAAAGCAGATCAAGTTAGGGTTACAACCCCCAACGACGCCATCTGAGCGAGAAGAAAACGGGGGCACTTCCTCCCGCAGATTATAAGCAACGTTCAGGGGGCAAAGTCATGCCCGAACTCTTGAGTCTGAAATCAGGGGTACATGGACCCCCTTTCCATTCAGTCTCCACGCAGTGACCTGAGCAGGCATAACAAGCCCGAATATATGCAAGAGAAGCAGAAGAATAAATCGCCTTGCGAATTAACGCCACTAGATGGTGCAAAAGGATGTCAGGTGGGTCACAGCCGAATAAACAAATATGGCCAATGCCAAAGCCGGCAGCACCATGACGGAGCTATCGAAGAAAATCTCAAGGAGATGCTCTCTTCAAATGAAATGACCCAACATGCCGCGACCGCAGCTCAGAAAATTCCTCTCCACTATGGTGAATGCTTTATAGCAATGCGGCCGAGCACGACCATAGCTTCCTGAAGAGAATATGTGCCCACCTTTCCACAACCCTTGACAGATCACTCTATATAAAAGGGGGGGGGGAATTGAGCAATCAACATTCGTGAGAAATTTTGATTTTCCCCGGGATGCCTGGAAGCATACTGCCTTCCCGGGGTCATAAAAAAAAGAAGAAAAGGAATTATTTCAACATACACTCGACGGGCGCCAGGAACATGGAAATGGCCTCGCCGGGGAATTCACCATAGAGCTACGGTGCCAAGGCACTCTTCAGCCTCTGTCAATGCGCCGAATGCCTCGATGTAGAGAAGAAAAGAGGAAGTTAGCTAAATACACTCACTTGGGGTGCTCGCATGCCACCCCCCTTGAGGTACGCCTTTCCATAAAAAGGAGTAAAGAACGGTCCACCGAGGTGATCGAAGATGAAGAAGAAGATGCTGGGGCCTCACGACCGGGCCCCCCTTTACTGCCGCTTGGTTGATACGGCTCGCCATGAAGAAACAAGGCTGCTCGAAGTAAAAAATACTACATGAGCAGTTTTCCAAACATACACTTCGCCCTGGGGGCACAAGAGGCGAAAATACACCCCACCTGCGGGCACATGAAGCAAAAAAGAACAATACAACCTGTCCCGGGGGCACAGAAGCCAAAAGTTACACCCCATCCTAGGGGCATTTGAAACAAAAGATACACCCAACCTGGGGGCACATGGAACAGGACATACACTCCGGCCAGGGGGCATTTGAAATAAGAAATACACCCCAATTTGGGGGCATATGAAGCAAGAAATACACCCTGGCCTGGGGGCACATGAAGCGAACAACACACCCTGACTTGGGTGCATCTTAAGCCAAAAGAAATACACCCCGGCCCTGGGGCAGCTGAAGAAAAAGTAATACACCCCGTCCTGGGGCCATATGAAGCAAAAAAAAACAATACACCCTAGCTTGGGGGCATATAAAGCAAAGGAGAATAATATACCCCAGCCTGGGGCATCTGAAGCCAGAAGAAATACACCCCAATCTGGGGGCATTAAAAGCTAGAACTACGTGAGTACCAAAGTCCCATCGAGAATCACAGAGCCCACCACAAATGCCAGTAGTCAAGCGATTGAGCCCCACAAAATGTTTGAAGCTCCTCGCCCAGAAGGTCTCTCACATGCATTCTATGCAAATACAAGAATAGCGCCTGAAAGGGGACTATGGTATCCACCTCCCTGAAGAAAAATATGTTCCGATCATTTCGACCATGGGAGCCCCGCCGAAGAAGCTAGTAAGGCGGTCAAGCCGGTGAAGAGCAATGAGACCCCATCCCCCTGTCTGGGAGCCCAAAAAAAGGGTGAGTGATGATGAAATGATGAGGCACGATCAGCAAATAGAAGGGAGCTCCTTTGGCGGGTACCAACTCTTGGTCCCGCTACACATCTATGCTGCCTTGGCTTAGACATCCCATCTCTACCGATTTGGTTGACCTCAACGCTCCGTTGAATCAACATCTACATCCATGCTTCCTTGGCCTAGACCTCCCGTCTTCACCAAGTTCGTTGACTTCGACATCCCATCAAGTCAACATCTACACCTATGTTTCCTTGGCCTAGACCTCCTGTCTTCGTCGAGTTCGTTGGTTTCGACATCCCGTCGGATCGGTGTTTAGATCTATACTCTGCCCTTGTCCCAAACTTCATGTCTAGATGAGGTTAACAAACCCCTCATATAGTCGGCTTCGCCGGCACATTAAAAAACAAAAAGACCCCTCATATAGTCAGCTTCGTCAACGCATTAAAAAACAAGAAAAAAACCCCTCATATAGTCGGCTTTGCCGGCGCATTAAAGAATACAAACTCCTCATATAGTCGACTTTGCCGGTACATTAAAGAATAAAAGTCCCATCATATAGTCGGCTTCGTCGACGCATTAAAAAATAAAAAGACCCCCCCATATAGTCGACTTCGCCGGCACATTAATGAATAAAAAGACCCCCATTTTCCACTTTGGCTCGGACTTCCCGTCCAACCAAAAAAAACCTCTCATATAGTCGGCGTCATGACTTTCCGTCTAAGCCTGTGAATAAAAGAACAAACCCCTCATATAGCCAGCGTCATGACTTTTCGTCTAGGCCGGTGAACAAAAGAATAACTCTCTTATAGTCGGCATCATGACCTTCCATCTAAGTCGATGCATAAAAGAATAAAAAGATCCCTCTCCACGTCTGCATCATGACCTTCCGTCTAAGCCGATGCATAAAAGAACAAAAAAAAACCCTTTCACGTCAGCCTCATGACCTGACGTCTGAGCCGATGGATAAAAGAATAAAAAGACCTCTCTTGAAGTTGGCATCATGACCTTCCGCCTAAGCCGATGAATATCATACCTTGGCCGGAACTGCCATCCGAACAAAATGACTCCCTCGGTTAACACCAACCCCTTTCGTCCCATCGGGATCCACCACAATGCAGAAACAAAAGAAAAAAACACAACAATAAAAGGGCAAATAAAAAGGAAACAGACACATACATAAACAAAAAAAAATCTCTTGCATGGTCATGATTTTTGAATGCTTACTCTTGCATGCTTACCTGTAGTATAGCGTAATACACTTCCTTTAGATGTTCTAGGACCGTATCTCCTTGAATAAAGAACACTACTTGAAGTCCGGGCATGTGTACGCCGTGCCACATACACTAAGGGGGAAAACAACCAATTCTGGTAAGTGCATACGTCGAGGGGAGGAGTCGTAGCTATGTCGCTATAATAACTCACAAAATATACCTGAGACAAACTCCCACACACCGCACATAATGAGAATCAATGACTTTGACCATAGGGATTCCGGATTTTATTCCTAATACTCTATGGATGCTCAATTTCCTGCACTCACATGGAAGACAATCGTGAGGAAAAAGCTGCTTGCCCCCTTTGCAAAAAAAAAGAAAGAGAAAGAAAAGAAAAAAATGATGAATAAGTAGAACGTGAATCCAAGAAGTTGGGAATCCCCACTGAAACAAATGAGGAAACTCACACAAAATAGTGAAGCAAAACTCCATAGGAGAATTATGATAAGGATGAATCCTACTAGCTGGGAATCCCCATTGAGACACATGAGGAGACTCGCGTCAAATGGTGAAGTCCGCAATCAAAAAAAAAAAAGCCAGGGGGCTGTGTGAAGCTACCGAAAGGCGAAAACCTGAAATGCACGTGTAGGCGCTAGAGTAATCCTCGAGTGTTGCTTAGAAAGCCTGCATATCACAATGATTAGGGCTCATTGCCCACATACCCGCACCTCCATACCACAAAGAATTTGTCTCGGGCATAAACTGCAGTTTTAACTACGAATATAGACTATGCGATGTCCTCATCATGTGTGCACGACCCCTTTAGTTGTACTGCACGAACCGCACTTTATCTGTGAATTATGGGTGATGTCCGTATCCTTTCCTCGAAAGAGGGGGGCTATTTTAAGTACCTACCATATGCTTGTTATGAATGAGTGCTTGTATGCTTGGCTGGTAATAATAGAAACGAAAAAGAAGAAACAAAAAAAAGAGAAGAAAGAGAAAAAGAAAGAAAAAAGAGAATAAAAAAATCATCATCAAAGTCATCGGGGGATATCAATTCATCATGTCGCATTGGAATTCAAAATTTCTCCTCCGGCTCAGACTATCCATCTTGGCCGAATAACCAAACAACTGCACTCCTTACAGTCGCAAAAGCCTCGAATATAGCTCAACACTACAACTTTTTGTCCCATCGATGAATAAACCTATGGCCCGGACCTTCCGTCTAAAGCCATGAACAAAAGCCACTTCCATTCTAGATCGGACCTTCCGTCCAGCTGGAGAACAAAAAGCCCCCCTGTCACTTTGGCCCGGACTTTCCATCCAGTCGAGGAACAAAAAGATCCCTTTCACTTTAGCTCGGACCTTCCGTCCAGCTAAAGAATTAAAAAACCTTCATATAGTCGGTAGCCCCGGTGCATTAAATAACAAAAAAACCCTTCAGATAGCCGGTACCCACGGCACACTAAAGAATTAAAAGACCCTTCATATAGTCGGTAACCCCGGTGCATTAAAGAATAAAAAACCTTCATATAGTCGGTACCCCCGGTGCATTAAAGAATAAAAAACCTTCATATAGCCGGTACCCCTGGAGCATTAAAGAATTAAAAGACCCTTCATATAGCCTGTACCCCCGGCACATTAAAGAACAAAAAGACCCTTTCACTTTGAAATGGACTTTCCGTCCAACCGAAGAATAAAAAGACCTTTCCACTCTGGATCGAGCCTTCCACCCGGCTAGAGAATAAAAAAGACCCTTCCACTCTGGATCAGGCCTTCCACCTGGCTAGAGAACAAAAAGACCTCTTTCCTTCGGCCCAGACCTTCCATCTGGATTCGATGAATAAAAAGACCCCTTGTTTTGACTTGGACCTTCCGTCCAAGTCAACGAATAAAAAGACCTCTCTCCTTCGGCCCAGACCTTCCGTCTGAATTTGATGAATAAAAAGACCCCTCGCTTTGACTCGGACCATCCATCCAAGTCAACGAATAAAAAGCACTCTTTCCTTCAGCCCAGACCTTCGATCCGGATCCGATAAATAAAAAGACCTATCTGCTTTGGCACTCATCCCGTGTCAACGAATAAACCACTTCGGCCTCTGGCAGTTTGTTGGCATTGACAAATAAACCATTGACTCGAACCTTCCACACGGACCGAAGATCCACCGGCTCAGAGAATGAAACAATATGCTGAAAAAGTGTACACCCATGGGCCCTGCGCACTCGTCCCTCGCTTGTGCCACCTGCGAGTAGGGGGGTATTTGTTGACGTCCAAAATATTACTGCACGGCAAACAAGAGTCAAGAACAGCTAATCGAGAGCGGAAAGGCCGAACAAACCATACATCTCATTTGATTAGGATGAAAACACACATGGTGCTCTACCACCTGATAATGAGGCTTCCCAAGGTTAAGAAATATCCCTGGTCCCCCAAAACAGGGTGCCGAAGGCAATATCAGCATAAAACTCGAGTGACCCGATCGGGGCGCACATTATGCCGAAGAGGTCCGTAGGAGGCAGAAAAGCTGCCCAATGGGGGCGAAAACACTTTGAGTGATTGCCCACTCGATGAAGACACTATCCACATGCATGGAGTAGGCACACAATTCACAATGCCGAAGGCTGAATCAGGATGAAACCCGAGTAATCTGACGTGGTTTTGGTATGTGTCGAAAATCACTCGAAATTACAAACCGAAGCCCGGGAGCTTCAGAATAAACACTCCGGGAGTGGTTCATCAAAACTAAGGCAGCACCGGACGTCAATCACTCGTCTTAGCCAGTTTGGAGTCAACGAGGTAAAGAAGAATATAAAGTTTACCAAAATACCCCTCAATGACCAACGTGAACTGGCGCCCTTCTATGGGCCAGTGAACCGGTGCCCTTCTATGGGCCAATGAATCGGCGCGGCTGCAACCCCCTTGAACCGACGTGTAAAGGGGCCCCTTGGCCCTCTAAATTGGCGCACCAAGGGCCCTATCCTACCCACTTGAAACAACATGGTTCTCTCTCCCTTCACATTGTAGTGAACCGGCGCCAAGTCTGCTCCCCCCATGGTGGCACTTGGATCAGCCAGCCCTCTCATGGGCAGCCACTTGAATCGGCGCCCTCCTCTTCATGCCGCATCACTTGAATCGGCACACCCTTCACCTTGCAGTGAACCGGCGCCCCTCTTGTTAGGTGATACGGCGCGCTCTCCACACACACTGAATCGATGCTGTGAGAGACGTCCCTTCACCACCACGGAGCTCTATTTTTTTGCAGGATCACTTCAAGCGGAGAGCAGGGGAAGAAAAAAAGAAGAAAAGAAGAAAAGGAAAAGGGATTTGAGGCCCTCAACCCGGCGGATCTTGGGGTATCCCCTCATCTAGCAAGCCCTCCCCTCCATACCCGTTGGCTTCTTTTTTTTTGTTTTTTTTTTGTTTTTATTGAAGAAGACCAAGGATTACTCTTGGGGGAGTGCACAATTTATGCTATCTCCACCAATAGTATCCGGCCCTAATTTTATTGATGATGAATGAGTCATGTACAAAGAGACATCGGGGCATACCCCTGAAGAGATGGCAAAAGAAACCCAAACTCAACAAGAGAACAACTTATATCTGCCAGCTAGGAAGACCAGCAGCATCCACGAAGGAACATCCACGAGCCCGATTGGGGAGATCATTCCAGCACTTGAAGTCCATATTGGTACGGGTGGTGCAAGCTAAGGATGCAAGAGCATCCGCAACTGAGTTGCCTTCCCTGTAGATATGATGTAGGTTCCACTTTGTACTTGAAAAAATTGCTTTGATTTCTTCCCACCATTTGTAGAAGGAGAGTCACTATACTGAATCATAGTGGTAAGGGACTTAGAATCTGAGTAAATGATTGTTGGAACCCTGGTTTTGATAATGACAATCTATGAGTCATGTGAGATTGAAATGCATAAATCTGCCCGTAGTTCACCATTGCATATATGATTAAGTCTATGCATTGTTGCGTCATTTAGCTTACAAGGTCTGTGCACCTTGCATCTATCACATACGAATTCCATGCATATGTTGATAAAGTCTGTGCAGCGTTACCTCAAGCACAAAAGAAGTCCGTGCATATTCTGTTTGTGCATTGAAAGTCGGTGCGTATTCTGTCTCTCATGTATAGAAAGTCGGTGCACCAAGAATGTATCCAAGAATGTCCTTTGCTCTAGCTCTTGCATATGGTCCACATTTCGGGGGTGTGATTAGTCTTGGTATACCACCCCATCCATCTCTTGAACAACAGCCTGCTTACCACACTGAATTTTCAGACTCTAGTGCCTCTACATTTGGTTCACCTGGAACCAATGCTGAACCAAACATTGCACAAATGCTGTCTAATTTGACTAAGATAGTAATGAATCAGAATGAATTAATGAATTCACAGTTTCTTTTCACAAACTTTCACCTGAACAGAGTAAATGCTAGAATGCAACATCTGGAAAATATTGTGAAAGCTCAATGGATTCAGTTCATGTCAGACAAACAAAAATCTGATGCAGCAATTCGAGAGATTTTGGAATCTCTTATGGGAGTAAGCAATAGAGTTGGTGAAATGGTGAGCAAGTTGCAAGATACCCAACTTTCATCATTCAGCAAGCTCGCTCAAATTCTTGACCACACCTTTGATCTAAAGATAGAGTTTAAAAAGATAAAGATTACATTGAACAAAATTACAGCCAGTCAGCCTGAAATCATTAACAAGTTTAAAGTTGTCCAGTCTCAATTGCAGAACCTCTCAGAGAACATTAGACAAACTCTCACAAATTAAGATTCTAACTCCTCCTTAGTGGACAGACTGGGGAGCACAGTGCATCACAGACTAGATGAGTTGTCAAACTCCATTAGAGATTTTCACACCTCTGTGATGAACAACATTTCAGCTCCTGGTTCAAGCTCTGCATAATATCCAAGAGACAGGGGGAGTTACAGAGGTTATTGATTTCTTCCAGTTCTCCATTTTTTTGATAATGACAAAGGGGGAGAATATTGTGGTGGAGTGTGTGAATGAAAGCTTACAGCTTACTGGTGGACAATTTTCAATTTTCTGATGGACAGTTCTGATGGATAGTTTTCAGTTTTCTGATGTAAAGAAAATGCTGGATGAGATTTTCTGTTGAATGAGATTTTTCACTCAAACACTACCTTGTATTCTCTTACTCTACATAGAAATGTAATTAATACATAGTGCATACTTGTGTTGAATGCATGGTTTATTTTGTATGGTATCTTTGTTGTAAATGTTAGCAAATAAATCATACATGACTTATAGTTGTCATCATCAAAAAGGGGGAGATTGTTGGAACCCTGGTTTTGATAATGACAATCTATGAGTCATGTGAGATTGGAATGCATAAATCTGCCTGTAGTTCACCATTGCATATATGATTAAGTCTGTGCATTGTTGCATCATTTAGCTTACAAGGTCTGTGCACCTTGCATCTGTCGCATACGAAGTCCATGCATATGTTGATAAAGTCTGTGCAGCGTTACTTCAAGCACAAAAGAAGTCCGTGCATATTATGTTTGTGCATTGAAAGTCAGTGCGTGTTCTGTCTCTCGTGTATAGAAAGTCGGTGCACCTTTTAGTTAAGTCTGTGCATACCACGTTATCTGTAAAATAACGTCAGTATATGTCTTAGTCATTTACATTCATAGTCGGTGCATGTTTTCCTTTCGTTCATGATAAGTCGGTGAAGTTCATGTTCATTCCATACTTAAGGTCAGTGCATCTTTTTGTTCCTTGCACATGCAACATCGGTGCATGATTTGCTTATAACGCTTTGGGTCTGTGCATCCATGGCACCTTGCATAGATCAAGTCTGTACACACTCTTCTTATGCCTTATTAAGTCCGTGCACATTCTGTGCGAGCGAAATCAAAGTCCGTGCATTCGTGCATTTCATGCAACTAAGTCGGTGCAACTCTAGTCTTTGCGCTATGCAAAGTCTGTGCAACTTGAGGTTTGGCATATAGGGTCGTTGCATTGTCTTCCTTATGCACACACAAAGTCTGTGCATCTCCTAGCCCTACAAGCATAATAAGTTTGTGCATACTTCTTTGTGCACACTGATGGCTTGTGTAGAACCTGCCATTGTATGCATTAAGTCTGTGCATACTAAGTCTGCCCATGTGTGCTTTATGAACTATCGAACATTCTCTTAGCAAGTCTGTGCAATATGCATATCTGTTTGACTATCGTATGTTTCGACATGTTAACAGGTCAACTGGTCAAGATCTTTAACGAGGGCACGTGATCGAAGGCGGACCGTCCCTGACAAAGGACTGCCACAGGGAAAGCTACAGTGCTCAGAATTGGACAAGTGGCTGAAAGCTTACTGGAATCAGTTGGTGGGAATGTTCCCTCCACACGCCTAGTGGGTGAGCTCGTGGGTCCCTGACTGAAGATATATAAGACTCCTCTTCTGCGAATAGAAAAAGTACTGATGATGAGATTTTGTACAAAAGATTTTTGAATATCTGAGTAAGAGCAAGAAAAAGGAGAGGAAGCAAGCAGATAGAGTGAGATAACAGTGAAGATAGGAGAGAAGAGATAACGAAGAAAAAGAGATCCAAGCATAAAGAGGAGAGATAGAAGAAGAGCAGAGCGTGAGAGAAAAAGGAGCAGAAGAAGTGGAATCAAGAAGGAAGAAGATCTGTAGCTTTTGGATCAAATCCAAGATACATTGCTCAAAGAGCGAGCTATATTTTCCGAGCTTTACTTCCAGCTTTCAGTTGTTGATTTTTATCATTCTTGTATTTCTTTTCATCTTTGTTCAAGCTGTTTGTCAGCGGAGGTTAAGCTATAATCCTCAACGGGCAGAGGTGGATTCCTCTAGACAGGTTAAGCTGTAATCCTCAACGGTTGCAGAGGAGGATTCCTCTGGACAGCAAACTGTGAAGCTCTGTGGGTTGTAGGGATTCGTCCCCGAAGCTGTGGATCAGCGGCAAGCTGTTAGGCAGTAGTGAAGCCACACTCAGTTGAGTGTGGGGTGGACGTAATTCTGAAGGACCGAACCACCTAAAATCCTTGGTGTTCCTTGTGGTTTGATTGTATGATTTTTCATCATCAGATGCATGGTAGGCACGGCTTCAATGCATATGCCTAGTTGAAGTAACTCTTGCATCAGTTTAGGAAGTCCTAATCAAGTTGTCCTGAATCTAAATTTTAAATTGGTCAAAGAAATTTTAAAGAGGGATTCATTCACCCCCCTCTGAATCCATCGCATCTATCCTAATAATGACTGCAATTGGGAGGCCACTTTTCACCATCATTCTCAGCCCATCTAATAATGCTCGAGCCTCAGCCACCAGGTTCGTCCCCACACCATAAAAGTAAGAAAAACCATATATGAACTCACCCCTACAACTCCTAAGACAGCCACCTCCACCAGAAGGTCCTGGGTGGCCTTTAGAAGCCCCATCAACATTGATGGCATAGCCATTAGCAGGGCAATACCACTTGATTCTAGTTTAATTCTATGTATAGCCATCCTCGCATGCCTTTGTTTCACATGAAGGTGATAAAATTTTGTGTTGCGATCCCCCTGCTGAAGCCAGTTGGCTCTGGCTTTTTGACCCCAGAAGATTTCCTCCCTGTGAAGGCATCTACGCATATCTGCTTGTACTACTTGCAGAGAAATTCTATTGGGCTCACTTGGATCAGAATCGAAAGCAGATTCGGCCAGAATCACCTCCTCCTCAGCTTGAGCTTTCCTCTCAAAGATATTACCAAAATGATCCATATTCCACTGTCTTATAATAGGTTTGAGAGCTTTAAGCTTGTGCTGCAGTGTATATAAAGCATTATAATGCATAGCTTGTTTAGCGTCCCAAGCATTCTGCACCAAAGATTTGAAAGTCACATCCTCCAGCAACATATGTTGGAAAACAAAACGACTCGGGGTAGATTTGAATTGAGGATAATAAAGGAGCATGGGAGAGTGATCTGACGGTTCCCTTAACAAATGTTTAACTGTTAATATGGGTGCCTTCTCAGCCCAGCAATCATTGAATAATACTCTGTCTAAACGAGCACAGATGCTTCCCGCCCCAGCCTGGTTATTTGACCAAGTGTATGGGTTACCTGTATAGCCTGCATCCATCAGACCAGCCACTGCAACAAACCCCTGAAAATCTATCATTGAGTTAATGAAGCCCATGGTACCCTCCTTCTTTTCCTTTGGTGATAGAATTGCATTGAAGTCTCCCCCCAGGATCTAAGGTTGATTTACCGTACCTCCAAAGTGGATGAGGTCATTGTACAATTCTCTTCTAACAGCCGCCTCACAAGATGCATAAACATAAGTAGCATAGCATTCCGCATTTCCACCATTCTGAATCTTTAAGGTGATATATTGAGCATTTCTCTACACAACCAGAACTGACACAGAAGATTGCCATAGCAGCCAAATTTTTGAGTTTTCCTCCAGATTCGCACAAGCACAATCAAAATTAAGCCTTTGACGAATTCTATCTATTTTGTCAGATGATATTTTGGGTTCTATAATGCAAACCATTTGCACTTTATTACTTCTGATATGACTTTTAATGCTACGTATAGACCTTTCATTGCCTATCCCATGGATGTTCCAAATCAATATATGGCCTATCATTGAGAATGAGAGAAGGATTGGGGGCCACAAGCTAAGGATTTAGCTTTGGACCTCGTCAAAGGTTGCTGCACTTTATCGCTCAAAGGTTTGCACCCCCCTTCGGCAGACACCACAATCTCTTGATTTTTTTCCATAGTTACATTATGCATAAAGATGTTTTCAGCCTTAGATTGATCTGCCACTAACAAATCCCCAACGCCGCTGCTATAAGATCCAAGAGCTTGCTTAACAGTTGCTATGTCTAAGCTATAAATGCTATGTTCGTCCTGTTGATTGTTACCATTGTCTCTATCGATCCTGCTTCCATTCCAACCATTAGAAGTTGTACTCTGAGCATGGATGATTACCAAGGAATAATTACCCTTGTCTTCTGTTTTATCATTATCTGACTTGTCTAAAGAACCAGGCAGAGCTTCCACAATCTCATTGTAGTACTGTGATGCTGTAACCTCATTAGAATCATTTCGAGAACCTCCAGGATCTTTCTCCAAGGGGAAAGAAGATGCCCCCTGCTTCTACTGCCAGACCATTGAGATGGCGAATGGGGTCTTAATAGGGATCATATGACCCTGATCACCATCATTCCTAGTGGGTGGAAGCTTGGCAATCAAACTTTGGGATGAAGGGAGCTCTGAATTAGTGACACGTTGAGTGTTAGCAGCTTGATAAACGCCAACCATACTATGATATTCCATATCAACTCCCATAGTCTCTAAATCCTTAGTATCATCAGAGACCTGTAATGTGGCTTCTTTGGCCTTTTCAATTGCAGATATTCCACCAGGGGCAGGCAACTGTTTGTGACCAAATGTCGGGAGAGAAACCTGTGACCCCTCATGTCCTTTGTGGCGACCCGGATCCCGGATACCAGGTATACCCGGTAGGACTACCGAATACACGTGATACCACTTGGAACCCGCGAGGCCTCCCAAGAGTGGTAAAGCTCCGAATGGAAAAAGGATTGTCGTGTAGTACATTGAACTGATAGATATAACAGCAAGCAATTAAATTTCACTTTAATTAACAGATTTTTAAACAATTATATACCAGAGTCAAGTCCAAAGCTAAAGACAGCAGTCTAGCAGTACAGTCGACAGAAAGAAAAGACGTACCGAAAAGTCGGGGGAAGCTCGACGGGGGTACCAACTGGCAGCTACAACTCGAACTCCAGGATCCACGGAAGCAGAACGAACACATCACCCCCACCTGAAAAGCAAGGGTGAGCCTCGTGTCACTGGCTCAGTAGGGGTCACGCGGATCCCCACTGAAAAACACGCAGTAACACGGAACAACAGTAAGAAACAACACTAGAAAGCTGTAAAAGAAAAGGAAGCAGGAGTAGGGAACAGGTAAAGACGAGGGGAATAACCCGAATAGGCAAGCAGGCCTAGAAAGGGAAAGAGGATTAAGGAGCAACGGGGAAAAGGGAAAAAACCACGCACAAATGCCCCAACCTACACCTACAACAGGCATGCAAAAGAAAGTCTAGAAAAGACCTAGACAGGCACAGACCTCGAGTACAGCCACGGAAAGGCCAACCCGGACAGGTCACAACACAGGAAGAGCACGGGAGTCACGCGCCACAAGATGGAAAACCCCCGCACTGGAAGAATGGCCAGATGCGTCCACTGACGTCTTACGCTACACCAGAACACCCACCACAAGTGTCCCGACCACCCGCCAAGCGCGACCAACGCGAACAAGGCCGAGTCGCAGACCCACGTGGAACCACAGATACAAGTACTAGTCAGGGTTACGCCCGCCGATGTCAGTCCTCAGCCCCTGACCACGTGTGCACACACTGGCTCCTGCCTAGAGCCAGGCCTCTAGCTAGTTTTTTCCCCCCATAGGACGCTACGGTAACCGCAGGAGCCGACAGAAACTAGCTTACAAAACCGTATATCGGGGTCACCTTTCGACTGCTGGACGTCTAGGGCGATGAGAAGAGGAAGCTCGAAAAGCGGCGCTGAAGTACAGACAGTCGAACATGCAATGTCACCCGTACCTCACACACCGAAGGCAGCACAAGAAACTACCGACCGACTCAGAAACGTAGTCTTAGCCTTCGCAGAAACGTCGACCGACGTCCACGAAGAAAGCTGCCAGACCACGGGAACAACAGACAACCCTAACCTAGACCGACACACACACAGCCACGCCACAAACCTACCTCTAATAGCCCCTAACATCACCTAGACGGCCCAACACAGAACAAAATAAACCAACGGCCATTACGGCCACAAGGACTGTAATGGCCTAGCACAGGCGCGTTACACCGCTCTGACGCGCCAGGACAGGGGCGTCAGGGCCAACAGTCTCAAACCCAAAACACGAGCCACGTAACGGTCCAGGGCGGACGCGTTATAGCAGCCTAACGCTCGAGCGTAGACACGTTACGCCCACCTAACACGTGAGGACAGCCGCGTTATGCCAACCGACCCAAAACAAAAACTCGGACAGACAGCACGTAACGGCCAGGGGCAGGCGCGTTACAACGCTGTGATGCACGGGGACACTACCGTTAGATGAACCGACTTACCCAAAATGCTAGACGACAAAACAGGCGTGATGCATCACCCCGGATGTGTCAGAGAGCTGTGACGCGCCTCCCCTGGGCCGTCACACTCCCAAAACCATGAAGAACTAAAAATGCCCAGACGCTGTGACGGTCTGTCGTAGGGCCGTCAGAGACATGTGACAGTCTCTGAAATGACCGCTACACCGGTCACGGCGGGAAAACAATGGAAACGTCAAATCGGGCCGTTCCACGCCCCATTCACGCCAAAGCGCAGGGGAAACAAACCTAGACAACGAAAAACAACCCCAGGAGGCTCAAAAGCCCACATGCAAGCCCTAAAATGAGAGATCGGGGTGATTTCATCAAATCAACCCAAAGTGGGTCACCGAGGTTCCCGGACTCCTACCGGCCTCGAATGACACCCGATCGACACGAAACTTATGTGAATGGGATCCAGACATCCCAACGGTCAGTTTGACACTAACCACATCACAAATGGTTGCCATTTTTCGGCGAACCTTGAAAACCCCAAAAATGATGGTTTTCACTACACCGGCCCGATCTCCCCCGATCGAGCACCAAACAACGCACAGAAGCAGGGAAAATGTGTAGAAGGAAGTGGCGATCCGTCTCCCTACCTCCACCGAAGAAACCGTGCCCCGAAGGGACTAAACCACGCCGAAAATCACCAAATCATGAACGACGCCCTCTCAGAATCCACCGAGGGATCGCGCCCACCACGCTCCATCCGCTGCTCCTTCCCGCGAACCGATCACTTGAGCACGTCCATGCCTCAGCCAGCTCCGCAACAGTTCGTGTCCCGCGCCGAATGGACCAGAGATGGGAGAGAACGGAGTGAGATAGCGTGAAGTTGAAAATGAGCAGGAGAGATAGTGGAATTGAATTTATAGAAAGAAATTAGGAAATTTTCCTAATTTCCGAAAAATCCAATTTTTGGCCCGTTCTCAGAAAAATAGACAAAAATAGTCAAAACGACAAGCTCGAAGAGTACATCGCCACTGTATCGTCCACGAGTCGATGAACTGACAAATAAACTCACCGTAGGGTTCCGTAACTAGTACGAGAGAAAGACCCACACGGATCGTAAAACTCAACTCGGGAGCTACAAAAGCGATCTGAAACTCTCCGAAAAGGATCCGAAAGACCCAATAAAGATCCGGGACATTACATCCTCCCTGCGTAGAGATAACATCTTCCTGTAAAGCAGTGAACCTATTGGACATTGGTGCATCTTGTAGAATAGCTCGGGGGCCAACTAGCCTGGGCACGAAAATCTGACGGCTCTGCAAAGGCTCAGCGCCTGGCTGAGGGGGAGGATTGACAGACTTACCCAGTTTCTTCTTGCATTCAGCTTCAAGGTGACCAAGCTTATGACAAAAGGCACAGAGTTGAGGAACCCTGTGATAGTTGACCGATTGCCAAAAACCTGCTCCATCCAAATCAATCGACAGGCGCTAGTTCCGTGGAGCAGACAGATCCAATTCTACACAGGCGAGGGCCTCAGAGGTGTTCATCATCGCCATAGTTTTGTCATGAATCCTCAATACCGGTCCAAAATTTCCAGCTATTGATCTCATACAGTCTTCATGGTATAGGTTTGCAGGCATCGCTAGGAAGCCCAACAAAACCGGAGAAGTAGCAGGGTCAGTTTCAAAATCTAAATCCGATGTCCATCTGAAGAATCGAAAAAGGTATCCCTTGATATATAAATTCTTCTGGATGAGGAGCTTCAGAAAGTATTTCTCGCACCCAAGTCAGAGAAGGATATGTCTCTGGTTTAAGCAGCTGACGACGAAATCCATGGAGAGAGCCATCCGCTGCACTAAGCATGTTTTGATGTCCGGAAAAGCTGGCCTTCCATACGCACATTTTGCAATAATGGCAAAGCTTAGGCACTTTAGAGAAGCCTGTATGTCAGCCTTCGAGAAGAAGACAGTCGGTTCCCCTAAGTCTGTGAAGCTTGGTTCCTTCAGCAGAATCAGAGACTTTATCTTCTGGTGGGACGATAACAACATCTGGGCATACGAACGGTGGGGACCAGGGGTCTCCGTCGAAGAAGAAGGGCCTATGGGGCCAGAACCAGGATAGATGGCGGGGGGAGGCTCCCCCACCATGCCATCCAAGGCCGGTGGTGCTCTACCTCAAACACAAAATCACCCTGCTCTCGGCGGCTAGCTCTATCTCACACATAAAGTTTCAATACCTGTTGGCTTCTCACCGAAGTACCGTTGTGTTCTCTCGCCATTGCCTCAAACTCTCAAACACGGCAACCTTCGAACGACGTGTGTACCTCAACGTTGTCCTCAACCAACCGCAGGCAGACACCACGCCGACCTCCTGCCACCATGCGTCAGGCTCTGAAATGCCTTCGAGCGGGAAAAGAAGGGAAAAGAAAAGAAGAGAAAGGGGGGAATCTGGGTTCAGAGCTGACCACCTCCACTCCCTATAAAAAAGACTGAAACCCATCGAAGAGGGGCTCTTGGGTCTCCGGTGGGTGAAGAGGGGCTAGTTCTCTATGGGGGTTTGGCTGGCTACCTGGCTACAAAAAAAAGGGAGAGAAGAAAAGAGAGGAGATCCCCAGGGAAAGCCTAAAGAAAAGAAGAAGTGCTGGGAAAACTTGGCTGCTCAAGGCCTGAAGAGAAGAGAGTGTTGGATCTGGCCTGAAGAAAAAAGGAAATGGGTGTTGAGAGATCGTGTGTGCGCCTGTGTTTCGGGAGCGAAGAGAAGAAGAGAAGAGAGAGAGGGGGGGGAAGAGAGGTGAGGATTGAGGGGGATGAGCCCATGCTCCGTCCCCCTCCCTCCATTGTATTTCTTTCTCTTCTTACTATCCTTCTTTACTGCAGGGCAAACCCCTTATATTTTTCTTCTCTTGTAATGAATAAAAAAAGGGAAGAGAGATTCAGTTCTGGCATACGTGTTCTGGCATCCATCCCGTCCCTTTCCCCTAGCTCGGGCATTTTCCCCTCCACTTCTATAGATGCTTTTCATTTTGTTTCATGCACGTATAGCATGCCTCCACGGGAGCAATGGTCGCCCTCTCACTCACACTCATGAGTTGTGGGGGCTCCGTCCTCTCCCTACAGTCCGTTGGGGTTCATAGCTCTCCTCCACCCGCCAAGGTGCTTCCCTTCCTCTCCTTTTTTTGGTGATCACTCCGGACCCCCCAGAAGTTTGCTCCCCCGTAGCATGGCTCTTGGGGGAAACCCTGCTAGAGAAGTGAATAACAACGGCCATGTGCCGGGCAGCATGCCAAATCTATGTCCCGAATTTCAGAAGCGACGACCTGTGAGTCATTGGGTCCCCTATGAAGGCTAGCCCTTGGGGTGCTCATGCTCAATCTGGGCTACAGGGTAGCTATTCTCAACTAACCCATGAACTTCAGGAGCCATCTCGAAAGTCCCGTGAATGATCCTCCAATTTTTGCACCCCACAAACCCCGGGTACGGGGAAGATGTTGCCGAATTTTCGCTAGGAACGCGAATAACAAAAAGGACGAATGATCAAACAATGCTAACCATAAGAATAAATCTAAAAAAAAGAAGGAAAACAAATTAAAGGACCCAAGAATTAAAGAAATCTCTGCGAACCCCTACGTCGACCCCATGCACTGCCTGCATCAACCTCATACACATATCAACTCCATAGGCATCTTATGCTGCATTTCACGAACAAAAAAAATGAATGAATGAAAGGGGCCCCATGAGTCTTAGCCCAAACAAAAAGAAAGGGCCAGTCGTATCTTCCCCTTTTGCATTGGACCATATGCATCATAAGAAGATAATAAACCCCACACTTTCCCAATAGACCCCCTTGATCCACTTTCCTAAGTGAATAATCCAAACACAATCAAAAGATCCATCTAAAGCATGAAGAGGGCAAGGCCCAGCATTGTGCAGCGTAGGGTTGACTCCCCTCACTTTTATTCCTGCCGGGTGACCCTGCGTCGACGTAGAGACTGTGCCTGTGTCGATGTAGCCCCCCCTCTCTCGCTGTTGAGAGCTTTGGTCGACCGACCGAATCGGTTCGGTCGACCGAACCCTAATATATATATATATATATATATATATATATATATATATATATATATATATATATATATATAATCAAGAGGCAGCGTTGAACCGGCGCGCACGCGAGCGCGCCGGATCAGCCCCCTTCTCGCGCCGATACCACTTCTCGCGCTGATACACCTTCTCTCTCTCTCTCCCCTCAACTTCGCCGATTCACCTGCATGTATAAAAAAAAGAGCGCGAATGGGAAGGTGATCCGACACACATGCTTGCGCAGAATCAACCCCCCCTTTCCTCCTTTGCTTTTCAAACACAAAAAATCAAATGGGAATAAAACAAAAAAAAAGCAAACAAAGTAAAATAACAACAAAAAGAATAAATGAATAAGACAAAGCAACTTTCAAAGGGACACATAATCAAACAAAAAAAAATATAATAACAATACCAACAATATATATATATCCATGCATACAAATAAATAGATAAATAAGAAAATCACAAGTAAAAAAGGACATAAGAATGATAATAATAAAGAAACAAAATACACTCGTGCATTCAAGTAAAAATTAAATAACCAATATATATATATATATATATATATATATATATATAATCACAAACATAATAACGTCCATTTTGGAGCCCCACTTTCTTGAGACTCAGCACGAAAGGAATATCAAACCTGCCCTGCTAAGTCAGATTTGGACCTCGGGAACCATCCCGATATGGCCATGATTCGACATTGCCTGGGCCAATAGCTCATCAAACTTGGCTCGCTTCCTCTGGGATCTAATCCCTCTCTCTTATTAAACTTGTCGTACACTCAGCAGACACTCGTACGGGCTTAGTTTCGGCTTTATTGTGCTACAAACATGGACTTCCATCCGAATATGAAATGGTCCACGAGTGATCGACATATTTTGAACGTTTGCACCTCGATGCGGGGTCTGTTCAAACGCAGTCCAAGATTTCATTAATCTCATTTCATTAACACTAACTTCATGCCATAAGGCCCCTTTTTCTGGCAATCAATCAAGGGTTTTCCCCTCTCCGAGGGAATGTAATTAATGTCGTGGCCTTTACGGTACGACAGGTTTTTGTCCCCGACACGACTCACACAATCGTCTGACTAGCCGGACGGCGCACACCACCGGCTCTGGACCACTCCAGTCTCGGAGCCTGAACACAATTCGTGACATATGTGACTGGCACGCCCACGCACTAAAATAGCTGAAATAAATGAACAAATAAACGAACGAACAAAACAAATGAAATCAAATAAATGCACTAAATAAACAAACAAATAAACAAAATAAATAAATAAACAAGTGAATAAACAAATAGATAATCAAAAAGTGCATCCACAGTAATCCGGACCCGCTCTTCCTTCTCTTTAATATTTAAATCCAAGCTTTGCTCCAGCATCCACCATTCTTGGAGCATTAGACTTGACAACATAGCCATTAGCTTCCGACTTAGGGCATTAGACATGACATTGCCCTTCCCTGGATGGTATTGAATAGAGATGTCAAATTTTTATAAATACTCAAGTCATCTTCTCTGTCTCATATTAAGTTCCTTCTGAGAGAAAAAGCATTTCAAAGTCTTGTGATCCGAAAATACAATAAAAGATTCCCCCTATAAATAATGTCTCCAAATCTTTAAAGCAAAGACAACTACAGCTAGTTCCAAATCATGCACATGATAATTCTCCTCATGCTTTTTCAGCTGTCTAGAGGAGAGGCAATCACCTTACCTCGCTGCATTAACACATAGCCTAAGCCAACCCTAGATGCATGCGTATATACCTCAAATCCCCCTCCTTTAGAAGGTAAGGTAAGAATAGGGGCGGTGGTTAAACGATCTTTCAAAGTCTAGAAGCTCCTCTCACATTCCTTGGTCCATTCATAGTGATTCTCCTTCCTTGTTAGTCTGGTTAAAGGTACAACAATCTTGGAGAAATCCTTGATGAACCTTCTGTAACATCCCACCAATCTCAAGAAACTCTAGACCTTAGTCACACTAGCAGGTCTCTCCCAATTCCTGCTGGCCTCTACCTTAGAAGGGTCAACTGATATTCCATCTTTAGAAATTATATGGCCTAGAAAAGAGACTTCTTGCAACCAAAATTAACACTTACTAAACTTGGCGTACAACTGATGATCTCTCAGCAACTGCAAAGCCTTCCTCAAATGCTCCTCCTTGCTGTTAGAATAAATCAGAATATCATCGATAAAGACTACTACCCATTGACCAAGGTAGGGCCTGAACACTGTTCATTAACTGCATAAAATATGCAGGAGCATTCGTTAGTCCAAAAGGTATTACAACAAATTCAAAGTGTCCTTACATGCTCCTGAATGTCATCTTGTGGATGTTTTCATCCTTGATCCTTACTTGATGATAACGCAACCTAAGATCAATCTTCCAGAATATTGAGCTCCAGAAATCTGATCGAACAACTCATCGATCCTCAGTAACAGGTACTTGTTCTTAATCGTTGGCTGATTCAATTGTCGATAATCGATGCACAACCTCAAAGATCCATTCTTCTTCTTAACAAAGAGAATAGGCGCTCCTCAGGGGGACGTGCTCGGACGGATAAAGCCCTTCTTTAATAACTCTAACAACTTTAACAACTACTCCTTTAACTCCTTCAACTCAGTAGGGGACATCCAATAAGAAGCCTTAGAAACTGGTGCAACATCAGGAATCAAATCAATAGGAAAAGTAACCTCCCTCTCCTGAGGAAGACTTGGCAAATCTTCCAGAAACACATCAGGGTAATCTTTAACAACTTGAATATCAATCAGCTCTAGTTCTTTCTGCTTAACTAGAGTAACCAATGCTAAGAATGCTTGACACCCCTTCCTTAACAACCTATTAGCCCGAAGAGCCAAAATGTGTGGCATGAATTTAGAATGCTTAATTACTAAAAAGGAAAGTTTAAGATACCCTAAAAAAGTCACCGTACCTGACTTACAATGAACATTAGCACCATGCCTAGCTAACCAATCAGTCCCCGGAATTACATCATAGCCTTCCATCTTCATACATACCAAATCAACAGGCAAATTACAATTATTAATCAAGACTTCACTAGAGGGATAAACATAATTAATCTCTGATCCCGACCCAATAGGGGTAGTTATCATAAGATGAGACTCCAAAAGAATAGGTTTCACAGATAGAGTATCAGCAAAATTCTGAGAAACAAATGAATGCATAGCTCCAGTATCAAAAAGAACAAATGCAGACTTGGAATGAATAGTGAGGGTACCTTCCACCACGCCACCCTCCTTGGTGGTTTTCGCTTCTCTAAGGGCCTGAAGTCTACCTTGTCATTTCTAGCCACCATGCTGCTTCTCCGGTGGAGCTTGCTTAGCAATAAGTGCATATTCCGGGATTCTATGGTTCCGACACCTGCATCATAGGCACGTGCCCAGCTTCCTCTAGCATTCTTCTGCTTTGTGTCACGTCCTTTGACAATACTTGCATACTACCTTGGATGGGGTAGCTGGTGCAGCCTTCTTGTTGTTCTCTCTTGGTTTCTTATCTTTATGAAAATTTTGCCCACCATTGGGCCTCTTCTTGCTAGGAGCTGGCTTGAAATTATCAGAGCTAGTGGCTTGCTCCATCTTCTTATCCTTTCCTCTAATTCTGTCAGTCATCTCCATGCTATCTTCTAACACTTGTGCCTTACGCACAACCTCAGCATAAGTCTGAATCTCTAACAGTGCCTATTGACTAATGTACTGCAGACGCAAACTATTCAAAAACCGCTTCACCTTCATCTTTTCTATATACACTAAATGTGGCGCATATCGAGACAATTGGGAAAATTGCACTTCATGCTCCGGTACTGATAAGTTCCTTTGCCTTAGCGAGGCGAACTCAGCAATCTTCTTTTCTTACACATGATCAGAGAAATATTTGTTGTCGAAGCATTCTAAAAACTCATCCCACGTTGCCTGGCCATTGGGCAAAGTTGGCTCGACTAACTCCCACCAAGCTCGAGCATCCCTTTCCAGCTGAAAGGTCGCCACAAGCACTCTATCTTGGTCACTGCACTACATCACACGAAAAATACGATCCATCTCTATGACCCAATGCTCAACCTCATCTAGGTCAGGGGATCCGCTAAACTGCGGAGGGTTCATTCCACAAAAATTCCTATGTAGATCACCTGCGCCATGATGTGCTTTGCTTTGGGCTACTTGCTGTAATGCCTGGGTCAGTCCTTGGACTGTCCTCTACATCTCCCTCCACTGCGCACGCTCAGTAGTAATCGAAAAGCACTAGGTAGTACCTACAAGCAACGAGAAAAATTAAGAATTTTCATTTAATTATGGGGGTTTATTATTATTTATATACATTTATTTGGACTTAGCCCACGGCTTTACCCAACCTCGCCGGGTTTGATCTTAAGGCACTATCAATGTCATGGGTTCTAATGACACTCTAGAACTGCTATCAAGGAAACCTAGGGTCTAAAGAAAATCTAGGCTCTGATATCACAAAACTGTCACGCCCTGATGTGAAAAATTGGAACGTTGCAATTATAAACATTCATGTTAATCAAAGCACGATAATAACAGAAAAGAGCACAACTATAAAGGAACACAATTGAGCCACAAATTCACTAAACTTTATTGATAATCAATAATTGATACATCAAAGTCCAACCAAAACTCCAACTTGACCATTCAACTATTACAATACTAAAAACCTCACTTAACACCACCTCCTCTCATCATAACATCTCATGATACTAACAACATCTTGAGACACTAAGAAAAGGGACACGATATGACACTAAGGTAGGAACGCTCTACGATCACATATGCCCTTCCCCATCGGATTGAAGGTCCTCATCTGAGCTACTTGAAAAATATTGAGAAAAACTAGGTGAGCGAAAGCTCAGTAGGAATTACATCTCTTTGCCAGGCAACTTTAAGTGATTAACATTTTTACCAGATTAAATGTACTAACGAGAAATCACAAGAAAATTAATAATTGAAGAACTAAAAAAGCAAGTAACTGAGTCCATAAGTAAATTCAAGAAGATGTGAACAAATAGACTGGAAATAATAATATCAATAGTAGGAACAATAACTGGAACTATAATAAGTGCATGTAACAAGAACTATCAAGTGATTGGCCATATCAAGCACGCATGTACACTCATGTATTCAAGTCATATAATTCAAGAGAGATTAGAATGTCATAGACTTATGACGCAAGCAAGTACTTTGATGTAATGCCACACCTAGTCATTACATCTCCCATGGGCACTAGAATTTTTGGGTGCTACTCTCAGGACCAGATCGGGCCCTATAATGGTGCACTGGCATTGAGGAGTAGATCAAAGATCTCATGTAAAATTTAGACATTCATTATTTAATGGCTAAGTATTCCAAGGACTAGCACATGTAACCAAGGATATCAAGAGTGGGGATAAGAATTCCATACAAGAAATTCCAATAATTCAAGCTTCATTAAGTCAAGGGGGTAAGTCATTGAAATGACTTTGGAATAGAAATCAAGGTATACAAGTTCATTCCAATAAGGAAGTTCTTAAATATAACCCCAAAAGAGTCGAGAGTGTCAAGGAAATTAGCCATGAAAAGCTAAAAATTGAAATAAAACCACAATTTTCACATAATAAATGCAGAAACAGATTTTTGAGAAACTAGTTTAAATGTGGTCAGTTCCAGGGCCACGTTTACACAAGATGTAGTTGGTCGCGTTTAATAGAGACGATCGGGTGTTGATCGGCCAGCCCAAGACAAGATAGAACTTGGCCAGAATGTGGTCGTGTTACTCACCACGATGATCATTAACGCGGTCAGGCCAGTGGCCACGTTCAAATCAGGGTTCGAGGGGATCACAGTCTATGTGTCAACTGTCTTTTCAAACAAAACCTAAACGCGATTCTTGTACAGGCCGTGTTAAGTATAGACTCAACAAATCATTGACAGAACCTCGTTCTGCGATTCCAAAGGCCAGTGGAACTCTGTCCCATAAAGTAGAATGAGAATTCAAGGGTTTCTCTGGATTTTTATAGTACAACTTGCTCGGCATCCTAATGGGAATCTCAGGCTCGCAGAGACTTACGGAAGTCTCGATGTAGTAGTTCTAGTCCGACGGAAGGAATATCCGGCGGAGGATTCTAACTACACCAAGAAATTAGGGTGTATAGAAACACGAAAAATGATGATAGTGGTAAGTCAATGCCACCGGGATGGCATGACCCTCAAAATGAAACTCTATCTAATCTACTCAAGGAAAACGTCGATGAACAATAAGGCTATTATGTTATGAAAAGTACAAGAGATTGAAGTTGTAACCTCTAACAATTTGACAGGATGATTTACTACTCTTTTACTGCACAAGATAACATGGGGATGATGCATGATTCAAAAGGTCTTGTCAAAGCATGGAACTTAAGCATATCTTTAAGAATTAACTTTTCTTTCATGATACCTAGTTGAAAAATGTGTTCAGATGACATTTACAACCTAAAGACATGGTATTTAAGTCAAGTGAACAAAAATAACGTACTGGAAAGCCTAAGGTTTTGCTGGAAACCCGTGCCTAAATGCGGTCGTATCTGGGGCTGCGACCAAGAGAGACTCTATCTAGGTGCCGCATTCATGAAAAATTAATGATTTTTAAATACAAAAGAACTCTCCGAGTCGCGGTCTATCACGATTCCGTGTTCAGAGATGCGGTCACTGTTAGTACCGCGATCTAAAATAAGAACCGTACTTCTCACGAATACCGACACACCTCGATTCAAACTCAAACTAAGAGCAATATAGTAACCAGAAATTGGGGAAAATGGTACCAAATGAAAGTGGACTCAAAAACAAACATTTTCATATGGAATTAAGGTTGGGCCTAAGAGAACACCTACCTTTAACGATCTAAGAACGGGAAGATGAAGAATTCGTGAACCCTAAAAGCCCTCACCTTCTACCCACTGATTCCTCTCTCGAGCCTGCACGGCGCTGTCCTGCAGAGCAAATGGGATTTGCTAGGAGACGTGGGCATCTATTTATAGAGCTAGGGTGCCCTAAAGAACCCTAATTCGGCCAGGGAAATTCTAGAGAGAAAAAACCACCCTAAACTTGGAGCCATTATTATCTTGTGCCGCCAAGCTAAAATTGGCACCTCTAGGGTTAGGGTTTTGGGGTAGGATCGACCTTCAAAAGTTGGGTAGGGTTTAGGCTTTAGTTTGAGCACATTAGGTTAGGGATTAAGGTCTAATTAACCCAATTATAGGTGGGTTTCCTATAACTCCGACTTTACCCCAATAAAACCCTAATTTCTTATCCCAATAATTCTATTAAAAGTTTTCTTTGGTTTCCAACTCAAGTAGATTAAGTTTAAAAAATTCATTTTTGTAAAATATTATATTTATATTTTTACTATTTTTCACTCTAAAATTGACAAGGTAATTTAATTAATATTGATTTACTCATTATTTTATTCTGAGTTACTACTGTCAAGGCTAACCCAAGAGTTGACTCGCTCATGCATCTCTCTCTCTCTCTCCCCTTCTTCTTCTTCCTCATTTCACAGCCCAGCCGCCCAACCACCACCAATGACGATGACCTCACTACTGACAATGTACTACCTAAAATGTCATCTCCCACCGTCAACGATACAGCCCGGATCTACCGGAGTTGTAGAGCCTCAGGATTCCTCTGCTCCCCCCACCTCCGACACGTCTTGCGAAGTTGTTGAAGCTATCGCCATCCCCTGCCCCCACCTCCTAGACTAAGAGGATGGCTGGCCCACTGTCCCTCCCTCTCTCTCTCTCTCTCTCTCTCTCTCTTAATCAGGAGAGTTATAGAGCCACTGGCAAAGGCGATGTCGTCCCCACTAGATCCCCTGACCGCCAGTGAAGACGCCATTGTTGCCTCCTCCGGATCCCCCCACCGCCGACGACATATCCTGCGCTGCCCCCCCCCCCCTCTCTCTCTCTCTGTCATGTGGATAAGAAGGGGAACTGTAGCATGAACAATATTGCAAAAAATATTGTTCATATCCTAAAACACTGTTCATTTTGAAAGTAACGCATGACAAATTGTGTAATTTTCTTTAAAAAGTACAAGGTTAACTCAAGTGGATTAACCTACCTCTATCAAACTAAAAATAGGTTAACCTTGGGACAACCTAACCAGGTTGAGTAAACCCACTTGTGGGCTAATTCTAGACCAAAGTCAGGCTTAGGGTTTGCAAAAACCATGGAGGAGAGGAATAAGATGACTCTTCTTGCGTTTCAACTCTAAAGTGATGTTATTTGTTTATATACTCTGCGGACACCTAAAATTTGTCATCAAGAGCATCAAGCCGTTCCGAGCCGAACAAGGGCAACAAAGGAAAGAAAGAAGAAGTATGTCGGCACGCCTGACGAGCTGCATCAACACAACCGCTGGCTGCGTTGACGCACACGTACCGATGCATGCGAGAATAAGCTAAAATGAATAAAAAAATAAAGAAAAAAAAGAAAATGAAACCATTGAGTCAGCGGCATAATAAACAAAAGGGGAAAGAGAATGAAGAAAGCAACAGGGCATGAAGGGGTCTCTTGAATCAGCGCCAAGGCCCATGGCACCCTTGAATGGGCCAGCCCTCTTGCTTGCATGTGAATCGGCTAAGCCCCTTTGGGGCACATGAATCAGTGCCAAGGCCCATGGCACCCTTGAATCGGCCAGCCCTCCTGCTTGCATCTGGTGCGCAAAAAGCCCCCATGGGCATGAATTGGCCAGCCCCCTCAATGCAACTGAATTGGCCAAGCCCCTTGGGGCAAACGAATCGGCCACCCCTCATGGCAACATGAACCGGCCAAGCCCCATGGGCACTTGAATCGGCTAGCTCCTCATGTCCTTGAATCGGCCCCCCTTGTTTTAACTTGAACTAGCGTACAGGTCCTATGGTATCTTGATCCAGCACGGGAAGCCCCAAGGGCTTGAATCGGCAGCCACCCCTCTCACTGGTCTAGCGCAACAACCTTTCCCCATGCCCGCCTGCTCATCCATTAATGAATCTGCATGCCGGCGACGTGTTGTGCATGTGGTGGCAAGCGGGAGGACGTGCCACGGGATGCTGCTCAAGTGACGTAGGTGAGTAGAGCATGCCAACGGCCCACGTTCGAGCGGCGGAGGCAGAAGAAAAGGAAAGAAAGCACGGACACGTCGATGGGGCTCTCCCTGTGCGTGTATAAAAGAAGGTGGAGGGGGGGCTCTCAAGCTCTCTCTGGATTCTCCCTGGAGCGAACCCAGCTGGCCATCTTCCCAAGCCCAAAGAAGCTCTATGTGAAGGTGTCTACTAGCCAAGAAGAGATCCACAGAGAGTGAGAGAGAAGAGAGAAAGAGAGGAGTAGACCCATCCAGCGGTGGGTCTTTGTTTTTTTTTCTTGCTTTGTTTTCTTCCTCATGCCCAACATGGCCATATTGATGTAAATCTTTCTTTCATGAATGAAGTTTAAGGGCCTTTGGAACAAATTTGTGAAAGTGCTCGTAGCTCTCTCAACTTGCTTTTCTTCCCTGTTGTCCCTGCTCTCTGACCCCCTTTCAACTGATGTTTCTCTTCGTCGATGCCATGGCAGGCAGCATGCCGGGGTTTGCTCAAACCGATGAGCATGATCCTGGATTGTGAAATAGCCTGAAGCTTTCTTTTTCTCAGCTCTTTATTTCCTCATCTGTGTGGAGCCCCTGATGTCCAAAAAAAACATGATCACTCCCTTTTCCCCCGCCTGGCCGCCGATTCAAGGAAGGCTTTTCCTCCCTCCTGGCTGCTATATCATCTTCCAACTTTCCAGTCCATTACCGAAGCCTTTGAGCACTCATCGATCCCCGGGGGCTTGCTTCCTCATCGCATGGTTCCCGAGCGATCTCCTTCAAAGGGTGCATATTAACGGCCGTATGGTTCGGCGACAATCTAAGTCCGCATTTTGAAATTGAGATTGTGGTGCCTCGTGAGTCATTGGATCCCCTCATAGGCTAGCCCTCGGGGTTTCCGTGCTCAACTCGGGTCCTCAGATGTCGCCGCTTTGAGCACATCCTTCTTGTTTGGGGCCGTCTCGGATCTTCCGTGGACAAGTACCTAATTTACACCCCCTGAGCGTTCCGGGTCTAGGGGAGATGCTGTCGGATTCCTACCACAAGCTCAAACTAATTTATGAACTCGTCATAAAAAAAGATGCAAACAGAACAGAACAGTAATAAGAGGCGAGAATAAAAAATTGCAAATGATGAAGAAACGTAAGGCAAATAACAACAGTCATCAACCTTGGGACTCAGTTGTATATACATATTTGCATGAACACCTCTACCTAATTCTTGTGCACCAAAAAAAAGCAGAGACTCTCCGCGCGTTGAGCATCCCTCTCGCATATACGTTGAGGCATCATATCATCCTAGGCATAAACCTACACAAAAAGATCTCTACGAACCCCATGCATACATCAAATTGGGCACTGTTGTGCCCCTGTGATTTTGATGATGGTTTTGATGATTGGTTTTTGATGTGAGTTAATCACTGTGAGTCATCTTGATGTGTGTCATCATGCTATTATTCAGTCATTCTCTGATCATAATGCTTTCTTTTATATGCACGATAAATTCATGTTTTATCATGTAAATGTATGGAGTTCATAGGGCTGTCAGATAACATGCTCTACTTAATTCTATCTACACTCTGTCTGCATAGTCTCCACAGCAGTGCGTCAACTCCTTGAGCTGATGCGTCGACTCTTTAGTTCAATCTCTCAAGTCTATACACTCCATGCCCATTCAAGTCTATACATCGGTTTGATTCAAAGTCTGCACACTGCTTCACTTCGTCAAAGTCCATACATCCTCAGCTGAACCCCTTGTCTGTACAACGGCCTCAATCTTCATCTATCTACACTCTGTTTGGATAGTATGGACAGTGGTGGGTCGACCCACCCTTGCTGATGCGTTGACCCATCAGAACATTGTTCTTTATAGTAAGCCCACACATTGGTCTTCTTGACTCAAAGTCTATACATCCGGAAAGGGGGCCAAGTCTATACAGTGCATTGTGCAGCCTGTTCGTGTTCAAGTTTGTTGGTGAAGTCTGTACATCGCTCGCTCCTTCAGCTTTCACCAAGTCTGTACAGCGTGAACAGTTCGTCTCAATCCTTCGAAGTCTACACATTCATATGTCTTCTAAGTCTACACATTGCCAAAGTATGTGCAGCCCCAACTCTATACAACCGATTGATGTTGCAGTGTTCACCAAGGCTATACATCGCCTTCAGACCTTCAAGTCTATACACTGCTACAGGAAACAAGTCTGTACATCGGCTTCGCATCTGCAAGTCTGTACATTGGAGTCAGTTCACCAAGTCTATACACTGGACTTTGTTTCACCAAGTCTGTACACTCCACATCTTTTCCTACGCTTGGCCAAGTCTATACACTCATACATTTTCCTACGTTTTACTGGCCAAGTCTATACATCGCTAAGTCTGCACATTGTCTTCAACGTTCAAAGCCTAAAGTCTGTACAGCGCAAAGTCTACACATTGGCTCAGGGTCGTCAAGTCTATACATCCACAGTGGACGTTCAAGTCTATACATTGGCCCTAACACTCAAAGTCTGTACACTCGCTGCACTGTACAAGTCTATACACTGGCGATCCTGCTGAAGTCTATACATTGGCTCTAACATTCCAAACTCTGTACAGTCACTCCCTCAGCAAGTCTATACACTGGAGTCGTCAGCTATGAGGACAGCATGTCTGTACACTGGTTCTCATGCATGTTAAACATGAAGTCTGTACACTGCATGGTCTCAACTTGCGTCTCACTGAGGATCCATACACTGTAAAGTCTATACAGACTTCATCGTCTTAGAGAGCGTTTCAGGCATCAAGTCCATACATCCGATCATCTCTGTAAGCGTCTCAAGCTGAAGTCTATACATTTGCGCACTATTCATGCATCAGGTCTCAAAGTCTATTCAACGAGGGCTTCGCATCTTCATATCTTTACATTGGTCGGTGCAAGTGTATACAATGGACGAGTCTGCATAGTGCATATGTTCTAAGTATATACACTGTGTTGCATTACATGTTTTTACATCTAAGTCTATACATCTGATAGGCTTATTAATGCATCAGTCTGCAAGTCTATACACTGATCTCGCATGAAGACTTCAACTCTATACACTCACTCAGTGTACACACTTACTCACTTGCTGTTCTTCAAAGTATGTACATCGCATAGCTTCACATATTTGAAGCCCATACATTGGAGAGTTTGTACATTGCATTTGCATTCACAAGCCTATACATCCTGAAGTCTGCCATTGCTCCCTCATTCAATGAAGTCTGCACATTGCTGAATGTTCTTCAAGTCTGAACAGCGGATGTCTTCATATGTGAAGTCTATACACTGCATGCTCACTCAACTAACTCTATACACTCGTTTGTTAACCTTCAACTCTATACACTCGATTGTTAACTTCAAAGTCTATTCACTCAAGCTGCAGGTTGACTGTACACACTTTGTTAACACCTGAACCAAGTATATACATCCAACTGATATCTACTTATGTCTTTGTGGCAGGTACTGTTCGAGAAGCTGAAATACCTGGGCGGGAAAGTGGAGGCCACACGCGCCCAGTGCTGCCTCTGCTCGAGCTGCTATAAAAGGGAGTCTCGGTTGTCTGAAGGAAAGTGATCGAAGCCTTGAGAGCAATAGCAGAATAGCAGAAGTGTAGAAGTGCTGAGAGTTCGATCCAGCAGAAGAGAAGAAGAGTTGCAGAGAAGAAGAAGAGAAGAGAAGAGACAGAGAGAGCCTGCGAAAGAAAAAGAGTGAAGAAGCAGAAGAGAAAGAGAGAGAGAGAGAAGGAGTTCGTAGAGAAGAAATGGGAAAAGCTTGAAGATCTATCCTTTTGTGTTTGGATCAAATCCAAGCCAGACCTACTCCCTTGAGAGCTACATTACTTGTATTTCGTTTCCAGCTTTTGGAGCTGTGCTTTTTCATCCTTTCTTATTTTCCTTTTTTACCTTTCCATCTTTGTTCTTCCGATTGGCCTGTTGGGGATCGGGTTCCTCCTGTGGTCTCAGGAGAAGGGAGATCTGATCTCCGGTTGCAAGTAGCTGGGAGCTACTTGTGGGTTCCCTCCGATTTGGAGGAAGGGAGACTTGTCTCCGGTTCTGGGCTTGTGGGTAGCAAGTCTAGGGGTCCCTCCGGTCTGGAGGAAGAGAGACTTCGGTCTCTGGTTTCCAAGTGGCTGGGAGTCACTTGGGGTGTCCCTCCGGTTGGGAGGAAGCGGGGAGGCTGTTCCCCTGGTCAAGCTGTGTGGCAGCAACTGTTCGCAGACGGAGTCTGCTTGGTTCTAGCATTGGCTAGTAAAGCCTCACTCCGGTTGGGAGTGAGGGGTGGATGTAGGTCTGGAGGACCGAACCACCTAAAAATTATTTGTGCAGTGGTTTGCCTTGCATTAGCTCCATATCTTCTACCTCCCATTCACAGGTTGTGCATGCTTGGCTAGTTGCATTATCTAGAGAGTTATTTTTGAGCATTATATTCTGCTAAGTGTGTTTGGGTTGTTTAGCTCTGCCTTCGTTTCTGGTTGATCAGGTGGCTGCATTGTTGCAGTCCAACTGTTTGTTCATTTGTTACCTTATCATTTCATCTTGGAAAGCTCATTAGTTTTTATTCCGCATATCTGAGCTTTAGAGTTTTTAATTTGGGCTATATCTTCTAGAGGGATACATTCACCCCCCCTCTGTATCCGGGCCTAGCACCCTAACATTTGGTATCAGAGCCGGTGTCTGCATACAAGGTCCAGCGACCTGCAGATTCGATCTTGCAGTCTTAGGTGCTAATTTGTTTTTAGTGCATCAATATTCCTGTTACATTAATCTGTTGTGTTCTCATGGCTCATCCACCGATTTTCAGTGGTACGCATTTTAATGCATGGTTCGCTAGTCTGAAGAATTATATCAAATCTGTGAATCCGGACCTGTGGAAAGTAATTTCACATGGTCCTCATGAACTACCAAAGAAAAAGTCCAAATGGACTGACAGTCACAAGTCTATGCATGAAGAGAATCAGATAGCTATAAATCTAATGAAGGCAGCTACTGATAGAGCCTTTCACTCATGCTTCGTTGATTGCAGTTCTGCTAAAGACATTTTGGATACACTGAAGCGAACTCAGGAGATAGATGTGGACAGCTGCATGATGGCCAACAGAAGAAATCAAAGTGGCAGCGATCAAGGCAGCAATCAAACTGAAGAAGATGATGATGATGAGGTAAATCTCTTCGAGAATTTTTCTCTAGAAGATTGGGAGAATGTATATGCTGAATTATTTGAATCTCATGAACTGTTAAGAAAATAGTATAAAAAATTGAAGAAGGGTACTGGTTTAGATAGTTCAAGTTCTCCTTGTAGAAATTGTGTTGAATTAAAAAATATTCATGATGCCTGTATGTCTGATTTTCAAATATTGAAGAAACAAGTTTCATTATTGAAAACTGAAAATCAAGATCATATAAATGTGATATCTGAACTCAAAGAAAAATTCAACTCAGATAATGATAATCAGACTCTTGTTAACTATCATGACCAGTATGAAAATTGCTGAAAAACTTTGAAAGTGTGAACTCAGATTTAAACAAGCTGAAATCTGAAAATGATTCTCTGAGAACATCTGCTAATAAAAATGATAAAAAATCTGAGAAACTTGAGCAGGAGAAGAACTTATTTGCTGAAAAACTTGAAGCCATCAAATCTGTGAATGTGGAATTACAGAAAAACATTGAAAAGAAGGAAAAAGATTTGAAGGAATTCAAGGCTGGAAGAAAACTTGAAACTAACTCAGAAGATCAGACTTTGATAAATGAGTTAATTCAGAATGACAAGCTTAAGGAAGAAAATGAGAAATTAAAAATGCTGAACTCCACTATGTCTGAGAGACTGCTAGCCTTAGAAAGAGGAAAAACTGTGTGTGTTGAAGATTCTGATAAACTGAGCAATCTGGAACAGGAAGTTGAAAAATATAAAACTGCTAACAAAGTTTTGAATGAAGCTATGAATTACTGTGAGCAAGAGATTGCTAGTTATGAGCTACATATTTCCTCTTTAGAAAATAAAATTCAGGATTTGAAAGTTTCCTTGTCTAAATTTGTTGATGGGCAGAAAAACCTAGACAAGCTACTAGGTATAAAAATCAACCCTAGGAATGAAGGGCTGGGCTACAATAAGATAAACAAGAAGGAACTTCAGAACAAAGTTATGACATCTTTTGTAAGTGGTTCAGATGTAGCCACCACCTCTAAAGATAAACAGCCCATTGCTCAGAAAATGTTGGGAGCAAATGATAATTTTAAGAAAGAGGGACTGGGCTACAGTCTAGTCATGAGGAAGGTCGATGGATCCAATTTGAAAACTATTTTTGTTAAATCTTCTGAACAGGAAAAGCCTTCTACTTCATCTTCACCTCAGTATAAGGCTAAGAAAACAGAAAAACATGATAAAAATCAGAAAATGATTGGAAAACATAAAATAAATAAAAAGGGTCCATCAGTGTTTGCTGATCAGAGTCCTCACACACACTTACATGCATCTAAAAAGAAGATTATCTGTCATTACTGTCATAAAGTTGGACATCTGATGCATGAGTGTAAGTTGATGGAGAAGGATGATAAGAATGCTAGGAGATCTCATGATAAAAATCCTTCACCTCAGAAAAGGAGTGTCACATGTTCTAATTGTGGTAAATTAGGACACTCAATTGCTCATTGTTGGTTTGCTAGTGGTAAGAAAACCTTTTATTCATATCATGCTAAATTCCCTGCAAACCAACATGTTTTTAGTAAAAACAAATATGTTTCTATGAACCAGCACATCATCTGTTTTAATTGCTACAAAAGGGGTCACAGGGACTCTGAATGCTGGTCAGGTTCTTGTAGAAGAAATTCTATTTCATGCTTTGAATGTGGAAAGACAGGCCACAGGGCCATTGATTGTTGGCATGCTCAGGGTAGAAAATTCAATTCTAAAACTGTTAAATTCCCTGCCATTAACAGAAAGTCTCATGCATGCTATCACTGTGGGAAGACAGGCCATAGAGCTGCTGAATGTTGGCTGGCCGGTCTTGGTAAACAGAATTTCTATTCTGTTAACAGAAAGTTTCATACATATGCACATAGAGTTCATGCAAATAAAAATGTGCATAAATCAAATCTAAAATCTGGTGCATGGTATCACTATAGTAAACAGAACTCTCTCTCTGCCAATGAACTTCATGACAATAGTAATGTGCATAAGAGGAATTTGAAATCTGCTAATTCATGCCATTGCTGTGGACAAATTGGTCATTCAATGTATAATTGCTATTTGATGAAATCTGATGACCTTCATGCACGAAAATTGTTGAGAAAACCTGCTAGGAGTAATACTGTCATGTCAGGACCCAAGACTTCTTGGGTACCTGTTTGTGCAAAATAACATTGCTATGCAGGTGTGCCTTGGGACTGAAATAAAAGGGGTAATAAACCAAGGCACTCAAGAATGAAAACCCCTTCCTGAATATTTCAGGTAAATTTCTTGCACTTCCTATTTTTAGTTCTACTGCATGACATACTAAATCTATTTTTGCATAATCATTCTTCATCTGCATTGTCTGAATTGATGCCTCTGAACTCTCCTCATCTGAAGTGCATATATGTGATTTGCATATATAGTACATTGAAAAATCTGAACTGCATTTGAATACTGTTTGAAATCTGTCCATTGCATTCTGAAAAATCTGATTAGCTGAAATTTGATCCATGCATGCTGCCCATGTTGAATTATCATGCATGACCTCACTGGTATATAAATGGTAAGGTACCAAAAGGCAGGGAAGTCTGTCTGGAGGTTCTTACTATGTGTGAGGTGGTCTTTTAGACCAAGTGCTCCGCCTAGTACCATGGGTCACCTTGTTGGATAGGACAGTCTGAATGTGCATGAATCAAAATCATATGTTCAGTTTCTCATGGCAAACATTGCATGTTTTAAGGGGGAGTTACTTGCATGTGTTTTTGCATACATAAAGTGCATTGCATTTCCTTAGATTGAAAATGCCAAAAAGATTATCTAAATGCATGTTGTCAGGGGGAGTCAATGCATTGCATATAGGTTGTCAAATGCATACTCATGTGAGAATTCATTGCATATCCTTCCTTATTGATTTTGTTGACAGACCTTGAACATATTTTTGAAAACATTGAGCTTCAAAATCTCTCTTATCAATTGGTATCATTTGGCTTCAGATTTCTATCAGTCTTTCATGAAGATTTCAATGGGACTATCTCGATCATAAATCTGAAAATTCTTGAACTAGAAATCTTCTATTATACATTTTTATGAATGACTGAAATAACTCATGTGGTTTAAGTTTAATGTATTCAATGAGTTTGGCTTTAAAATCTCTTAAAAATATCTGAAGCATGTTTAATAAACCTTAACCATCTGTTTCATGCTGTGTCTTGTAAAATCTTCTGAAATCTACATTATTGAATACATGACTTTATTTGGTTAAGTACATGAAATTGTTATTGATTTGAAGTAAATGAATTTTTCTGAAATGTCTAAAGGGTATTTTCTGTCAGAGCAATGACCTTGGTCACTGAGAAACACATGTCCAAAGGACTGTGTCATGAGGTACCATAGTTAACTCTGATTAAGAATAATTGAATTTCAGGCAGAGCAATGGCATGCACACTGAGAAATACAACTCACTCATCAAGAAACGATTTGCAGTGTGTCATGATGTGTAAATGCTATCTCTGTTCATATAAAGCATGACAGTTAGTCACACTAAGTGCTTAGGGATATTGGCCTCTGATCAAGGTATATCCTCTAGTTACAAGGTGTGCACTGAACTAGAGTGCTCGTAAAATTTGTAGCATGAAAAATTGTTGAACGAATTGAAATATCTGAATATTGATGCTAAAATCAAATTGCTACAACCCTAGACAAAATCATATGACTTCATAATTGCTTGATTTCAATACTGATGCATGTAATTCCGAAAGAAGTCAATAAATTTGATTGTGTAAGAGAAAGGGAGTTTTATCAAGATAAATATGAGGGCTTGGTTCATTTTTATTAAACCATGGTTTTAGATATCAATACAGAATTTTATTGATAAACTCTACATACATCATGTTTAAACTATGCTGTTCAATAAAGCTCATTCATAAACCCTTATAATGGAAGACTTTGAAATATTCTGATTTGGATTTATGAGAATGACATTTCCTTGAAAATCTGACTGAAATTCTTGTAGTTGAAGCCTTTTTGAAAAATCTGATTATTTGAAACTCTTTTGCTCATTGTCCTTGGCTCATTGACCTGAACTTATCCTTGTATGCCCCTATGGTCTTCTTCTCATCCATCTCATAAGATTCCATTTATTGAGGGGGAGCCTCCTTGTCATATGCATTATGCTGCATAAAAGGAGAAGAATTGTGCTCTTGCATTCATATTTCTAGTATCTGCATCTACATTCATACCCCTTCCCATGGTTTATTTGGATTATACCAAAGGGGGAGATTGTTTGCCAAAGAGGGAGAATATCATTCAATCAGCGCATGCAGGTTCCTTTTGATCATCTCTAACTCATGCTTTTGCTGAAACTCTTAAAGGGGGAGAATTATGTTTTTGCAAGGGGGAGAAATTGATTGAATTTTTATACATGCTATAATTTCTCAAACTATTTTCGTTTTGATGAAGTCAAAGGGGGAGAATAGTTTGTGTCATCAGCATTACTCACAGTGTAGTATTACCATCATCAAAAAGGGGGAGATTGTTGTGCCCCTGTGGTTTTGATGATGGTTTTGATGATTGGTTTTTGATGTGAGTTAATCACTGTGAGTCATCTTGCTGTGTGTCATCATGCTATTATTCAGTCATTCTCTGATCATAATGCTTTCTTTTATATGCACGATAAATTTATGTTTTATCATGTAAATGTATGGAGTTCATAGGGCTGTCAGATAACATGCTCTACTTAATTCTATCTACACTCTGTCTGCACAGTCTCCACACTCTGTCTACACAGTCTCCACAGCAGTGCGTCAACTCCTTGAGCTGATGCGTCGACTCTTCAGTTCAATCTCTCAAGTCTATACACTCCATGCCCATTCAAGTCTATACATCGGTTTGATTCAAAGTCTGTACATTGCTTCACTTCGTCAAAGTCCATACATCCTCAGTTGAACCCCTTGTCTGTACAACGGCCTCAATCTTCATCTATCTACACTCTGTTTGGATAGTATGGACAGTGGTGGGTCGACCCACCCTTGCTGATGCGTTGACCCATCAGAACATTGTTCTTTATAGTAAGCCCACACATTGGTCTTCTTGACTCAAAGTCTATAGATCCGGAAAGGGGGCCAGGTCTATACAGTGCACTGTGCAGCCTGTTCATGTTCAAGCTTGTTGGTGAAGTCTGTACATCGCTCGCTCCTTCAGCTTTCACCAAGTCTGTACAGCGTGAACAGTTCATCTCAATCCTTCGAAGTCTACACATTCATATGTCTTCTAAGTCTACACATTGCCAAAGTATGTGCAGCCCCAACTCTATACAACCGATTGATGTTGCAGTGTTCACCAAGTCTATACATCGCCTTCAGACCTTCAAGTCTATACACTGCTACAGGAACCAAGTCTGTACATCGGCTTCGCATCTGCAAGTCTGTACATTGGAGTCAGTTCACCAAGTCTATACACTGGACTTTGTTTTACCAAGTCTGTACACTCCACATCTTTTCCTACGCTTGGCCAAGTCTATACACTCATACATTTTCCTACGTTTTACTGGCCAAGTCTATACATCGCTAAGTTTGCACATTGTCTTCAACGTTCAAAGCCTAAAGTCTGTACAGCGCAAAGTCTACACATTGGCTCAGGGTCGTCAAGTCTATACATCCACAGTGGACGTTCAAGTCTATACATTGGCCCTAACACTCAAAGTCTGTACACTCGCTGCACTATACAAGTCTATACACTGGCGATCCTGCTGAAGTCTATACATTGGCTCTAACATTCCAAACTCTGTACAGTCACTCCCTCAGCAAGTCTATACACTGGAGTCGTCAGCTATGAGGACAACATGTCTGTACACTGGTTCTCATGCATGTTAAACATGAAGTCTGTACACTGCATGGTCTCAACTTGCGTCTCACTGAGGATCCATACACTGTAAAGTCTATACAGACTTCATCGTCTTAGAGAGCGTTTCAGGCATCAAGTCCATACATCCGATCATCTCTGTAAGCGTCTCAAGCTGAAGTCTATACATTTGCGCACTGTTCATGCATCAGGTCTCAAAGTCTATTCAACGAGGGCTTCGCATCTTCATATCTTTACATTGGTCGGTGCAAGTGTATACAATGGACGAGTCTGCATAGTGCATATGTTCTAAGTATATACACTGTGTTGCATTACATGTTTTTACATCTAAGTCTATACATCTGATAGGCTTATTAATGCATTAGTCTGCAAGTCTATACACTGATCTCGCATGAAGACTTCAACTCTATACACTCACTCAGTGTACACACTTACTCACTTGCTGTTCTTCAAAGTATGTACATCGCATAGCTTCACATATTTGAAGCCCATACATTGGAGAGTTTTTACATTGCATTAGCATTCACAAGCCTATACATCCTGAAGTCTGCCATTACTCCCTCATTCAATGAAGTCTGCACATTGCTGAATGTTCTTCAAGTCTGAACAACAGATGTCTTCATATGTGAAGTCTATACACTGCATGCTCACTCAACTAACTCTATACACTCGTTTGTTAACCTTTAACTCTATACACTCGATTGTTAACTTCAAAGTCTATTCACTCAAGCTGCAGGTTGACTGTACACACTTTGTTAACACCTGAACCAAGTATATACATCTAACTGATATCTACTTATGTCTTTGTGGCAGGTACTGTTCGAGAAGCTGAAGGCACGTGATCCAAGGACCTGAGATGCTGACACGTGGCCAAATACCTGGGCGGGAAATGTGGAAGCCACACGCGCCCAGTGCTGCCTCTGCTCGAGCTGCTATAAAAGGGAGTCTCGGTTGTATGAAGGAAAGTGATCGAAGCCTTGAGAGCAATAGCAGAAGTGCAGAAGTGCTGAGAGTTCGATCCAGCAGAAGAGAAGAAGAGTTGCAGAGAAGAAGAAGAGAAGAGAAGAGACAGAGAGAGCCTGCGAAAGAAAAAGAGTGAAGAAGCAGAAGAGAGAGAGAGAGAAAGAAGGAGTTCGTAGAGAAGAAATGGGAAAAGATTGAAGATCTGTCCTCTGGTGTTTGGATCAAATCCAAGCCAGACCTACTCCCTTGAGAGCTACATTACTTGTATTTCGTTTCCAGCTTTTGGAGCTGTGCTTTTTCATCCTTTCTTATTTTCCTTTTTTATCTTTCCATCTTTGTTCTTCCGATTGGCCTGTTGGGGATTGGGTTCCTCCTGTGGTCTCAGGAGAAGGGAGATCTGATCTCCGGTTGCAAGTAGCTGGGAGCTACTTGTGGGTTCCCTCCGGTTTGGAGGAAGGGAGACTTGTCTCCGGTTCTGGGCTTGTGGGTAGCAAGTCTAGGGGTCCCTCCGGTCTGGAGGAAGAGAGACTTCGGTCTATGGTTTCCAAGTGGCTGGGAGTCACTTGGGGTGTCCCTCCGGTTGGGAGGAAGAGGGGAGGCTATTCCCCTGGTCAAGCTGTGGCAGCAACTGTTCGCAGACTGAGTCTGCTTGGTTCTAGCATTGGCTAGTGAAGCCTCACTCCGGTTGGGAGTGAGGGGTGGATGTAGGTCTGGAGGACCGAACCACCTAAAAATTATTTGTGCAGTGGTTTGCCTTGCGTTAGCTCCATATCTTCTACCTCCCATTCACAGGTTGTGCATGCTTGGATAGTTGCATTATCTAGAGAGTTATTTTTGAGCATTATATTCTGCTAAGTGTGTTTGGGTTGTTTAGCTCTGCCTTCGTTTCTGGTTGATCAGGTGGCTGCATTGTTGCAGTCCAACTGTTTGTTCATTTGTTGCCTTATCATTTCATCTTGGAAAGCTCATTAGTTTTTATTCCGCATATCTGAGCTTTAGAGTTTTTTATTTGGGCTATATCTTCTAGAAGGATACATTCACCCCCCCTCTGTATCCGGGCCTAGCACCCTAACAGGCACCTCATATTTCTTCCTCTATAGTAAGCTGTGAGCATTATAAGTGCATAATAAATCTCTTCACACAGTACAGTTAGAGCTCATGCATTAACATACGCTCCCCTATCACAACAGAGAGCTCCCCCTTTCGCTAGTCCCTCCTTCCCTCCCTCTTTCCCATACACGCAAAAGGAAAATGAACATACCACATGTCACAGGCATCATACATGCATATGAAACTCTCTCCATGCCTGTGAATATATACCTCAAACTGCATAAAAAAATCCCTCAACCCAGTCGCTAAACACGTAGTGCAAAGGAAGAAAGAGAAAGTAGGAGGAATTTGGGTTTATCCACTGGTTCGGTCGACCGAATCGGATTTTCGGTCGACCAGCCGGTGGCCGCATCGACGCCTTGTGCATTTGGAGTAGAGTCCATTGGCGGGCCTCCCTGCTTCTGGGAGGTTGGGTCGACTGAATTCCTTGGTTCGGTTGACCGAACCCCCCATGTAACAAAAAAAAAGAGGAAAGAGCGGGGAGTGATCCGGCGTGACTTTCTCACGCCCGATCACCCCTCCTCTCTTCCTGTTTATCTCTCTCTATCCACCCCACCGATTAACTCTCTTAAAAAAACAAAAAAATAGGAGAAATGGGAGATGATCTGGTGGTAGTTTGCGCACCGGATCACTTCCCTCCCTCCCTTGTTCTCAAACACAAGAAGTAATAAAACAAGAGAGGATAAAAGCAAAAAAATGTATAATAATGCAAAACAACAACAGACAAAAGAGAAGTAAAACAAAAGAAACAATAACAACCCAAAAAAAAGAGGACAAAAAAAGAAGCAATCAAGCAACAAAACAAAACAACAATAGAAAAAATAACAGATGAGTAAATAAATAACCAATGAAAATTCTGATGACAATAATAAATGAATGAGAATATATATGGTTAGATAAAATTACATGTATGCACCAAACTAAAAAAATTAAAAAAAATAAAATAACCAAACAACAATAAAATAGCATAATGTCTGCTCCGGAACCTCACTTTCTCGGACTCGGTATGAAAGGAATATTGACGACGCCTCGGTAAGTTGGGTTTGGACTTCAGGGACCACCCTAATATGGCAATGACTTGATATTGCCCCGGGCCTATAGTTCATTAAGCCTGACCCATTTCCACTGTGATCTAATCCCACTTTCTTATCAAACTTGACGTATACTCGGTAGACATTTGCACGGTTTTTCCTCCGTCTTCGTCGCGCTTTCAACACGGACTTCCGTTTGAACATGAAATGGTAGATAAGCGACCAACATGATTTAAACATTCATACCCCAATCTGGGGGCATTTTAACGCAGTTCATGAATTTCATTATCTCACTTCATTAATGCTAATTTCATGCCATAGTGCCCCTTTTCCTAGCATCAATCATGAGTATTCTCCCCTCTGGGGAGATGTAATTAACGTCGCGACCTTTATGGCACGGTGGGTTTTAGTCCCAACATGATATCCACTATCATCTAATCAGTCAGACGACGTGCACCAGTGGCTTCTTCAAAGCTCGAATAAATCGTCACTTTATGACTAGCACGCCCACGCACTAAACAAACGAAATAAACAAACAAACAAATGAACAAACAAATCGATAAGAAGACATCCCAAAAGTGCGTCCACAAGTCTGGCACGCCCTATGGGACCTAACTTCCCTTCATCTCCTCACCAGGAGTAGGGGCCCTATGGCCTTCCAATGAACGATGTTTGCCTATTTTGATGGTTTGCAGGTGCTATTCCGGCAATCGTCATGACCGAGGTGTTGTGTCTCTGTGATTTTGATGATGGCAAATACCAAGATGATTCATATGTGCGCATGTGTGCATGAAAGACCATGATGATTCATATGAATGCATGTTAAGATGATTCATATGTGTGAATATGCATTTGTGAATTTGTGCTTGTGAATGAGATTTCATCATATACACTATGTGCATATTATTTCCTTGTGTGCATGTCATTTCCTTAGGTCTGACTTTTTGATAAACACTGGGTCGATGCATTGCATTCTGTCAAACATTTGGTCGATGCATTCATAGCGCAACGTATGTGTCTGTTTTGGCTTAAGTGTCTAAAAGTTAGTGCATGTTTGCACACAAAGTCAGTGCTAAGGATTATAAAGGTCCGTGCACTTCACTGTTCAAATCGGTGCACATTCTGTGTCCGTCTCACTTAGCGTCTCATGATGTGTCTCAACATACCCAGGTCTGAGTACGTTTCGGTCTGTGCCTACCTCAAGGTCGATCCATATAGTGAGCATCTAGTCAGTGCATGTTTAGGTCTCATGCAATAAGCATTCATGGGTCGGTGCATTGTTTGCCTTGCGCATGCAATGGTCGGTGCAGATGTCATGTTGGTGCACACTCTTGTCATGCGCACGCATGTAGGACGGTGCATATTCTTTACTGTGAGCACCTCATTCATTTGTGTCTACGGCATATACACTCGGTGCATGTTTTGGCCAAACGAACATAAGGTCAGTGCATTGCTTTGCTTAAGGAACATAAGGTAGGTGCAAGTCATTGTACCACACATATAGTGTCACGCCCCGAGCGCGGAAGATACCCGGAGATGCGCGACGTGTCTATATCAATCATGTCAATCAGAGTGGTCGTGTATTCGACACAAAGACAGAGATGCGCAAAATAGCAAGATAACCCAATCCTTTATTTCATAATGGATAGACTATTACAAATCCAATACTCTGTTTAACAGAAAGGAAAAGAATACATATTTGACTCAAGAAACTATGGAAAAGACTAGACGACACTTGTAGAAGCTCTATCACTTTCACCCTTGACCATTCCCATCCGATTGACTTCCATCGTCGTCGGACTTACCTGAAAAGTAAAAAGGGACAAACGGAATGAGCGAACGCTCAGTAGGAAATTATATCTTCAAGTACTAGTAAGTGGTTTAAGTAATTACATTTTCATGGATGCAATAAAGCTATGCATGCTCGCATGAAACGACAAGATAGAGAGAATGTAATATCAAAGAAATAAGATGAACTTTCATGAACAAGATACAAGTTATTCAAGATATTCAAGCAAGTACCATTATCGAGTCATGTCAAGAACTTTGGCTATCATGTATCAAGCAAGTAAATTACCCTTTTTCGGGCCACGCATTTCATGTAAAGTCAAGTACGATTCAAGTACAAGATGTGTGTGGAATGTCCAATCAAGCAAGTCAAGTACTCGGTATAATGCCAGATACCTTATCATTTTAACTCCCATGGGCACAAGTACTTTCGGGTGCTCCTCCCAGGACCAGATCGGGCCCTATATGCGCAGGCATTTATCATGTGTTTTGACATCCACTCTTGTTTATATAGCCAATATAGAATTTCAATAATCAAGCTTGTAGATACGTATGACAACTTTGATAGAATAGAGTCCAAAATATGACAAAGGACATAGAATGGCGATAATAACGGTATAATCACGATGTCGGTAAAACTAGGTAGATTATGGTTCCTTTAACTTAGGTACCATGACAAATCAATATGGACATTCTTTATATAGAATTGAGGTCCACATGAACAGTATATCAAAGGTAAGATACCCTCATTCTTATCATAGAATTGAGGTTTACAAGAATGACATGATATGGCATGATATCATCATCCCATTAAGAATTTCTTATGATATACTCTTTGTATAATCATAAGGGCCGGTATACCATGTTTCTTTAGATTGACATGGCAAAAACTGTGTAATGGGTTTTTAGGGTACAACCAGCTCAGTCGGCCTTGAGGGAATCCAAGGCTACGAGGAGTCTTACGGAGGTCTCTATGACTAACTCGCTAGTCCAAAGGAACGGAATGTCCAATGGAGAGCTTGTATGTCAATGAGAGTTGAGTGTGATCGATAAATCAACATGAAACGTGGGACTATACTCACGGAGTGGAGAATAGTGCCGATATATATATATATGTATAATATATAAACCATCGGTTTAGCAAATCAGAGGAAAAATCAGTTTACAGTAAAATAACGACTTAGGTCAAGTCGTGTCTCAAGTAATTAACGCCTAACTGAAGGGCGTTTACATATATTGCCAATTTGCAGAATTTCCATTATTTCATTAATTTATCAAAAACACGCCTTTCCTGGGGGCGTTTCTTAAAAGTTGACGACTGCAGGGGCAGGCGTCTCATCATTTACATATTCGACAGGATATAATTATTCTCAGAAATTTATCAAAAACGCGCCCTTGGAAGGGGCGTTACTTTCTAATTCCATTTTACAGAATATGTGAATTTCAGGATTTTAACAGATACACGCCCTAGAAGGGGCGTTACTTTTAAGATTCACGCCTTGTACTGGGGCGTTAGAATATGGAAAACGACTTTGTCCAAGTCGTGAATTTCAAGGGATTTACGATATTTTAATAAATAATATTTCGAGAGACAGGAGACATGTCATGGCAGTAAAATTTAACAGGAATTCACAGAGTCATGCAAGATATTAAAAATCAATATTTCATATGTATTGTAATTTTTAAACAGGATCAATTATTAACCACATGCGATTCTTATGAAATTAACGCCTGCGTAGAGGGCGTCAAATATTAAATTGACGACCACTAGCATGGTCGTTTCTTTTAAATTAGCGCCCTAATCAAGGGCGTTTCTTTCAAAATATTTCAGAAAACGCATGAAAACTATAATAATCATATGCATGACATGCTTATATATATATATATCTTGCATTAATTTCATTTGGGCTACAGTAACTTGAGAAAATCCTACCTTATGGTTTGATAATACTGATACACTGTTTGGAACCTTCGTGGATGAAGAACCTTCGTTCTTCAGGAAGATATTGCCACAGCTACCTGTAAAGGAAGAGAAGATATCAATCTTCTTTACCTACGTAACCTGAAGGCAAGGGAAAAAGAAGAACTTTACCTATTCTTCGGCAACGATGGTGATGAAGACGATGATGATGAAGACCCTTTGTCTTCAAACACTAGAAGCAGCCACCTATAGCAAAGACGATGAAGGATGGTTAAAACCTCCTCATGTGTTTATCAAAAGCAAGGAAAGGAAGAAGAACTGTTTGTTCTTCACGTACCTAGCAGCAGACGTTCGATCAAATGGGTTTTAGGGTTCGATCGAACATGTTATTTATAGGATTTTGAAGTCCTAACAAGAGTAGGGTTTGATTGAGGGTAATATATCCTTAATAGAGTCCTTACTCTAATAGACACTTACTAGATTAGGTTAATCTTTCCTTGGATAAGTTCTGGGTTCGATCGGTTCACGAACTGAATTAACGCCTTAGGTCAGGGCGTGTATTCTTGAATTAACGCCTTGCATAAGGGCGTTTCTTAAAAAGCGCCTTGAAAAAGGGCGTTTCGTGTTTTAAAACACGCCCAAGATAGAGGCGTTTCTTTTACTTACCCATTTGGTCGCGTGAGAACTGACGACCGCACGTGTGGGCGTCCTTTCTTTAGTCACGCCTTTGATAGAGGCGTTTCTTTTTGAATTAACGCCCTAATAAGAGGCGTTATTTTTAATTTGTTTTATTTCGTCCAATTAACCCTATTCCTTTTATATATATATTACTTCTGTAATATATATGTTTTAATTCATTTCAATTATTCATTTATTAGGGTTGCTACACCCTCCCCCACTTAAAAAGAATTTGGTCCCCAAATTCAATATATATATAATTATACATGCGGAGAGTGTAGGACATATACCTCTTAGAATAACTCGGGAAATCGTTTCTTCATAGATTCCTCGGTCTCCCATGTCGCTTCGCGTTCAGGATTCTTATTCCATTGCACCTTGATCATGGGAATAACCTTATTCCTTAGAGCTCGTATTTCTCGATCTAATATCTTCAAGGGCCTCTGTTCATATGTGAGATCTTTCTGGATCACCAGATCTCCATGCTCAATAATATGTGACGGATCGTGCACATACTTCTTCAACATAGATATGTGAAATACATTGTGTACCTCGGACAACTGAGGAGGCAACGCGATGCGATAAGCAACCTCGCCAACTCTTTCGAGTACCTCAAATGGTCCGATGAATCTTGGCGTAAGCTTGCCCTTAACACCAAATCTTCGTATGCCACGTCCAGGGGATATTTTAAGAAATACATGATCTCCAACCTGGAATTCAAGATCTCTTCTCCTGGTATCAGCATAAGCCTTTTGCCTTGTCTGAGCAACTTGTAATCTTTCTCTGATTACTTGTATCTTCTCGGTTGTATCCCTTACCATGTCTGGACCTAATAGTTGTTTTTCTCCAACTTCGTTCCAACATATGGGAGATCGGCAACTCCTTCCGTATAAGGCTTCGAAAGGTGCCATTTGGATACTAGCTTGGTAGCTATTATTATATGCAAATTCAACTAAAGGTAAGTGGTCATGCCAGCTTCCTCCAAAGTCAATAATGCATGCTCTCAGCATATCTTCAACAACTTGATTAGTTCGCTCGGTCTGACCATCCGTTTGTGGGTGAAAAGCAGTACTAAAGTTGAGCCTTGTCCCCAACGAATGTTGTAATCCCTTCCAAAAATGAGAAGTAAAACGGGGATCCCTATCAGACACGATTGAGACAGGAATTCCATGTATCCTGACTATTTCTTTAATGTATAGTGCAGCTAGCACATCAATCGACCATCGGCTTTTGATTGGCAAGAAATGTGCCGATTTAGTCAATCGGTCAATGATAACCCAGATTCCATCATGTCCTCCTTTAGATTTAGACAAACCCATGATGAAGTCCATACCAATATCCTCCCATTTCCACTTAGGAATATCTAGAGGATGTAGTTTTCCCGCAGGCTTTTGATGTTCCGCCTTGACCTGTTGGCATGTGAGACAGCGTGATACATAGTCCGCTATTTCTCTTTTCATATTGGGCCACCAAAAGTTCCTCTTTACATCTTGGTACATTTTAGTTGATCCAGGATGAATAGTGTATCTTGATCTGTGAGCTTCATCTAAGATCTTCTTCTTTAATTCCGGACAATCGGGTATACAAGTTCTATCTTTGAACGATAATCTTCCATCAGAAGTTAGTTGAAAATCAGATTGTCCTTCTAATCTGCCTTTGATTTCTACTAACATAGGATCATTATCCTGAAGTGTTTGTATCTCAGATAACAAATCTGACTGTATGCTTACATGAGATAGTGTGACAAATTTGGATTCCGTGTCCAAGCTTATATTGAGCTCGGAGAATTGTTCAAGTAACCTCCATTCTTGTATCATACAATTTGCTATCTTTGCTCTCGGCTTTCGACTAAGGGCATCAGCCACATAATTACCCTTTCCGGGATGGTATTGTATACTGAAGTCGAAGTCCTTGAGATATTCTAGCCAACGTCTTTGTCTCATGTTCAGCTCCTTTTGTGAAAATAGATATTTGAGACTTTTGTGATCGGAGTATACAGTAAACTGTACCCCATAGAGATAGTGTCTCCATATCTTTAGGGCAAATACTACCGCGGCCAATTCCAAGTCATGGACGGGGTAATTCTCCTCATGCTTCTTCAGTTGACGAGAAGAGTATGCTATGACCTTCCCATGTTGCATTAGAACACATCCGAGGCCAATGCCAGAAGCATCAGTGTAGACCTCGAATTTCTCTCCTTCAATTGGTAGGGCTAAGACTGGAGCTGTGGTGAGATGATCCTTGAGAGTTTGGAAACTGCTTTCACATTCCTCACTCCATTCATATCGGATCTCCTTACGAGTTAATCTTGTAAGTGGTACGGCGATCTTAGAGAAATCTTTGATAAATCGCCGATAATAGCCTGCAAGACCTAAGAAACTTCTGATCTCGCTTGCGTTAGTGGGTCTCTCCCAGTCTCTCACAGCTTCAACTTTTGACGGATCCACAGATAAACCGTCCTTGGATATGACATGTCCGAGAAAAGCCACTTCTTCAAGCCAGAACTCGCATTTGCTGAGTTTAGCATATAATTGATTTGTCCTCAAGACTTGCAATGCAATCCTCAAATGCTCTTCATGTTCTTCCTTAGTCTTAGAATATATCAATATATCATCGATGAAGACTACTATGAATTGATCCAAGTAAGGCCTGAATATGCTATTCATTAACTGCATAAAGGCAGCAGGGGCATTTGTTAGTCCAAAAGGCATAACAACAAATTCGTAATGGCCATACCTGCTTCTGAATGCGGTCTTGTGAATGTCATCATCCTTGATCCTTAATTGATGATATCCCGACCGGAGATCAATCTTGGAGAAATATTTGGATCCTGAAATCTGATCAAACAATTCATCGATTCTCGGCAGTGGATACTTGTTCTTGATAGTAAGATGATTCAACTGTCGATAGTCAATACACAATCTCATGGATCCATCCTTCTTCTTTACAAATAAGACTGGTGCTCCCCACGGGGAAGTACTTGGTCTAATAAACCCTTTTCGGATTAGTTCCATCAACTGCTCCTTCAACTCCTTGAGTTCAGCAGGGGACATTCTATATGGTGCCTTTGAAACCGGACCAGCACCAGGGACTAAGTCGATGGTAAAGGCCACATCTCTTTGCGGGGGTAATCCCGGCAATTCTTCCGGAAATACGTCTGGGAATTCTCGTACTACTTGAACGTCTTCTATCTTGGTTTCCTTAGCTTCTTTATTAGTGACAAAAGCAAGGAAGGATACACATCCTTTCCTGACGAGCTTGCTTGCTCGAAGAGCCGAAATAAGAGGGGATTTGCTTCGACTCTTAGGACTAGTATAAGTCAGTTCCGGAAATTCCTTGAAAACAATCTTGCTATCACGGCAATCAACCGTTGCCTGGTATTTGGATAACCAATCTGCTCCTAGTATAACATCATATTCTTTTAGATCTAAGCAGATAAGATCAATAGGAAAATTCTTTCCTCGAACCAATACCTCACAATTTTGGTAATGATGTGTGATATCCGTCTCGTTTCCGAGAGGAGTAGACAACACTATTTTCATCCATTCTGGTTCTAGAGGTAATGGGTCAGCAAACTTCTTGGAAATAATGGAATGCGATGCACCCGTATCAAATAAGACATGTGCATATTTGGAACAAATTTTTAATGTACCTTCCACCAATCCGCCTTCTTCTTCTGGTTCGGTCTCTTGGATTGCATGAAGACACGCGTTCCTTGTCACTGGGCGTTTACCCTCACCGTCTTGGTCATTCATTAATGGACAATCGGGAATCCGATGTTCACGACTCCCACAACGGAGACATGCTCCTAATTTCCTCCAGCATTCTTCTGTTTTGTGACCAGCCTTGTCACAATGCTTGCATACTACGTTTGAAGGGGTAGTGGTGATAGAGAAAGGCTTGGATTTCTTGTACTTCTGATCTTGAGAGGAAGAACCTCCATTATTGGGCCTCTTCTTAAAGTTGGGTTTAAAAGAACCCGAACTTGTGACTTGCTCCTTTTTGTCTTTCCCACGGATCCTATCAGATAGTTCCGTGGCATCTTCAAGCAACTGAGCTCGGCGCACTATTTCAGTATAAACTTGAATATCCATAGGCGCCAGTTGAGTAATGTAGTGGGGCCTAAGCCCATTAAGAAATCTACGGGCTTTCATCTTTTCCGTGCCAATTAAATGCTTAGCATATCTAGACAGTCTAGAGAACTGTGCTTCATAATCAGCCACCGATAAAGATCTTTGCTTTAATGCGGCAAATTCGGCGGCCTTCCTTTCCTGGACCCTATCAGAGAAATATTTGGCGTTGAAATATTCAACGAATTCTCCCCATGTAACTTGAGTTGGGTCAATTGTAGCTTCAATCGACTCCCACCAGCATCTAGCATCCTTTTCTAACTGGAAAGTAGCTAATAAGACTTTGTCCTGATCCGTGCATTGCATGACACGGAATATACGTTCAATCTCCCGAACCCAATGCTCGGCATCGTCTGGATCGGTCGATCCCATGAACTTCGGGGGATTCATATTCTTGAATGCTTGGTGTAAGCTTCCAGCTCGTGGAGCACCACCTTGTGCTACCTGTTGTAGCACTTGGGTCATCCCTTGAAGGGTACGCTGCATGTTGCGCCATTGAGCACGTTCGGCAGCCATTATCCTACAATTACAATAGCTATGTTAGTATTATGTCACTATGATCTTATAAGGACTCATTGATCATTTAACCCTTGGTTCTACCCACTCTCACTTGGTTAAAGGTTTTGAAACCTATCCTTGGACTTGGGTTTCCTAGGAATTGAATACCTTAGGCTCTGATACCACAAAGACTGTCACGCCCCGAGCGCGGAAGATACCCGGAGATGCGCGACGTGTCTATATCAATCATGTCAATCAGAGTGGTCGTGTATTCGACACAAAGACAGAGATGCGCAAAATAGCAAGATAACCCAATCCTTTATTTCATAATGGATAGACTATTACAAATCCAATACTCTGTTTAACAGAAAGGAAAAGAATACATATTTGACTCAAGAAACTATGGAAAAGACTAGACGACACTTGTAGAAGCTCTATCACTTTCACTCTTGACCATTCCCATCCGATTGACTTCCATCGTCGTCGGACTTACCTGAAAAGTAAAAAGGGACAAACGGAATGAGCGAACGCTCAGTAGGAAATTATATCTCAAGTACTAGCAAGTGGTTTAAGTAATTACATTTTCATGGATGCAATAAAGCTATGCATGCTCGCATGAAACGACAAGATAGAGAGAATGTAATATCAAAGAAATAAGATGAACTTTCATGAACAAGATACAAGTTATTCAAGATATTCAAGCAAGTACCATTATCGAGTCATGTCAAGAACTTTGGCTATCATGTATCAAGCAAGTAAATTACCCTTTTTCGGGCCACGCATTTCATGTAAAGTCAAGTACGATTCAAGTACAAGATGTGTGTGGAATGTCCAATCAAGCAAGTCAAGTACTCGGTATAATGCCAGATACCTTATCATTTTAACTCCCATGGGCACAAGTACTTTCGGGTGCTCCTCCCAGGACCAGATCGGGCCCTATATGCGCAGGCATTTATCATGTGTTTTGACATCCACTCTTGTTTATATAGCCAATATAGAATTTCAATAATCAAGCTTGTAGATACGTATGACAACTTTGATAGAATAGAGTCCAAAATATGACAAAGGACATAGAATGGCGATAATAACGGTATAATCACGATGTCGGTAAAACTAGGTAGATTATGGTTCCTTTAACTTAGGTACCATGACAAATCAATATGGACATTCTTTATATAGAATTGAGGTCCACATGAACAGTATATCAAAGGTAAGATACCCTCATTCTTATCATAGAATTGAGGTTTACAAGAATGACATGATATGGCATGATATCATCATCCCATTAAGAATTTCTTATGATATACTCTTTGTATAATCATAAGGGCCGGTATACCATGTTTCTTTAGATTGACATGGCAAAAACTGTGTAATGGGTTTTTAGGGTACAACCAGCTCAGTCGGCCTTGAGGGAATCCAAGGCTACGAGGAGTCTTACGGAGGTCTCTATGACTAACTCGCTAGTCCAAAGGAACGGAATGTCCAATGGAGAGCTTGTATGTCAATGAGAGTTGAGTGTGATCGATAAATCAACATGAAACGTGGGACTATACTCACGGAGTGGAGAATAGTGCCGATATATATATATATGTATAATATATAAACCATCGGTTTAGCAAATCAGAGGAAAAATCAGTTTACAGTAAAATAACGACTTAGGTCAAGTCGTGTCTCAAGTAATTAACGCCTAACTGAAGGGCGTTTACATATATTGCCAATTTGCAGAATTTCCATTATTTCATTAATTTATCAAAAACACGCCTTCACTGGGGGCGTTTCTTAAAAGTTGACGACTGCAGGGGCAGGCGTCTCATCATTTACATATTCGACAGGATATAATTATTCTCAGAAATTTATCAAAAACGCGCCCTTGGAAGGGGCGTTACTTTCTAATTCCATTTTACAGAATATGTGAATTTCAGGATTTTAACAGATACACGCCCTAGAAGGGGCGTTACTTTTAATGTTCACGCCTTGTACTGGGGCGTTAGAATATGGAAAACGACTTTGTCCAAGTCGTGAATTTCAAGGGATTTACGATATTTTAATAAATAATATTTCGAGAGACAGGAGACATGTCATGGCAGTAAAATTTAACAGGAATTCACAGAGTCATGCAAGATATTAAAAATCAATATTTCATATGTATTGTAATTTTTAAACAGGATCAATTATTAACCACATGCGATTCTTATGAAATTAACGCCTGCGTAGAGGGCGTCAAATATTAAATTGACGACCACTAGCATGGTCGTTTCTTTTAAATTAGCGCCCTAATCAAGGGCGTTTCTTTCAAAATATTTCAGAAAACGCATGAAAACTATAATAATCATATGCATGACATGCTTATATATATATATATCTTGCATTAATTTCATTTGGGCTACAGTAACTTGAGAAAATCCTACCTTATGGTTTGATAATACTGATACACTGTTTGGAACCTTCGTGGATGAAGAACCTTCGTTCTTCAGGAAGATATTGCCACAGCTACCTGTAAAGGAAGAGAAGATATCAATCTTCTTTACCTACGTAACCTGAAGGCAAGGGAAAAAGAAGAACTTTACCTATTCTTCGGCAACGATGGTGATGAAGACGATGATGATGAAGACCCTTTGTCTTCAAACACTAGAAGCAGCCACCTATAGCAAAGACGATGAAGGATGGTTAAAACCTCCTCATGTGTTTATCAAAAGCAAGGAAAGGAAGAAGAACTGTTTGTTCTTCACGTACCTAGCAGCAGACGTTCGATCAAATGGGTTTTAGGGTTCGATCGAACATGTTATTTATAGGATTTTGAAGTCCTAACAAGAGTAGGGTTTGATTGAGGGTAATATATCCTTAATAGAGTCCTTACTCTAATAGACACTTACTAGATTAGGTTAATCTTTCCTTGGATAAGTTCTGGGTTCGATCGGTTCACGAACTGAATTAACGCCTTAGGTCAGGGCGTGTATTCTTGAATTAACGCCTTGCATAAGGGCGTTTCTTAAAAAGCGCCTTGAAAAAGGGCGTTTCGTGTTTTAAAACACGCCCAAGATAGAGGCGTTTCTTTTACTTACCCATTTGGTCGCGTGAGAACTGACGACCGCACGTGTGGGCGTCCTTTCTTTAGTCACGCCTTTGATAGAGGCGTTTCTTTTTGAATTAACGCCCTAATAAGAGGCGTTATTTTTAATTTGTTTTATTTCGTCCAATTAACCCTATTCCTTTTATATATATATTACTTCTGTAATATATATGTTTTAATTCATTTCAATTATTCATTTATTAGGGTTGCTACATATAGGGTTTGTGCATAGCTTGCATCATGCATACACAACGCATGTGCAAAAGAACATGAGGTCAGTGCACTTCATGCTAGCAAGCCTATCAAAGTCCGTGCATACTCTGTTACATGCATTTATAAGGTCTGTGCTAAGTTGTACTATGTGCATAATGAGGTTAGTGTTCATTGTATATAGGGTCTGTGCAAGGTTTTCTCGTCTAACGTATATTCACTATCGGTGCAGTTTTTAACTGCGAGCTCAAGGACAGTGCAAACCTTACCACGAGCTCAAGTCAGTACAAACCTTGCTGCAAGCCCAAGTCAGTGCAAGTTTTCACTGCAAGCTCAAGTCGGTGCAATTTTGCGAGCGCCGCGAGCACAAGTCTGTGCAGGTCTAAGGCTACAGCAACTTCTACAAGCTTGGCCATACATTCGAGCATATGATCTGCACGAGTGTAGAAATCATCATACGGCACGTGAGCTCGTAAGGATAATAGAAACAATGATTGGCACGTGGTCCGAGGAAGAATATCTCTGGCATTCTACCACGTGGATCAACGTCCCCAATCCTCTCTGGACGTGTGAGCTCATGGGAACCCTACCAACAGCCATATAAGAAGGCCGGTCCTTCGATCAAATGTGGCGATGAGGAGGAGAAGAAGAAGAAGAAGAGAAGAGACGAAAAAGATAGAGAGAGAGAGCACCCAGAAGAAAAAGAGATCAAAGTAGCCAGAGAGAGTAAGAGAGCCAGTAGTAGAAGAGGAAGAGTGAAAAAGTTCAGTTTTAGGATCAGATCCTGAACTGCTATGCTCCTGCGTGAGCTATTTTTTTTATTGAGCTTTATTTTCCAGTTTATTTTTCCTTTTTGTTACTTTCATCTTCCAATTTCTTGGCCTTCCGATACTCAGGTTGAGTTTGGGGTTCCTCCTGTGGACTCAGGAGAAGGGAGACTTTGTGTCTTCAGTGGCAAGTGACTTGGTGTCACTTGTGCTTTCCCTCTGTGTTTCAGAGGAAGGGGGACTTGGTGTCTCCGGTTGCTAGTGACTGGGTGTCGCTAGTGATTGCCCTCCTGGGTGGAGGAAGAGAAGAGTGTGCTTCTCTGGATCAAGCTGTTAGGCAGCTCTATTTGTAGACTGAGTCTGCGGTTCTTGCTATTGCAAGGGAAGCCTCACTCTGGTTTGGAGTGAGGGGTGGACGTAGGTAGACTCTGGGTCTGGCCGAACCACTTAAAAAACATCCTGTCCATCGTGGTTTTCTCCTTGCGCTCCTCCATATCATCTTTCTCCTCTTCACAGGTTTTGTGTGCTTGATTAATTGCGTTCGCCCTTGTGTTACGTTGAGAGTTTTATATATATTTGTGGAGTGTATGTTCCTTTGCTTTGTGGAAGTACATCTGCGAGCCTGAGTGTCTCAGCTCACAGTTGTGAGAAGAGAGTAGTTGTGATGTCTCACTTGATTACTGTGCATTATTAAAAGCTTGATTCTGCATTTTTTTAATTGGGTGTATTTGTTGAAAGATTCATTCATCCCCCCCTTCTGAATCCGTGTCTCGCACCCACATATCCTAACAAGTGGTATTAGAGCCAGGTTGCTGTCTTATCGGATCCAACAGCCCGCAGTAGATCCTGTAGCCTCTTTGGTGCATTTCTGAACTTCCTTCTGGTGCATTGATTTGTTTGCCGATTTATTCCATGGGTCATCCACCGGTCTTCAATGGCTCTGATTTTAATTCGTGGGTTAGCAGTCTCCATAGCTATGTGAAACTTATTGATCCTGATCTGTGGAAGTTAATTTCACACTGTCCTCACAGATTACCAAAGAAAGAGTCCAAATGGACTGACAGTCATAGATCAAGGCATGGAGAGAATCAGAGAGTTTTGAATCTAATGAAAGCAGCTACTGACAAAACCTTACACACTTGCTTCTATGACTGCAGGTCTGCTAAGGACATTATGGATAAGCTGAAGCTAGGACACAGAAGAACGGAGGATAGCTGCATGATGGCTAATGGCAGCGATCAAGGCAGCAATCAGAATGAAGAGGATAATGATGAAGAGGTAAATCCCTTCGAGAATTTTTATTTAGATGATTGGGAGAATGCATATGCTGATTTGTTAGAATCTCATGAACAATTAAGAAAACAATACAAAAACTTGAAAAAGAAAAGTGATCGGGGTAGTTCAAGTTCTCCATGTAAAAATTGTTCAAATCTGAAGCAATCTCATGATGTCTGTGTGTCTGATATCCATATGTATAAAAAGTAGATTGGGTTGCTGAAAAATGAAAATCAAGGATTTGTAGATCAGATTTCTGAACTAGACGAAAAACTCAACTCAACCAATGATGATCAGCTCCTTGTCAATAATTTAGCCCAGAATGAAAAACAGTTGGAGGAACTTGAATGTGTTAATTCAGAACTAAATAAACTGAAATTTGAAAATGATTCCCTTAGAAAATCTATTAAAGAATATGAAGAAAAGTTTAGGAAACTTGAGCAAGAGAAGAATTTATTTGCTGAAAAATTTGATGCCATCAAATTTGTAAACATGGAGTCGCAGAAAACATTGAAAACCTGCAAAGGGAATCTAAAACTCCAAACAATCCAAAAGCATCTCATGATGATCAGATTCTTCTTGATGAGTTAATTCAGAATGATGCTCTGGATAAGGAAAATGAAAAGTTAAAACAGCTGAACTCTGCTATGTCTGAAAGACTTCTAGCCTTAGAAAGAGGAAAAACTGTTTGTATTGAAGATTCTGAAAAACTGAGCAATCTGGAATAAGAAATTGAAAAATATAAAATAGCTAACAAAGTACTGAATGAAGTTGTTAATTGCGGTGAATAAGAGATTGCTAGTTATGAAATAAATATTGCATCACTAAAAATCGAGATTCAGGATTTAAAAGTTTCTCTGTCTAAATTTGTTAGTGGGCAAGAAAATCTGGATAAGTTGTCAGGAGTCAAGGTTAACTTCTAGAAGGAAGGGCTGGGCTACAATAATGTTAATAAGAAAGTTTTTAATAACAAGCTAATGACATCATTTGTCGATGCTTCAAACGTAGCCACCACCTCAAAATATAAACAGCCCATTGTTCAAAAAAATCAGAAACAAACTGACATTCAGAAACAAGCTGAAAAAGTGAAAAAACATGTTCATGTGAAAAATAAGCAAAGAAACAATCATGCTGATGATGTGCATGTGACACAACCAAAACACACACACACACACACACATGCACACAAAAAGATAATGTCATGCCACTATTGTCATAAACTTGGTCATCTGATGCATGAGTGTAGGTTGATGGAAAATGATGATCTAAGCACCATCATAATGCATGCTAGGAAATTTCATGATAAAAATTCTTCATTTAAAAAAAAAGAAAATTGAATGTTTTCACTGTGGTAAATTAGGACACACGATTACACAATGCTGGTTTGCAAGTGATAAGGAAAAATCACATTCATGTCAAGCTAAATTTCATGCAAACAGTCATGTTGTTAACAAGAATAAGCTTGTTTATATAAACCAGCATATGACATGCTTTAACTGTGGCAGATTGGGTCATAAGGGATTTGAATGCTGGTTGAAGGCTGGTAGAAGAAATTCTAATTTATGTTCTCACTGTGGCAAGAAGGGCCACATTGGTGCCGTATGTTGGCATGCCCAGGGAAGAAATTTCTACTCCAAATCTGGTAAATTCCCTGTAAACAAAAAGGTTTTTGATAGGAATAAGTCTATTTTTAAAGAAAAATTCATTACATGCTTTGAATGTGGAAAGCCAGGCCACAGGGCTGCAACCTGTTGGCTGGCAGGTTATAATAAATAGGCTGGGTTCGGTAAACAGAAACTTAATTATGTTAACAGAAATTTTCATGCAAAGACTGAGAGATTTCTTGACAACAGTAATTTGCATAAAAAGAATTTGAGATCTACTGCATCATGCCATTACTGTGGTCAGATAGGTCATTCAATGAATAATTGCTACTTGATGAGAAATGATGACCTTCATGCATTAAAATTATTTAGAAAACCTGCTAAATGTGTCACTGTTAATTTAGGACCCAAGACCTCTTGGGTACTTGCTTGTGCAAAATAACCCAGTTGCAGCAGGTGTGCCTTGGAAAGAAATAAGTAAGGGGTTAATAAACTAAGGCACTCAAGAACGAAAACCGCATGATTGCACTCTTCAGGTCAGTTCTCAAAACTTTATCTTCTGAATCTGTCTACTTTAGATGTCTGCTTTAAATGTCTGCATATGATGTTAATTCTTTTGTGCATCGTCTAACTGAGTCTCTTTGAAAGTCTGAAATGCACATGGAAATACTTGTAGTTTGTATCTGAATGCATTGCATATCTATGTCATGATGCATGATTTGTCAAACTCCCTACATGTGAGTATTACACATGTGCATTTAGAAACTTCATACATTGCATTTAATCAGGGGGAGTAAATGTAAAATTTCTCATGCATTTGTGACACTTAGAAATTTCGATTATACTGCACACTAGTTAGAGCAATTCATCCTGAGGAGAGCCGTTGCATATGCATACATGTAGTGAACTGTATTGCATATCACTTATTTAAAAAACTCCAAAAAGAAGTGACTGATTGCATATAGAACTTAACTGGCACTACATTGTCATGCATGACCATCATGGTATATTAAATGGAACAGTGCAGGGCATATGGAGTCTGTCTGGATGCTCCTACCATGTGTGAGGTAGTCCTTAGACCAAGTCCTCCGCCAAGTACCTTGGGTCAAGTTGCATATTATCTTTCTTAGACCTGCATACATATTGTAAAATGCATACACTGATCTATGAACTCATGCCCAGTACTTGCATACTCTTGGGGGGGAGCAATATGCCTTTGTGACTCCAAATTTGTCTAGTTCGATCGACCCATATGCTCTCTTCAGTCAACCGAAGCTCCCAATTCAGAATGTTGAGTTTGAACATCATTGCATATAGATAGGGGGAGTTTATGTGAAGAAAGCATTGTGTACATTGCATGTTGCATACCTTCTGATGATCTTAATCCTGAACTCTTCCTGTCCATCTAATTGATTTACCCTGCCATATCTGTCATTCCAGTGACTCACATCATCAAATAATCATTGCTGGATGCTGCTGATTACTCAATAACTGAACGGAGATTTGAAGTAAATCTTCAGTTTGAATACTGCTTCATAAATGTTAAACCACCTTTAATGTAGAATCTTCCATTATACAGGTTTAAGAATGTTTATTGATTTGGAATTGGTTTAAGTCCAATATACTCTTAAGTTTGAGCTCAAAGAACTTGAAAATATCTGATTCAACTTTTTAACAAACCTTAACTGATTATCTCATGTAAATTCATGTAAGACATCCTGAAATCTGAAAAGTTGAAATCATGATTTTCTTTGGTTGAAATACTGAGTGTTAGTATTACTGTTAAATATTTAATCTATCTAAATTTGTCCTAAAAGAAATATTGTGAATAGAGCAATGACTGTGGTTACTGAGAAACATGTCCAAAGGACTGTGTCATGAAGTACCATAGCTAACTCTGTTTAAAATCATTGAAAATAATGTGAAAATATGGTAGATTAATGGCATGGTTGTATTGAGTAACTTGGGATTCTGGCCTCTAATCAAGGTGTCTCCTCATGCCAAAGATACCTCTAATGCTATCTCTATTCTCTAAAATTGAGAAGCAGTATAATTATCACACTGAGTAACTGGAGATTCTGGGCTCTGACCAAGGTGTCTCCTCACGTCGAAAGGTGTTGATCAACCAAAATTGCTCATTAAAATTTTATATATCCTAACAAGTGTTTTAATGATCAAAAGAAAAATATGAAAAAGTATGATTCAAAATTCGGGAAGGATAGTAAAATTTAGATGCTTTCACGAGTGTTTATTCTCAATACTACCTTATGTGATTCTCAAAGAAGTCATGGAAAGTAAACTGAGTAAGATGGAAGAAGGTTGAACTAGAAGTGATATATGAGCATTTAGTTCACTTTTATTAAAAATTTATATCAGATATGAGTATGGTTTCTTTTTGAAAAACTTTGTTTACATCTCTCTTAAACCATATCTGTCAATCAAAGGGTTCATAAGCTTTTATAGTGGAAGATTCTAAAACCTAAATTCTGGTTTATGAAGTTGGTAACTTACTAAAAAATTCTGTATCTCGGGGTCTTTGAAATTAATGCTTTTGCTCAATTGTTGATCTCTGTTACCTTCATTGACCTTTTCAACAGATATCAAAATTGTTCCTGAAATATATGTGCTTTGATTGATCTTTGCACATCAACCTGAGTCTCTTTCAATGGATTCCACTACCATATTTCTTTTGGCTAGCAAATCCTAATGGTTCTGTAGACCTTTCATTTGCAGGCCATACAATTGTGAGGATCCATTGTCATTATTACCTTATTCACTTGCAGCTTTCTGAACTTCAAAATTATTGTGGTTGAATATTGCAGTTTGACTCCTTGAATGTTCAACTTGCTCAAAGGGGGAGAATAGGTTATCTTGTCATTTTGGATCTATTGTGCCTTTACTCTGCTGGAAAGCTTTTGCTAGCTTGCTCTCATTTTGTCTCAAAGGAAACCCTGAGCTCATCTTGACGACCATTTTCCTGGTTGCATTCCTCACTGCCATATCTCTTGGCTCGTTTAATTATCTTACTGCCCCTGTGTTTTTGATGTTCATTCTCTCAGGGGGATAATTGTTTGATGCCTACTTTTTAGCTCATGTTTCAATCATCTTACAATTGGTGTTACTCTTTTTTTCTCTTTTTGATGAAGTCAAAGGGGGAAAATAGGGTTGACATGAGTTGCCTTATGCTTTGTTATCATTATGACTCATTATGGTGTTACCATCATCAAAAAGGGTGAGATTGTTGTGTCTCTGTGATTTTGATGATGGCAAATACCAAGATGATTCATATGTGTGCATGTGTGCATGAAAGACCATGATGATTCATATGAATGCATGTTAAGATGATTCATATGTGTGAATATGCATTTGTGAATGTGTGCTTGTGAATGAGATTTCATCATATACACTGTGAGATTATTATTTCCTTGTGTGCATGTCATTTCCTTGGGTCTGACTTTTTGATAAACACTGGGTCAATGCATTGCATTCTGTCAAACATTTGGTCGATGCATTCATAGCGTAACGTATGTGTGTGTTTTGGCTTAAGTGTCTAAAAGTCAGTGCATGTTTGCACACGAAGTCGGTGCTAAGGATTATAAAGGTCTGTGCACTTCACTGTTCAAATCAGTGCACATTCTGTGTCCGTCTCACTTAGCGTCTCATGATGTGTCTCAACATACCCAGGTCTGAGTACATTTTGTGTCTGTGCCTACCTCAAGGTCGATGCATATAGTGAGCATCTAGTCAGTGCATGTTTAGGTCTCATGCAATAAGCATTCATGGGTCGGTGCATTGTTTGCCTTGCGCATGCAATGGTCGGTGCAGATGTCAAGTTGGTGCACACTCTTGTCATGCACACGCATGTAGGACGGTGCATATTCTTTACTATGAGCGCCTCATTCATTTGTGTCTACAACATATACACTCAGTGCATGTTTTGGCCAAACGAACATAAGGTCAGTGCATTGCTTTGCTTAAGGAACATTAGGTCGGCGCAAGCCATTGTACCGCACATATAGGGTCTGTGCATAGCTTGCATCATGCATACACAACGCCTGTGCTAAGGAACATGAGGTCAGTGCACTTCATGCTAGCAAGCCTATCAAAGTCCGTGCAAACTCTGTTACATGCATTTATAAGGTCTGTGCTATGTTGTACTATGTGCATACTGAGGTTAGTGTTAGTTGTATACATGGTCTGTGCAAGGTTTTCTCATCTAATGTATATTCACTATCAGTGCAGTTTTTAATTGCGAGCTCAAGGACGGTGCAAACCTTACCACGAGCTCAAGTCAGTACAAACCTTGCTGCGAGCCCAAGTCAGTTCAAGTTTTCACTGCAAGCTCAAGTCGGTGCAGTTTTGCGAGCGCCGCGAGCACAAGTCTGTGTAGGTCTAAGGCTACAGCAACTTCTACAAGCTTGGCCATACATTCGAGCATATGATCTGCACGAGGGCAGAAATCATCATACGACACGTGAGCTCGTAAGGATAACAGAAACAATGATTGGCACGTGGTCCGAGGAAGAATATCTCTGACATTCTGCCACATGGATCAACGTCCCCAATCCTCTCTGGACGCGCGAGCTCTTGGGAACCCTACCAATAGCCATAAAAGAAGGCCGGTCCTTCGATCAAATGTGGCGATGAGGAGGAGAAGAAGAAGAAGAAGAAGAGAAGAGATGAAAAAGATAGAGAGAGAGAGCACCCAGAAGAAAAAGAGATCGAAGCAGCCACAGAGAGTAAGAGAGCCAGCAGCAGAAGAGGAAGAGTGAAGAAGTTTAGTTCTAGGATCAGATCTTGAACTGCTGTGCTCCTGCGTGAGCAATTTTTTTTTATTGAGCTTTATTTGCCAGCTTGTTTTTCCTTTTTGTTACTTTCATCTTCCAGTTTCTTGGTCTTTCGATACTCAGGTTGAGTTCGGGGTTCCTCCTGTGGACTCAGGAGAAGGGAGACTTAGTGTCTCCGGTGGAAAGTGACTTGGTGTCACTTGTGCTTTCCCTCTGTGTTTCAGAGGAAGGGGGACTTGGTGTCTCCGGTTGCTAGTGATTGCCCTCCTGGGTAGAGGAAGAGAGGATTGTGCTCCTCTGGATCAAGCTGTTAGGCAACGTCTTTTTGCAGACCGAGTCTGTGGTTCTTGCTATTGCAAGGGAAGCCTCACTCTGGTTTGGAGAGGGGTGGACGTAGGCAGACTAGGGGTCTGGCCGAACCACCTAAAAAATATCCTGTCCATCGTGGTTTGCTCCTTGCGCTCCTCCATATCATCTTTCTCCTCTTCACAGGTTATGTGTGCTTGATTAATTGCGTTCGCCCTTGTGTTACGTTAAGAGTTTTATATATATCTGTGGAGTGTATGTTCCTTTCCTTAGTAGAAGTACATTTGTGAGCTTGAGTGTCTCAGCTTACAGTTTTGAGAAGAGAGTAGTTGTGCTATCTCACTTGATTACTGTGCATTATTAAAAGCTTGGTTGACAATTGTTTTTTAATTGGGTGTATTTGTTGAAAGATTCATTCATCCCCCCCTTCTGAATCCGGGTCTCGCACCCACATATCCTAACACGAGGTGCACCTCGAGCTTGATCACCCTTGGCCTTTTCTTTTTTGGGACCTGGCCGTCCCAGCAAAATTCGGGGACTCTTCTCCTGGTGGCTGGCCTCCCTAGGCTTTTGGGGGCGACCTTCAAAATATGCTGAATATTGAGGCAGCGAAGCCCGCAATGGAGAATAGCTCATCTAGAGCACCTGGCTCATATGCCTCTATAGAGAGAGGGGGTTGTCCCTGTTGAGTAGTGGATGGCGGATCTAGAGGGGAGGGGTGAATAGATCTGCCCCTCTTTTCGCAGAACACCCCTCTTTAAAGCTAGATAAAAAGAATTACAGTGGAATACAACTAGCTTAACGAAGTACACTACGATTAGCTTAGCAAGATGAACAAGTAATATAGAGATTGAACCTAAGCATGCATCTAGCACAAAGCAATCGCACAATCAAACCACAGCACACGAGATTTTAAGGTGGTTTGGACTGAATCCCCAGTCCTACATCCACCCCTCACCAAACCCGGTGAGGCTCCACTAGTGCAGTGCACCAAACCGCAGATTGGAAAGACCTCCGATTGCCTTCCTACTAGCCACCGGTAGGGACGTCAACACCGCAGATCGGAGAACTTCCGATTACCTTCCTACTAACCACCGGTAGGGACGATTCTCAGTTTCAATAGTTTTGACAAAATGAAAAGAGAACAAATAGATGTTCAGACAAGAGATGAAATATGCTCAAAGAGAAAAGATATTGTCTGAGATTGCTGGAGCTTGAATCTGATTCTTCAATCAATGTAGATCACTAACAGAGGCTTCTTTCTTCTTCACAAAGCTCTCCTCTTGATTCAGCAACAATGGCTTCTTCTTCCTTGTGAGATGAGCTTCCTTGGATCCCCTTGAGTGGATGAAGAAGTTTATGGATGAAGATTTGATCACCCTTGAGAACATTGATTGCTTCTAGCTTTCTTGGAGGTTGCTTGCTTCAGATCTAAGCTTGAATCACCTTGGAATGGATGAAGAACTTCTGCACGGAGTATTGTTCACGAGTATAGTACCTCTTCTTCCTTGGACCTCCTCTAGCCTCTCTTGATCTCCATTAATCCCTCTTGATGCATTAGGGTTTCTAACCCTCTTGTGTGTATTTTATATCTCTTCGATGGTCAATAGACACCTCCCAGACCAGATCCACAAATCATGGGAGATTGGGTGACTTTAGGATTAAACAAATCCAAGAAGAGGGGCTGCCCACGAGGTGGAAAATGAAGTCAAAAATAGCTGCATCGGGGCTGCCGGTCGACCGAAAGTATGGGTCGGTCGACCAGAACATTTACAGGTTTGAAGAATTCATTGCTGGCAATTTCTATCAATCGGTAGGTGGGGGGCGGTCGACTGGACCTTGGGCCAGTCGACCGGTCATTCTGGGCGGTCGACCCCTATTGAGAAAATATGTAACTTTTTGTCCCTGGCAAATTCGGTTGACCGGTATATGACCGGCGGTCGACCGAAACATTGATTTTTCACAGTTTTGCTTCAATCAACCCCTTAAACCCATTTGCAGTCCATTCCAGTCTATGACATCAAACTCTTTAGATCTTTGGATGTTGAAACCAAGTGTGTTCTTCATTTGGACGTTGAAACCACGTGTGTTCTTCATTGTGCATCGACCTTGGCTAAAGGGTCAACTCTTGCTTCTTGACATGTCAACTCTTCACATATGAAAGAAGCGATTTGAAGGTTGTTTGGGTGCGATCATTGGGCTTTCACTTTTGTCATCTCCACTCCATTCCTTAGCTTATCTGTCATGAAAATGTATCAAGTATTTCAGTCATATGAGAGTGGGAAACATCAATGACTTATAGTGTTTAGCCATTATCAAAACCATGAATGTCAAATGACTCAAATGACCACAGGGGCACAACATTCTCCCCCTTTTTGATGATGGCAACACTGTGAGTCATTATTTGGCAGTAATGTCCAAGATGGCAAATTTTATACATATGCAGCTCAAGATACAAAGTGATGATATGCTATTCATGGATGATATGAGCCTGTGAATGCGAATATGTATGCATATGCATGATTAGAGCATGTGAATGCTAATGCTATACTCTCCCCCGTCTCACAAAGATATTCTCCCCCGTTGACAACGTACAAAGGCAACTCACAAAGATATTCTCCCCCTTTGACAACAGCAAAAAGGAGGGATAAGATGGAGACTGTGACAAATGTCTGAGTGATCAGAGCTGAATAGGAGTGAAGAGCAAGCCATTATATGCAGATCTGAAACATGCCATGAGCAAGATATATGGTTCAAAGCGAATGAAGTCCGAGATCATCAACATAGTTTGAAAAGCAGCTACATTCATGTTTTAATAGAAATGAACCAAAAGTGATTATCATGGCAGTGGTTAAACTTCCTTTGTCGTATACATCCATATTCAATAACGTCATCGGAAATAGCACAAACTAGTATTGAGGTTAAACAAGCATGACTAAAGCATGGAATTTTATGATTTCGGCATTATTTTTCATGATCTTTTGCATTTGTATGCACATGACTCATAGTTTATGAGCAATCAAGTCTAGTACATACCTCCTATCCGTAAGAATACACGTTGTTTAGACGTCAGTATTCCTAGGTATTTGGTAAGACTGACTGTTATGCTTCAGATTGAACAGAGATAGCAATGTCACCTCATGACATATCTGACCTCGTTTCTTTGATGAGGAGATATATTTCTTAGCAATTATGCCATTGCTCTGTCTAGAGTCCAATATAATTAAGACAGAGATAACAGGGGCACATCATGACATATCATTCGTCACTTGTTTTGAGGACGTGACATATTTCTCCGTGCAATAATATCATTTCTCTGTCAAATTGACTGTTAGGAATTCCAGCTCATCAAGATGTTTAAAAACAATACGAAGCTTTAGTGTATCACCAAGGTTGCCATGAAGTTTGAATTTCCAGATTTCAGGATAGTCATTCAAGGCACAACATGCAATTTCTAATTAAAGTCTATTAAAACCACTGAACATAGATGATTTCAAAGATATATCAGAGCTTCAAAGAAATCATTAAATCTGAACCATTTTCATTGGATAGAAAATCATCAGTTCATATAATAGAAAGCTCTTACGCCATAGTTCTGTCTGTTTCATGATCACATTCTCAGACTGCAAGAGAGTAAGAAAAGCAGCAAGACTCCCCCTAAGGATATGTAGTGAATGCATTCAAGGAGTTATGTTTGCAATCAAGGGGAATGATCAGATATGAAATGCATGACCCGGCCCATTGTTGTACACTTATTCAGGGTAACTTAATGAAGATGAAACAGATGCATGAATGCTTCAAGGAAATAACTCTCCCTTACTGTATGGCCTATATGCGACAGTGACGCATGGTACTTGGCGGAGGTGTATCCTCACGCATGGTGAGTGCTTCTAGACAAGCATAACCTGCCTTTCCGCACTTCATCATTTAATATAACATGGCCATGCAAGAATGATGCGACACCACATGCAATGCATCATGAACATGAATTCAACATTATTATGCAACTACATGCAATGCTACACCACATGCAGAATGAATAATGCATGGATACCAATCAGCAAAAACACAACCAAATTGAACATGATCATCATTTCAATTTTTACTGGCTTGAGGTCTGCAAAGACCAAACTCCCTTCTAAGTGTTGTAAACCTGTCATTACATAAAGGCTTGGTGAAGATGTCAGCAATCTGATTTAGTGTATCAACAAAATATAGTTCAAAGTTCTTCTTAAAGACCTCATCTCTAATGAAGTGATGCCTAATCTCAATATGCTTGGTCCTAGAGTGCTGGACTCGATTTTTTGCAAGGTTGATAGCACTGGTGTTATCACACAGAATCGGGACACAACCAAGATCCACTAAGTAGTCTTGGAGTTGGTGTTAAATCCACAACACTTGGGTGTCACAGCTCCCAGTAGTAACATATTCTGCTTCTACTATTGAGAGGGCAACCGAGTGTTGTTTCTTGGAAGCCCAAGAAACTAAACACTCGCCCAGAAACTGGTAGTAGCCACTAGTACTTTTGCAATCTAGCTTGCATCCAGCGTAGTCCGCATCAGAATAAGAAATAAGAGATAAATCACATGATGACGGATACCACAATCCCAAATCTTGAGTTCCGGCAAGATATCGAAGGATACGTTTGACGGTAGTCAAGTGGGATTCTCTAGGACTAGCTTGAAATCTAGCACATAGGCAAACACTAAACTGGATATCTGATCGGGATGCAGTCAAATAAAGTAAGGAGCTAATCATACCTCTATAGATTTTTGCATCCACTAATTTACCATTTTCTTTTGAATCTAGTGATGTTGTGGTGCTCATAGGAGTTACAATTATTTTGCAGCTTGCCATGTTGAATCTTTTCAGCAGCTTCTTGATGTATTTGGCTTGACTTATGAAGCACCCTTCTTCTCCTTGGTTGACCTACAAACCGAGAAAAAATTAGAGTTCTCCTATTAGGCTTATCTCGAATTCGCTAGTCACGAGGTTAGCAAATTCCTCACACATTTCAGGTTTAGTAGAACCAAACACAATATCATCAACATAAATTTGAACAATCCCTTACCTTACTTCTTGGTGAAAAGTGTTTGATCTACCTTACCTCGTGTGTACCCTTTCTCAATGAGGAACGAGCTCAGTCTCTCGTACCAAGCTCTTGGTGCTTGCTTCAAATCATAAAGTGCCATGTCTAGGTTGTATACAAAATCTGCATGGTTAGAGTTCTCAAAGCCAGGTGGTTGCTCAACATAGACTTCTTCTTTGATCAAACCATTCAAGAAGGTACTTTTTACATCCATTTGATACAGCTTTATTCTAAGAGAGCATGCAAAGGTAAGTAAAATTCTGATGGCCTCAAGTCTGGCTACTGGGGCATAAGATTCTTCAAAGTCTACCCCAAACTCTTGATTATACTCTTGAGACACCAATATAGACTTATTTCTTATTATCTTGCCATCCTCATTGAGTTTGTTCCTAAAGACCCATTTAGTGCCTATGACAGATTATGATGATGGTCTAGGAACAAGATGCCAAACTTTGTTTCTTTCAAACTGGTTTAATTCATCTTGCATTGAGTTTATCCAGTTTTTATCTTTCAATGCTTCATCAATATTCTTGGGTTCAATCTGGGAGACAAGAGCAAGATGATCTAATTCTTCCACAATTCTGAAATGTGACATAGTTCTAGGTGGATCATTCAAGCTTCCAATGACATTTTCTAAAGGATGATCCTTAAGAATTTTAATGTCTGTAGAATCATTATCTTCTTCTGGAGCTTGATCCCTTGCATTGCTTGATTCACCTAGATCACCATCTTCTCTTATCTCTTCTTGTGGAGAATCATTCTTTTCTTTCATGCTTAGGAATTCCCCGTCTTCATCATTTTTCCTGCAGTAGTTATCATTTTTAGAATCATCATGATATTCATCAAAGGAAACATGGGGTGATTCTTCCACAGTTTGACTCTTAATGTTGTAATTTCTATAAGCCCTAGATCTATTAGAGTATCCAAGGAATATACCTTCATCACTCTTGGGCTCGAATTTATCTAAATCTCTTTTGTCATTATTGTGGATGAAGCATTTTGACCCAAACACTTTCATATAAGAGAGAGGGGGCGTGTTACCTTTCAACAACTCATAAGGAGTCTTTTTGGTGTGTGGCCTTACCATAGATCGGTTGATAATATAACAAGCCGTGTTTACCGCCTCAGCCCAAAACTTCCTTGGAAGTTGCCGTTCGGTAAGCATTGTCCTCGCCATCTCTATGAGTGTTCGATTCCTTCTTTCAACTACACCGTTTTGCTCAGGGGTTCTTGGTGATGAAAATTGATGTGAAATGCCTTCAGCCCTACAAAGATTATAGAATTCAGTATTTTTAAATTCACCACCATGATCAGATTGAAGGTTGGAGATTTTAAACTCACCGTCCTACTTTATCTTCATATAGAGTGCCTGAAACTCATCAAAAGTATCATTTTTATGTGTGAGAAAGAAAACCCATGTGAACCTAGAGGAATCATCCACCAAGACATATCCATATTTTCTACCACTTAAACTAGCAGTTCCGGTTGGTCCAAACAAGTCCATATGAATCAGCTCGAGTGGTTTGGATGACATATTTGCAGATCTAGCCTTGAAAGATTTTCTTGTTTGTTTACCTAGGGCACATGCATCACATAATTTGTTTTCTTGTTTAAAAGATAGTTCAGGCAAACCTCTCACCATTGAATGCTTCAAAAGTTTATGGAAGACATTGTAGCTAGCATGTCCTAGTCTATGATGCCATAACCATTCAAGCTCAGATTTTGGTGCAGCAAGATAGAGGTTTATGTGAGCAGGATCATCTAAATCAATCATGTAAACATTGTTGACTCTTTTACCAGAAAATTTTACCTTGTCAGATTTTGGTTCAAAGATTCTACATTCATGAGAGTCAAATAACACTTTGTGACCTTTATCACACAATTGACTTGTACTGAGAAAGTTGTATTTCAAACCTTCAACTAGCAACACGTTTCCAATGGAGTTGGAGCGGTTCTTACCTACATTACATGTTCCAATGATTCTTCCTTTGTTGTTCGCTCCAAATGTGACGTGTCCTCCTTCGTTTTTCTCCAAGAGATAAAATTTTGTTTTGTCTCTAGTCATGTGTCTTGAACAGCCGCTATCAAGGTACCACCGATTATGCAGGGCTGCAAGACACTCTTGCACAAGGAACTAAGCAATGGGTTTTGGAACCCAACAAAATTTGGGTCCCATCAAGCTCTTCAGATTTTCAAAACATGATACCATATCTTTTGGAATCCAAACCTTGTTTGTATTCATATTTTATTTGCTTAGTGTAGGGATTTGGTTTTTCTTTTCAACTTTCAAATTCACTTTATATTTAGAAGCTCTTTGATGTTGTTGAATTTGGTGAACATTTGAGAAAATCTGCTTCTTAATCCATTGAGGCCATTGGTTGGTTTTGGGTTGAAAGTGATTGTTTTGCCAACTAGGGGATTGAAGCTTGTAGGATTGATGCACAAAGGAATCATAATTCCCCCAAAAATAAGGTGGTGTCGACTTGTATGAATGGGAGTGTCGACCTGACCTATGTGCAACCCAGTTACAATGGCATCTAGAAGGCTGAAGTTGTTTGGCGGCCTGAGCGGGCGATGGCCAAGGAAGCGTCGACCTATGCTGTGGGGATGGTTGACTCTTCTTAGAATTGTGAGGTTTCATCTTGGGGAGTTTAGTGGCTTCCTCTTCAACCTTCCTTTTCCTTTATCACTTTATTTTTATTGACTTTGATTGGGTGTTATGTTTGAGGTGGAAGCATCAGAAGTGGAAACATATGTGACAGTTTTTAACCCAATTGGCCTTTTGTTTGTGGGTTCAAAACCCAACCCTTCCTTGTTGAAATCCATTCTAGTTCCTAGCAATACATCTAGGTTTTCTCTTCCATCTACAATTTTTTCTAAAGATTGTTGTTTATCCTTCAACTCTTTTTGTAGATTTTTAATATTTTGAAGGAGTTGAATGTTGACTTGTTTGACAGCATCATACTTCTCATTACTCAATTTGCTATCCTTTTCATAGACTTGCATTTTTAGCTTCATGCTATCAATCTCATTTCTTAAGTCTTCATTTTCAGTTTCCAAGTCAGCCATTTCTTTTCTTCCCTCTTCCAAGTTCTCAATCATTTTCTTAAGATCTTCAATTTTCAGTTTCAAGTGAAGCAGTTTTATCATTCATATCATGATCATGCACAAACAAGTTAATTTTCTTTTTGAATGACTTATTCTCCTTCTTGTACATGTCATATTTCTCCATGAGCTATATATATGCTTTCTCCCAATCATCAATTGTGAAATTTTCAAATGGAGATTTTACCTCAGTTTCTTCGTCACCTCTGGCCATGAGGTAAAGATCTTCTTTTTCTTTATCCGAGGAGCTGGTTCCATCATCACTTTCTTCTTCTTGCCCTTCCATTTGTCAGTTTTTCTAAATTTTTTCGGACATTCAGTCTTGAAATGCCCTGGTTTGTTGCAAGAATAACAAATAATCTTGTCAGCTTTCTTAAAATTTTCAGAATTGGATTTGAAACCTTTCCTTACCTGTGACCTTCCTCTCATGAAGCTCTTACCTTTCTTTCTCAGAAATTTTCTGAACTTACAAGTGAGCATGGCTACGTCATCCTCATCTCGCTCACTTGCAGAAGCCTCACCTTCATCAGAAGTACTTTGACCGCTGGGTCCTGCTTTAAGAGCTAGGGACTTTTTCTTAGGTACCTCAGCCTTTTTATTCTTTAAATTGATCTCATATGTCATCAATGACCCAATGAGTTCATCTACCTTAGTAGTTGCGAGATCTCTGGATTCTTCAACCACGGTAGCCTTTGTGTGCCATGCTGGGGTCAGTGATATGAGAATTTTCCTTACAATTTCCTGCTCTGAATATTTCTTTCCAAGATCAGTTAGACTATTAGTAAGCAGAGTTAAGCGAGCATACATGTCTTGAATTGACTCATCAGGACTCATCCTGAACATTTCATATTCAGAAACTAAAATGTTGGCTTTTGTTTCTCGTACCTGAGAGGTTCCTTCATAAATCACTTCTAACCTGTCCCACATTTCTTTTACAGTTGCGCAGGTAGCCACTCTTGAGAATTCTACTAGATGGAGTGAGCATTGCATGAAGTGTTTAGCACTCCAGTTGATAGTTGATTTCGTTATTTGTTCTTTGGTCCATAATTTCTCATCATCCATAAGCTCATACGGACCTATGCTGATCACTCACCAGAGTTCGTAATCTTGGGCACGAATGAACACCTGCATATGTTTTTTCCAATAAGCATTATTAGATCCAGTAAATTAAGCAGGCCTATTCACAAAATGTCCTTAAGGTAATAAACCCTTGGACGACAATCCACCATTTTTCTCAAGGTCGTTGGACCCCATAATGAGAAATTAGGCTCTGATACCACTTGTTGAGTAGTGGATGGCGGATCTAGAGGGGAGGGGTGAATAGATCTACCCCTCTTTTCACAGAACACCCCTCTTTATAGCTAGATAAAAAGAATTGCAGCGGAATACAACTAGCTTAACGAAGTACACTACGATTGGCTTAGCAAGATGAACAAGTAATATAGAGATTGAACCTAAGCATGCATCTAGCACAAAGTAATCGCACAATCAAACCACAACACACGAGATTTTAAGGTGGTTCGGACTGAATCCCTAGTCCTACGTCCACCCCTCACCAAACCTGGTGAGGCTCCACTAGTGCAGCGCACCAAACGGCAGATCGGAAAGACCTCCGATTACCTTCCTACTAACCAGTGGTAGGGATGTCAACACCGTAGATCGGAGAACTTCCGATTGCCTTCCTACTAACCACCGGTAGGGACGATTCTCAGTTTCAATAGTTTGGACAAAATGAAAAGAGAACAAATAGATGTTCAGACAAGAGATGAAATATGCTTAGAGAGAAAAGATCTTGTCTGAGATTACTGGAGCTTGAATCTGATTCTTCAATCAATGTAGATCACCAACAGAGGCTTCTTTCTTCTTCACAAAGCTCTCCTCTTTATTCAGCAACAATGGCTTCTTCTTCCTTGTGAGATGAGCTTCCTTGGATCCCCTTGAGTGGATGAAGAAGTTTATGGATGAAGATTTGATCACCCTTGAGAACCTTGATTGCTTCTAGCTTCCTTGGAGGTTGCTTGCTTCAGATCTAAGCTTGAATCACCTTGGAATGGATGAAGAACTTCTGCATGGAGTACTGTTTACGACTACAGTACCTCTTCTTCCTTGGACCTCCTCTAGCCTCTCTTGATCTCCTTTGATCCCTCTTGATGCATTAGGGTTTCTAACCCTCTTGTGTGTATTTTATATCTCTTCGATGGTCAATAGACACCCCCCAGACCAGATCCACAAATCATGGGAGATTGGGTGACTTTAGGATTAAACAAATCTAAGAAGTGGGGCTGCCCACGAGGTGGAAAATGAAGTCAACAATAGCTGCATCAGGGCTGCCGGTCGACCAGAAGTATGGGTCAGTCGACCGAAACATTTATAGGTTTGAAGAATTCGTTGCTGGCAATTTCAGTCAACCGGCAAGTGGGGGGCGGTCGATCGGACCTTGGGCCAATCGACCGGTCATTCTGGGCGGTCGACCCCTACTAAGAAAATCTGTAACTTTTCATCCCTAGAAATCCGATCGATCGGTATATGACTGGCGGTCGATCGAAACATTGATTTTTCACAGTTTTGCTTCAATCAACCCCTTAAACCCGTTTGTAGTCCATTCCAGTCTGTGGCATCAAACTCTTTAGATCTTTGGATGTTGAAACCAAGTGTGTTCTTCATTTGGACGTTGAAACCAAGTGTGTTCTTCATTGTGCATCGACCTTGGCTAAAGGGTCGACTCTTGCTTCTTTGTTGGGTTCGGTGCTAATGATTCAGAGGGGGGGTGAATGAATCTCCCCTTCAAAACTTTCGCCCAATTAAATTTTCTAGTGCTCAGAACTGCGGAATAAAAGCACTAAGATGAACTAAGAAGAACTAATCCAGTCATCTATTGAACCTGTAGGCACATATGTCGAGTGCTCCTAAGCAAATATCTAATGTGCGAAGCAATGAACTGAATATAATCCTCGTGCCTATGCATGCATCTAGCACCAATTAGATAAGAATTCAAACCACAGTGCACAAGGGGTTTTTAGGTGGTTCGGTCCTGCACACCTACATCCACCCCACACTCAAACACGAGTGTGGATTCCGCTGACTCACAGCTTGAACAGCTGGGCATCACAGCTTGCCATACAATCCGCTGAGCCTCACAGCTTGCTATCCGAGGAATCCTCCTCGCCTGCTGAGCCTCACAGCTTGCTCTGCTGGGCAATACAACTTAGACGTCCAGTGGAATCCTCCACTGCAAATACTGACAAACAGCTTTAAGAAATGTTTAAAGAGAAAACAGGAAAATGGGAAACAAACAGCAATCGGAAGGCTGTAAACAATGAAGCACAATGTGGCTCAGAATGAGCTAACTGGCCTAGATTTGATCCATGGTCCAGTGAACACAGATCTCTCTCGATCTCACTATCTTTCTTTCTCTCTTTCTTCTTCTGCTAATCTCACTCTCTCTTTCTCTGCTCGAGCTCTCTAACTCTCTCTTTCTCTTTTTCTTCTCTGCTTCTTCTGCTTCTCTTTTCTTTCTCACAGGATCGTGCAGGCTATCCTCTACTTCAGTCGATCACCTTGTTCTGATGGAAGAGGCTTCATATATATATCTAGTAGCAGGAAGCAGATAGGGCTTGTGTCTTCCACATTTCCCACCCAGAACTTTTGGCCACGTGTCATCTTCCTGTCAGCCCTTCCAGCCTCGATCACGTGCCTTTCATTAAGCTCTGCAAAGAGTCCCTATCAGACAGTCGAATAGGATTATCAGTTTAAGACAACAAACCTTGTACAGACTCTGTAGGGAGTAATGTGCAGTGTGTAGACATTGAAATGTGTAGACTTTGAATCCCAGCATGCGACCTCAATGTACAGACATGCTGGATGCAATGTAGTATGCATATAGTGTAATGTATAGACTTATGAGTGTGTGCGACCAGACAGTGTGCAGACTTGCTATGGAAAGAAGCAAGGAAGACTGATGTATAGACATGCTCAACTCTATGGCGTGCAACTAAATGATGTACAGACTTGATGTTGGACCAACAAGACCATGTACAGACTTGACCAGCATAGAGACACTAAGTGAGACACTGATAGGCTGTACAGACTTCATACTCAGCTATGAACTGAACTGAAGAATGTATGGACTTGTGTTATGCAGACAGACAATGTATGGACTTGTGTTATGCAGTCAAACAGTGTATGGACTTGTGTTAACATGCTGACAAACAGATGTACATACTTTATTCATGCAAGCAAGATAGTGAGCAAGCAGCACACAATGTGCAGACTCTATGCAATGCATGAAGAAACGATGCAATCTACAGACTTGAGAGTTGAAGCAAGCCAATGAGGAATGTATAGACTTTCACAATGTATGGACTTTCCAAAGGTGTGATGGACGATGTACATACTTGAGCTAAGCAAGGTCTGTACAGACTTGAGAGTTCACAATGTATAGACTTAGGAGTGCAACGTAGGTAAAGATACCAATGTATAGACTTGCGAGTGCAACGTCGGTAAAACTCCCAGTGTATAGACTTCCAATGCATGAAACACACGATGTACAGACTTGCTCCATTTTCAACAGATGAATGTATAGACTTGAACAGTGAAACACAAAGAGAGACGCTGAATGAGACGCTGAAGTCTATATAGACTTTAACAGTGAATGCATGCTGCAATGTATAGACATGCTGAGACGTAACATGAGACGATGTGGTGCGGACACCCGAGCAGTTGAGCGGTGCGACACGCCGAGCCATCGGTACCGCACACGGAGCACGACTTAGCCACCTCAGCATCCATCTGACTCGGAGACAGCCTGGAGACGCCGCCTTGAGTCTCCCCATTTTTCATATTTAATTAGACTTTATTTGTGTGTAAGGTGTGTTTATTTCATTTTATACGGTTTGCAATTATGAGTGTACGAGGGGCTTATTTGTAAAATGGGACCCCTGGGCCCCACGGGACCTCCAGGCCCCCTCCCATTGGTCCATATCAGCCTTGTGGGGTTGGTCAAAATCCAAGGTGGGCATCTAGAAGCCTTGGACTGGTCAATTGTCCACATGGGGAACAAGGGACCAAAATGGTCAACAAATCCAACCAAACCCACCTACCATGTCCCCCCCTTGGTCAAGGTGCGCCCCCCTCCCCTTTTGTTTAATATTTTTGTTGTATTTTGATCAAACTTCATCCTAGCCATCCATCCCTAACCCCTAGATCCAACGGTGGAGGATGGATTAGATGGGTGACCTATATATGCTTGTATTTTCCCATTTTCATGAATTAATGCCATTTGATTCAAACAAATTCAAGAGCAAGGGCTGGTGCGCCCCCCTCCTCTCTCCTCCCTCTCCCCCGTGAAGCTGTGAAGGCTTCCATTCTGAGGTGTGACGCCTCGTGTATCGGTTCCGATGATCGCCGCCGCCGCCACCGCACCGCCATCGCCATCAACGGAGTTCTGCCCGCGCAGTACCACAGAAGCTTCCATGAATTTCCTATCTCAGCCCCGAGCTCAGATAGATCTGGGGATTTTAGTGGATGTTCCATAGGTGTCAAGGACATCCCACAAATTTTGGTTTGTCATTCAGATCTCGTTTCATGTTTTTTGATTTTCGTCCACTCTTCCATTTCGGTTCTGCCAGAGTTCTGTCCAGATTCATCCCCGCCCTGAGTTTCATGTCTTAGGTCCACTTTTTGATTTCTGTTGGTTCGTCCAATTTTACTGGGGGTTCCATTCATCCACCCCTTCATCCACAATGTTTCTTAATTTTTCATTCACCCATCTCATATTTTCTAAAAATCGTTCTCAGTCCCATCTACAGTTCTATCCTCCAGTTCCCAGATCCGACCACTAGTCACCCCAAAACTCATAGTAAATCACCACCACCTCCAACTCAAATTCCAAAACTAGTCCCCGTTCCGTGGTTTGATACCCTACAACTTTGAAGAAGAGCTCAAGAGCTGAATCAGAGGTTTACTAGGAGGTCAACGGTGGTTCTCAGACAAGTACCATGCAGATCTGAGATTTTGGTTACTATACAACAGGGACTTGTAAATTTAATAAAGTTCTGATCCAACCAGATCCAGCGGATCTCTCTGGGTCTAGATTGAAGCACTTGAAGAGAGCTTTCCAACGATAGCTCATGCGTCCCGATCCGACGTCGGGATTGATCGCAGCGGCCGTTTTCGCCGGAGCGCGCGCCGGAAGACAGCAACCAAAATCCGTGGACAGCTAATTCATCAATTGGGAATCGAGGCCGATCGACCCCCGATCGGTGTTCCCAGCCGACCGTCGTCCGTGGAGGCGCGCCACCTGGGGTCCCCATCATAGTGGGTCCCACCCCCGCAGATCCGGAGGACAGCGCCGTCCGTGGGCCCCGCGGGCCCGTAGAACCCGCCGTTCGGAAAGCACGAAAACGTGGAGTTCAGCACCGCCGGGCAACATCAAGATGCTGCCCGTCAACCCGATTTGCATGATTCCCGGACCCCACATGTGACCTTTTACCTCCCTGCGTGGAGTGGGTCAAATCATTGTACTATTGTAAAATTGTTTAACCGGGGATCTGTAATTCGGCCGTGGTTGTCTTCGCCACGCCGGGTGCGTGGAGGTACGGTCTTAACTTCTCGGCATTCGCTTGCTAGTTTAGTATATGATCTTTTGCCGCTGCCGAGAGTGTAGGTACTAGCCCGTGTGTCCATGTCACCGCTGTGAGAGTGAGAGTGACCCGTCCCGCGACTCGATCCGAGTCCGGAAGTTGAGTCAGACTACCCTTGACCTCCGCCGGTTCCTTAACCGCGCACAGTCCGCGCTTTCCCTCGCTTGGAACGACGAGTGAGCTTCCACTTTTGTTAGTGACGTTTTGCCACTAGGAGCTCGTAGTGTCGGGCTTAGTGTCTCCCTGGTGTGTGCTGCTGGTCGCGTTTTCATCTAGAGTCCGAGGGTGGCACCTAATAGTGTCGTCTCCCGTGTCCGTCCCGCATCAGTTTGGTATCAGAGCGAGTCGAGTCTAGGGTAGTCATAGCATAAGTCTTGCATAGTCTAAAGGTACCCCACACACACCCTCACTCGGTATATCAAAAGGTGTTGTCCGACCGTTAGGCTACGCCTATCGGGAAGACCGCACACTTGCGCGAGTGACCTTCGGGTCGATTATCTCCGCTGCGTACCGAGTCGTGGTCGTGTCTAGGGTGTAGTCGAGTCTTATTTTTTTTAAAACAAAAAAAAAGTGTTTTAAATTACATTCTTTTCAAAATACCAAAAAAAAAGAGTGTTTTCAAATTACATTTCACCCGATAGCTCGGTATATTAAAAGGCGTTGCCCGAACATTAGGTTATGCCTATCGGGAGGGTAACGTACTTGCGCGAGTGATCTTCGGATCGCTTATCTCCGCCTCGTATCGGCTATTAGTTCGGTCTAAGTGCATCATCTATTGTGTGTTTGCATTAGTCGGTTTGTCTTGTCCCTTTGTGTCGGCATGTCCATCGTATAGTCTCCAATTTCCCATGGATTCCTCATCACCTGGGCAATATGGCCGTTGGTCCACCCATGGGCTTGGCAACCATCCCCTCCACTTCCGTAGGCCCGAAGCCTCGGACTTTTATGGCTCCAATGACCCAGGAGACTACCTCAAGTGGGAAGCCACCATGGACACATACTTTGATTGTTATACTATGTCCGAGGCAATGCAATTCTCTTTCGCCAAAGAGCGGCTTCTTCATGAGGCTGTCAAAAAGTGGGATTACATCGAAAGAATGAGGGAGGTTAAGGGGCAATGGCCCATCGAGTCATGGTGGGACATGAAGAGAGAGCTTAGGAAGGTCTACGTGCCCCAACCGGTCACCTCCAACCGGCCCCACCCAATCACTTCCAACCAAGTGGGTTCTAGTCGGAGGCAAAGAGTCCCACACGTAGATGAGCCAAGACCCAATCCTAGGACGGTTGACTACGGGCGAGTCCACCATGATATCCCTATTCCAACCCACTCCGTTGCCGAACTTATGCAAATGATTTTGGACCGGTTGGATGGGGTGGATAGGACACGTACTTCTAGTGATGTACTCCAACCCGAGCCTAAGGAGGTCATCACCGGTAGTCTTAACCCGGCCCCATCAACGGAGTCCCCAAGCCCTCTCCCCATCATAGTGTATCCTCTTCTCCCACCCACGAGAGCCCCATTGCCTACACCCCCTGTCCGTCAGGAGGATAAGGGTAGGGACCCACTTATCAGGGAGCGTAGTGGGTCACGACAGCAGTGTTATCGCTGCCAGGGGTTCGGCCACTACGCCGGACAATGTCCCACTCGGACATCTCTAGCCATAAGGGACAAAAGGGTTGGAGAAGCCCCACTCTCCGATCTTTATTCTAAGCCACCTCAGCCCTAGCCACCCGTGTTTCTAACGGGTATGCTTGTCATAGCCGAGCCGCTTCTTAGCTGGCTCAAGAAGGGCTTGGTCCCACTTCCCTTCCCATCTATGGACCCTATCCTACCTCTGGTGCCAATCAATTCATTTCATACCACTTTCCGGTCTAGTCACTATGTGGATACATTGGATGACCTTCTTAAAGGGTTAGACCGATAGTGGACATTTACGCACTTGTTGGCTCCAGGCTTCGACCGACCCACAGGTCGTAGTTTCACTCATCCCGCTTTAGGGTCCATCACCTCCGTGTACACCGTGGGTCATGTTACCACGGAGGTTCTTCTACTCCTCCCTTTGCCGGCCGAGTCCGACTTCATTCCCCTTTGCCCAAGGGAGGAATCTTACTTTCTACCTATGACTGTCATCCCATCTCTCACAATGAATGAAGGTGATCATTTACACCTCCAAGATTTCCAAATGTGGGACAGTGATTTATGGAAGCCTAGTCCGAGGGGTCATACCTTCTTTGATCCCTTCGACCCATTCTCTTGTGGACCCCGTAACCCACCATATTTACTCCACCTTTTCGAGAGAGTCCACCATCATACCCCCACCGTCTCATCTCCCTTCATGGATGAAGGAGATCAACAACACCTTTTAGACTTCCACACATGGGATCTTGAGATGAGGGAATCCATATCGAGGGGTCACACATTCTTTGATCCCTTCGATCCCTTTCTTAGTGGTCCCCTTGGTCCACAATCTCCATTCCACTTCTTTAACGGAGGTCACCATTATACCCCTCCCCCATGGACCGGGCCATCGGCACCCACCGAGTCCGTTCACGGGCGAGAGACACCCTACCCTCCAGTCCCACCCAAACCTCCCAAATCCAAAGGACCGTCTTATGATTGTACCGACCCTCGGTCACACCTAGGGTATGCATGGCACACATTCGGATGTCCTGGATCACCTTGCATATGATTGGGTCGGACTAACTGTAGGGTTGTTTAGGGTTGTGTGTGCATCCGTGTGTTTTTATTTTGCTAAGCATTTTAGGAGTGCATAATGAGTCTGCCGAGTCTAGTGCTAGGCATGTTAGGAGTCTGCATGTGTGAGGCCAGCAATGCACGTTACAAAGAGCTAGCCGATGCCCATCGACACCACCGAGAGTTCCAAGAGGGTGAATATGTCATGATCAGGGTAAGACCTGAACGGTTTCCCTCTGGAACCGTTAAGAAGTTGCAAGCTCGCGGAGCCGGTCCCTTTAGAGTGTTGAAACGCGTTGGATCCAATGCGTATGTTGTGGACCTGCCCGAGGAATATGGTATAAGCTCTACCTTCAATGTATCGGATCTTGTTGCATATAGGGACCCAGCGGTGATCCCTAGTGAGCCTTTTGAGCCATCTCCTCCCCTTGAGAGTGATCCCACACTTGAGTGTCCACTTCCACCTCCAGCCCCTTTTTCGCGGCAGCGTGAGCATATAGATCGTATACTGGACGAGCAAGTGACAGTTACCAGGAGTGGATCTTACCCGCGCTACCTAGTGCGATGGAGAGGACGGCCCGCTACTGAGGACACATGGATCACACATGACGAGTTGCAGCAGATCGATCCGGACCTTCTGGAGCGATACAGGAGCGATGCAGACCCTTACTCGACAAGGTCGAGTTTCTACCACCCGGGGAGAATTGGTGCGGACACCCGAGCAGTTGAGCGGTGCGACACGCCGAGCCACCGGTACCGCACACGGAGCACGACTCGAGCCACCTTAGCATCCATCTTGCTCGGAGACAGCCTGGAGACGCCGCCTTGAGTCTCCCCATTTTTCATATTTAATTAGACTTTATTTGTGTGTAAGGTGTGTTTATTTCATTTTATACGGTTTGCAATTATGAGTGTACGAGGGGCTTATTTGTAAAATGGGACCCCTGGGCCCCACGGGACCTCCAGGCCCCCTCCCATTGGTCCATATCAGCCTTGTGGGGTTGGTCAAAATCCAAGGTGGACATCTAGAAGCCTTGGACTAGTCAATTGTCCACATGGGGAACAAGGGACCAAAATGGTCAACAAATCCAACCAAACCCACCTACCATGTCCCCCCCTTGGTCAAGGTGCGCCCCCCTCCCCTTTTGTTTAATATTTTTGTTGTATTTTGATCAAACTTCATCCTAGCCATCCATCCCTAACCCCTAGATCCAACGGTGGAGGATGGATTAGATGGGTGACCTATATATGCTTGTATTTTCCCATTTTCATGAATTAATGCCATTTGATTCAAACAAATTCAAGAGCAAGGGCTGGTGCGCCCCCCTCCTTTCTCCTCCCTCTCCCCCTTGAAGCTGTGAAGGCTTCCATTCTGAGGTGTGATGCCTCGTGTATCGGTTCCGACGATCGCCGCCGCCGCCACGAGCCGCCACCGCACCGCCATCGCCATCAACGGAGTTCTGCCCGTGCAATACCACAGAAGCTTCCACGAATTTCCTGTCTCAGCCCTGAGCTCAGATAGATCTGGGGATTTTAGTGGATGTTTCAGAGGTGTCAAGGACATCCCACAAATTTTGGTTTGTCATTCAGATCTCGTTTCATATTTTTTGATTTTCGTCCACTCTTCCATTTTGGTTCTGCCAGAGTTCTGTCCAGATTCATCCCCGCCCTGAGTTTCATGTCTTTGGTCCATTTTTTGATTTCTGTTGGTTCGTCCAATTTTACTAGGGGTTTCATTCATCCATTCCTTCATCCATAATTTTTCTTAATTTTTTATTCACCCATCTCATATTTTCTAAAAATCATTCTCAGTCCCATCTACAATTCTATCCTCCAGTTCCCAGATCCGACCACCAGTCACCCCAAAAATCATAGTAAATCACCACCACCTCCACCTCAAATTCCAAAAATAGTCCCAGTTCCGTGGTTTGATGCCCTACAACTTTGAAGAAGAGCTCAAGAGCTGAATCGGAGGTTTACTAGGTGGTCAACGGTGGTTCTCAGACAAGTACCATGCAGATATGAGATTTCGGTTACTGTACAATAGGGACTTGTAAATTCAATAAAGTTCTGATCCGACCAGATCCAGCGGATCTCTCTCAGTCTAGATTGAAGAACTTGAAGAGAGCTTTCCAACGATAGCTCATGCGTCTCGATCCGACGTCGGGATTGATCACAGCGGCCGTTTTCGCCGGAGCGCGCGTCGGAAGACAGCAACCAAAATCCGTTGACAGCTAGTTCATCAATTGGGAATCGGGGCCGATCGACCCCCGATAGGTGTTCCCGGCCGACCGCCGTCTGTGGAGGCGCGCCACCAGGGGTCCCCATCATAGTGGGTCCCACCCCCGTAGATCTGGAGGACAGCGCCGTCCGTGGGCCCCGCGGGCCCGCAGAACCCGCCGTTCGGAAAGCACGAAAAGGCGGAGTTCGGCACCGCCGGGCGACATCAAGATGCTGCCCATCAACCCGATTTACGTGATTCTCGGACCCCACATGTGACCTTTTACCTCCTTGCGTGGAGTGGGTCAAATCATTGTACTGTTGTAAAATTGTTTAACCGGGGATCCGTAATTCGTCCGGGGTTGTCTTCGCCACGCCGGGTGCGTGGAGGTACGGTCTTAACTTCTCGGCATTCGCTTGCTAGTTTAGTATATGATCTTTTGCCACTGCCGAGAGTGTAGGTACTAGCCCGTGTGTCCATGTCACCGCTGTGAGAGTGAGAGTGACCCGTCCCGCGACTCGATCCGAGTCTGGAAGTTGAGTCGGACTACCCTTGACCTCCGCCGGTTCCTTAACCGTGCACGGTCCGCGCTTTCCCTCGCTTGGGACGACGAGTGAGCTTCCACTTCTGTTAGCGACGTTTTGCCACTAGGAGCTCGTAGTGTCGGGCTTAGTGTCTCCCTGGTGTGTGCTGCTGGTCGCGTCTTCATCTAGAGTCTGAGGGTGGCACCTAATAGTGTCGTCTCCCGTGTCCGTCCCGCATCACGATGCAATGTACAGACGTAGCAGCGTGCAGATAGACGACGGCCAAGACGATGTATAGACTTTGCATCTTATGTGAGATGAACGATGTATAGACTTTGTAGCAAGAACTGTGCACATGCATGAACAATGTACAGACTCTGTGTTGCGAACACAGGCTGTACAGACTTAATGTAATGCATGCAGACTTGCTATGAACAACCGATGCGATGTACAGACTTGCAACAAGACTCTGTATAGACTTCATATGATGCACTGACAATGTACAGACTTGTAGAACAAACGTTACACATATGCCATGAATGTATAGACTTGTTCGATGAATGTATGAACAAGCCGATTCAACTAGACCCTGTACAGACTTACACAATTGGAGTGATGCATGAACAGTCTGATGTACAGACTTGCCAATGTATAGACTTTAAGAACATGCAAGAATGTATAGACTTTAAGAATAATGCAAGGGGATGTACAGACTTTGTCTGTGATGTGCAATGCAAGGGGCTGTACAGACTTTGTCTGTGATGTGCAGACTTGCTATGTCTGCGACACATGCAATGTGTAGACTTGCTGGCCAGACGCTACAAAGACTCTGTACAGACTTAGCAACTTAGCCTGCAGATGTATGGACTTGTACTGGCTTGATAGCATGCATGAAATACCATGTACAGACTAATTGCATGAAGCACAGACATACCAACAGAATGTATAGACTTGCATATGCATGAAGATGAGTGTACAGACTTCAACTATTAAGGTTCAGGCATGCTGTCAGGAATGTATAGACTATATGCAATGCACAGACTAGAGCTAGCACACTCATGCATTCTCCACAGAAACAGATCAGACATATCATACATTCTCCACAGAAACAGATCAGACATATGCATACTCAATGTGATGTTATTAGTTTAACAATATGGTGACTTATTCATGTTGCTATCATTAAAACACCACATTATCATCAAAGCACAAGGGCCACAACAATCTCCCCCTTTTTGATGATGGCAACATAATGAGTCACACTGACTCGTCAAACTATTCTCCCCCTTTGACATAAGCAAAAAGGAGATGGTTTGAGAGACAAAATTCAGCACACATATACACAGAATGAAACATATGTCACTGAAATAGAGTTCCCCCTTTATGACAATAAAATAACTCTCCCCCTATCAACATGCATGATTGACTACACTCCCCTTAAAAGCAGATTACCCATAACTCCCCCTGAAGCGCAGGGATGAGCTCTGGTTATCCAATAAATCAATCTGAAATCTGCCATTACAAAGAATCTGAATTCTGGTTATGGCACCTCACATAGGCATGAACAGAATGAAACAGGTGAAAAGACCACAGAACCAGAACTGGTTGCAACACAAGATGGAAGATTCCAACAGTGTGGAGAGAAGTACATCTCAGAAATCAATCTGAAATCCACCACCATAAGGATTCTGAAGTTTAGAAGGCTGCAAATGAACAAGGTAATAATGGGAGTGGCACCTCACATTTGTATGGTCAGAAAAATGCAGATGGAATCAGTCAACTGATAAGAGAGGAGTTGACAATACAGTTTCTATTGATCATGAATGAATCTGATCATGAGGGATTTTAATGCTTGCACCACTACAATAAGTCTTAAGAAGAATAGACTCTTCTATCATAAAGGGTTATGAAGTGACAACTTAACCAATCTGATTTAATTATGATGTATACCAAATTTGTCAAATTAAACTCAATACTCATATCTGAATCCAAATTTTAATAAAGGTGAACCAGATAGTCAGATAACACTCAAAATCAATCATCTTTATCTTACACATATGATCTCAATAGCTCCTTTGAAAAATACACAGATTAGCACTGAGGTTAAACACTTTTCTAAGAGCATGAGTTGACAGAATTTTCAAAATATTTTCATGTGAAGCACATTTTATTTTTCCTGAGCAATTTAGGTTGATCAACACCTTTTTACATGAGGCACAACACGTCTTAGGTGAAGTGACCCAGTTACTCAGTGTGATAACTGTCATTGTCTCTCAACTTCCAGAACAGAGTTAGCAATATAAGTGTCTTCTTACATGAGAAGACACCTTGATCAGATGCCAGACTCCCCAGTTACTCAACACAGATATGCCATTGCTCTGTCAGGTTCTCAATGAATTTTTCATTTTAAGTGACTATGATACTTCATGACTTGGGTTCACTCCATTTATTTGATGGAGGACCCAATTTCTCAGTGAACAAAGTCTTTTCATTACTCACTGATTTTATTTCCTGTCAAATTTTTCAAAGTTAATGTTTAACAACAATACTCACTCTATGCATCTTAACCAAAGAAATCCTGATTTCAAATTTTCAGATATCTGATGAATGAGTCTAAGGTCTTTATGACACATGTGGTTAAAGTTTATTAAACCTTATCATTCATATATTTTCAATTCATTTAATTACAAATCTGAGAATACATTAATCTTATAAAAGTCTGATTCAGTGGTAATTCTTAATCCTATATGATAGGAATTTCTAAAAAATTCTCAGACTGAATTGCATGACATGCAGCTTAAGTTCCTCAGACCAGAAAAGAAAAATTTTGCTGACCAATGCAACTTATCAACAGTAGAACTCAATCAGTCACACCAGCTGAGAGATGTATGAAGGATGAGCATAAGCTGGTGGAAGAGTAAATCGCCAATAGAGAGGAGCATTAGAAGAGAGTTTATCAACAGATAGTAGCTGAGTCTGGAATTCAGATAGATCAGCTATTTTGGTGAAGACAGCAGAGAATTCAATTGAACCAAACTGAGAGCATTAGAAGATCCAATAAACTAGACAGGAGGATTTCAAGTGACAGTGAATGAGATAATCAGAAAACTTCCTCTGTCTAGATTCATCATGACAATAGCAAGGCATGAGCAGCAGAATGGTTGGTCAAGGCAAGTTGAGCTCCCCCTGACTAAGTGCATGATGTGAAGGATAAAACATAAGCAGCAATATGATTGATCAAAAACAGTTGGACTCCCCTGACTGTATGCATGAAATGTATTGAAAGCACATCACATGATATCAAATTTTGCATTCAGATATGATTCATGCAAATTAGACAGAAGAGAATTACCATAAGCATGATTGTTCAATTCATATTTCAGAAAACTTTAGTTTAGCACCAACAGATCAACATGATATGAAATACACTGCTCTATATGACTTGACCCATGGTACTATGCGGAGGACTTGGTCCAAGGACCACCTCACACATGGCAGTAGCATCCAGACATACTCCATCTGCCCTTCAGCATTGTTCCATTTAATATACCATGATGGTCATGCAAATTAGTGCAATACAACATGTAGGGAGTTTGACATATCATGCATCATGACATAGATATGTAGTGCATTCAGAGATAAACTACAATTATCTCCATGTGCATTTCAGATTTTCCAATTAGATTCAGTTAGATGATGCACAAAAGAGTTAACATGAAATGCAGGCATTTAGAGCACACAAATTCAGAAGATAGAATTTAAACTTAGTTTTCAGAACTAACCTGAATAGTGCAGTCTTGGGGTTCCAATTTTTTTTTTTTGAGTGCCTTGGATTATTAACCCCTTTATTCTTCAGCTTCCAAGGCACACCTGCAAAGATGTTAATCAATTTGATCTTGCAGGAACCCAAGAAGTCTTGGGTCTTGAACTAGCCCTGATGGGTGTTCTGAACAATCTTTTAGCAATATTATCATCATGATCCATCAGGTAACCGTTATCCATGGAATGACCAGATTTTCCACAGTATCTACATGAAACAACAGATTTTCTGGTCCTATGATGCATATCAACAGCAGCATGAGACCTATGAAACTGAGCATGAATTGTTTTGTTGTATGCATGAGCAGTTTGTTTCTTATTACCTGATGACCAACATTTAGTAAATCTGTGACCTACCTTGTCAAAGTTAAAACATGAAATGTTTGCACTTCTTGTTTTGGAGAATTCAGCAGATTTGAAGTTAATATGAGTTCCCTAAACATGCCAGCAGTCCTTGACTGCATGACCATATTTCCCACATTCAAAGCATCTAAGATGCTTGCCTTTTGAGTTATTGTTACCCCAATATTTTTTAGTCCAGCACTCGTTTGTCTTGTGCCCTGACTTGTTGCAAGTGAAACAAATAATATGTTGACATGAAGTAGATTTATATCTATGTGGGCCATGAGCATGTGTGAAAAATCTAGAATTCACATTGTTGTCTTCTTTCATTTTAAAACATGCATTCATTAGATGACCATGCCTACCACAGTAATAACAAGATGCATCAAATTTCTTAGTGGCATGGTTTCTATCAGATGAATTCCTAGAATGCAGTGTTTTATTTGCATGCTCATCTTCTTTTAATAGTCTGCAATCGTCCATGATATGTCCAGCTTTGCCACATTAATAACATGAGAATTCCTTCTCAGATGCATGCGAATGAGTAGATGATTTGTGAGTGGCATGCATTAACCTATTAGACTCCACACAGCTAGCATAATTCACAGTACAAGCAGGGACATTTTTAACTTTGTTTATCTGACCATCCTTTTTCAATTTTTTACATCCTTTCACAATTTTCGTTTGCTTTTCATTTTTCTGGGCTTTGAACTGAAATACAGATGTTGAAGGTGATTTCTGATTTTTGTTTTATTTTGGGGATTGACTTGAAGTACCAGCTACATCAGAGCTTTGCACAAAAGTAGTGTATAGCTGGTTTCTAGTAATTTCCTTAACATCAGAACTATAGCTTATCCCCCTTTTTGAGTTCTTATGCTCACTTTTCATGACATCTTTCATCTTTCCTTTTATTTTAGTAGACTCAATTTTTGAATTTTCCAGATCATAAATTTTATTTTCCAAAGATGCTATATGAAGCTCATAACTAGCTATCTCTTGTTCTCTGCAATTGACACATTCACTTAAGACTTTATTTGCAGTTTTATACTTCTCAACCTCTTGTTCCAGATTGCTCAAGATTTTTAATTCTCCATCACAGACAGCTTTTCCTTTTTTCTGTGGTGAGAAGTCTTTCAGACAAGCCAGTGTTTAACCATTTCAATTTTTCAACTTCAGCTTGCAATTCAATGTTTTCTTCCTCAAAATTTTTATTCTGAATTTCATTACCAGCACATCTCTCTCTTCCAGACATCAGCTCCAGTTTTTCAATTAGTTCCTCCTCCCTTTCTTCCACTTTGATTTTCTCAGCAAGCAGATTTCTGTGATCCTCTTTAAACACAGCAATTTGTTTCTTCATCCATTCATTTTCATTATAGAGATCTTCATTACGTTCTCTTAGAGCTGGGCACATATCACAGCTTGACTCTACAGAAGAGATATGCATTGCTTCCTTGTTGATTTTCTCTATTTCAGCTTCAAGATTTTTATTCTTCGTCTGAATTTCTACATTCTCAGCTTTCGATTTCTTCAGATCAAACTTAATCCTTTCCAACTCTTCCAAGTTCATCAAATGTTCTTTAGTTGTCAATTTCAGCTGACTTTCTAATTCTGAGATTTTATTGATACCTTCATGATTTTCCTTTTTCAACATGCACATTTGTTTCAAATTCAAGTGAGACTCAGATAGACATTTATCATATAATTCATTCATTTTCAGGCACTTTTCACATGATGAATTAGAATCACATTTATCAATTTTCTTTTTCAACATTTTATTCTCAGATTTCAATTTTTCACATCTATCATTAAGTTCCTCATTTATATTCCATAGATCATCAATCGAAAGTTCTTCAGATTCAGAGCTTACCTGAGATGAGGTTTCATCATCATCATTTCTCCAATCAGCCATCAAGCATTTGCTGTGATTCCTGATTAGCTTTAGTTTTTCCAAAATTTCTCTGGTAGACCTGCAAGAAGAAATGCATTCGATTAGAGGACTGTCAATTGATTCTTTTAGTAAAACTACTGCTCTAGTGTTGACAGAGTCTTTCAATTTGTCCTTCTCAGTCCACCTAGATTTATCTTTTGATAATTTGTGTGGAACATGAGTTATTACCTTCCAAAGATTTGGATCAGTAGATTTTACATACCGATGTAAATTTTCTAACCAAGAATCAAAATTATTACCTCTGAATATCGGAGGTTTAGCCATCGAGATATGATGAATGCACAGAAATCAGATGAACAACTCAAGACACACAACTGATGAAACAAAACATAGAACACAAGAAGCACACTCTGAATTGCACCAAATACTAGCAGGATCCTATGCAGATTGTTAGATCTGTTAAGTCAGAGACCCGCTCTGATACCAAGTGTTGGGTTCGGTGCTAATGATTCAGAGGGGGGGGTGAATGAATCTCCCCTTCAAAACTTTCGCCCAATTAAAATTCTAGTGCTCAGAACTGTGGAATAAAAGCACTAAGACGAACTAAGAAGAACTAATCCAGTCATCTTTTGAACCTGTAGGCAAATATGTAAAGTGCTCCTAAGCAAACATCTAATGTGCGCAGTAATGAACTGAATATAATCCTCGTGCCTATGCATGCATCTAGCGCCAATCAGATAAGAATTCAAACCACAGTGCACAAGGGGTTTTTAGGTGGTTCGGTTCTGTAGACCTACGTCCACCCCACACTCAAACCCGAGTGTGGATTCCGCTGACTCACATATTGAACAGCTGGCCATCACAGCTTGCCATACAATCCACTGAGCCTCACAGCTTGCTATCCGAGGAATCCTCCTCGCCTGCTGAGCCTCACAGCTTGCTCTGCTGGGCAATACAGCTTAGCCATCAAGTGGAATCCTCCACTGCAAATGCTGACAAATAGCTTGAAGAAATGTTTAAAGAGAAAACAAGAAAATGGGAAACAAACAGTAATCGGAAGGCTGTAAACAATGAAGCACAATGTGGCTCAGAATGAGCTGACTGGCCTGGATTTGATCCACGGTCCAGTGAAGGCAGATCTCTCTCGATCTCACTATCTTTTATTCTCTTTTTCTTCATCTACTAATCTCACTCTCTCTTTCTCTGCTCGAGCTCTCTAACTCTCTCTTTCTCTTTTTCTTCTCTGCTTCTTCTACTTCTCTTTTCTTTCTCACAGGATCGTGCAGGCTATCCTCTGCTTCAGTCGATCACCTTGTTCTGATGGAAGAGGCTTCATATATATATATATAGCAGCAGGAAGCAGATAGGGCGTGTGTCTTCCACATTTCCCGCCCAAAACTTTTGGCCACGTGTCATCTTCCCGTCAGCCCTTCCAACCTCAGATCACGTGCCTTTCATTAAGCTCTGCAAAGAGTCCCTGTCAGACAGTCGAATAGGATTATCAGTTTAAGACAACAAACCTTGTACATACTCTGTAGGGAGTAATGTGCAGTGTGTAGACATTGCAATGTGTAGACTTTGAATCCCAGCATGCGACCTCAATGTACAGACATGTTGGATGCAATGTAGTATGCATATAGTGTAATGTATAGACTTATGAGTGTGTGCGACCAGACAGTGTGTAGACTTGCTATGGAAAGAAGCAATGCAGACTGATGTATAGACATGCTCAACTCTATGGCGTGCAACTAAATGATGTACAGACTTGATGTTGGACCAACAAGACCATGTACATACTTGACTAGCACAGAGACACTAAGTGAGACACTGATAGGCTGTACAGACTTCATACTCAGCTACGAACTGAACTGAAGAATGTATGGACTTGTGTTATGCAGATAGACAATGTATGGACTTGTGTTATGAAGTCAGACAGTGTATGGACTTGTGTTAACATGCTGGCAAACGGATGTACATACTTTATTCATGCAAGCAAGACAGTGAGCATGCAGCACACAATGTGCAGACTCTATGCAATGCATGAAGAAACGATGCAATGTACATACCTGAGAGTTGAAGCAAGCCAATGAGGAATGTATAGACTTTCACAATGTATGGACTTGCCAAAGGAGTGATGGACGATGTACATACTTGAGCTAAACAAGGTCTGTACAGACTTGAGAGTTTACAATGTATAGACTTAGGAGTGCAACGTAGGTAAAGCTACCAATGTATAGACTTACGAGTGTAACGTCGGTAAAACTCCCAGTGTATAGACTTCCAATGCATGAAACACACGATGTACAGACTTGCTCCATTTTCAACAGATGAATGTATAGACTTGAACATTGAGACACAAAGAGAGACGCTGAATGAGACGCTGAAGTCTGTATAGACTTTAACAGTGAATGCATGCTGCAATGTATAGACATGCTGAGACGCAACATGAGACGATGTAATGTACAGACTTAGCAGCGTGCAGACAGACGATGGCCAAGACGATGTATAGACTTTGCATCTTATGTGAGACGAACGATGTATAGACTTTGTAGCAAGAACTATGCACATGCATGAACAATGTACAGACTCTGTGTTGCGAACACAGGCTGTACAGACTTAATGTAATGCATGCAGACTTGCTATGAACAACCGATGCGATGTATAGACTTGCAACAAGACTCTGTACAGACTTCATATGATGCACTGACAATGTACAGACTTGTAGAACAAACGTTGCACATATGCCATGAATGTATAGACTTGTTCGATGAATGTATGAACAAGCCGATTCAACTAGACCCTGTACAGACTTGTATAATTGGAGTGATGCATGAACAGTCCGATGTACATACTTGCCAATGTATAGACTTTAAGAACATGCAAGAATGTATAGACTTTAAGAACAATGCAAGGGGCTGTACAGACTTTGTCTATGATGTGCAATGCAAGGGGCTGTACAGACTTTATCTGTGATGTGCAGACTTGCTATGTCTGCGACACATGCAATGTGTAGAATTGCTGGCCAGACGCTACAAAGACTCTGTACAGACTTAGCAACTTAGCCTGCAGATGTATGGACTTGTACTGGCTTGATAGCATGCATGAAATACCCTGTACAGACTAATTGCATGAAGCACAGACATATCAACAAAATGTATAGACTTGCATATGCATGAAGACGAGTGTACAGACTTCAACTATTAAGGTTCAGGCATGCTGTCAGGAATGTATAGACTATATGCAATGCACAGACTAGAGCTAGCACACTCATGCATTCTCCACAGAAACAGATCAGACATATCATGCGTTCTCCACAGAAACAGATCTGACATATGCATACTCAATGTGATGTTATTAGTTTAATAATATGGTGACTTATTCATGTTGCTATCATTAAAACACCACATTATCATCAAAGCACAAGGGGCACAACATTCTTGACATGTCAACTCTTCACATATGAAAGAAACGATTTGATGGTTGTTTGGGCGCGATCATTGGGCTTTCACTTTTGCCATCTTCACTCCATTCCTTGGCTTATCTGTCATAAAAAAGTATCAAGTATTTCAGTCATATGAGAGTGGGAAACATCAATGACTTATAGTGTTTAGCCATTATCAAAACCATGAATGTCAAATGACTCAACTGACCATAGGGGCACAACAGCAACTAAACAAAATCGTTCCTGTGGCCTCAAGAGATGCTACGCTGAGGCACCAAAAGCTTCTGGGAGTCATGAAGGCTGCTAAAAAGATAAAAAGAAAGGAAAGAAAAAAAGGGGGGGGGGAAATCAACCCCTCCCTCAAAAAAAAGGGAGTGGCGAAGGAGGTCTGGATGGCTACGTCTACCGAGGGAACAATAACTCCATTTATGTCCTGAGCCGTGCTGAATCAAGACTACCATTGTGGGTTTGGTGTGGTGGAGCGAACCACTCACCCCCTCCTTGAGGGGGTGAGCGCTCTCCTGCACACCCACTTTGGTCTATTTATAACCAAAAATAGAAAAGAAAAGAAGCAAAAAAAAATGTCACAAAGGTGGCGTCGACTTGTGCAAAGCCCGCCACAGTTACCCATGTCTCAATTAACACCTAGCTGTCCTGGGGGCATTCCCCCCACCAAAGACCACGGCTTGCAGCCTTAGTATTATATCTAGTCCCTCAGGTGCATCAATAGCATGAAGATATGTTAGAAGCCAACATTGAACAAGCTTATGGGGCCTATGTTCTAGCGCCAACAGAACAATGAAAGGGCTATCAACCAATGCCCGAAAATGTCAGAAAAAGGCCAGCGCCCGACTCCATCCTAGGAGTACACGCGCATGTCACCCCACCTAGGCAACCGCTACCGACTGCAGCTTCGGCCTGAAGCACAACAAATCTCAGGTGATCTCGAGAAGATCCAATAAAAAGGAAGCAAAAAGAAAGAAAGAAAAAGAAGAAAAGAGAGAAGGGAGAGGACAACTCCACTGTCAATGCATAAGGAGGCAAGCCCATCGACGTTACGACTACAAGCTATCATAAACGGGTTAAACGAATATGAACAACCCAAATTGCAGCCCGTGCAGCTGAAAGGCTATACCCTCCGGGGGCATTTTGAGCTCCTTGGATTCAAGCAAGAAGCTGAAAAAAAATAATACAAAGCATAAAAGATGGTCCATTCCGAGGGCAGACACTAATAAAAAGAAGAGAAAAAATGAAGGAAAAGTCCAAAAAATGAAAGAAGAAGTTTCAACTATGTATATCAATACACTGTCGGCGCTATCCAAGTTGGTAGTTTCAAAAAAAGAGAGAAGAAATATACTTCGCAGCGGCGAAGGCAGATCAAGCCAAAATTATAGCCTCCAACAATGCTATCTGAGCGAGAAACAAATGGGGACATTTCCTCCCGCAAATTATAAGCGACATTGTAGTACCTCGAGTAGTTATTTAAAATAAAACAAAATCTCCAAATTATTTCGAAAAATTCTGAAATTGTTAATTGGGAATCCTTTTGGCCAAAATTCAACTAATTTATAAAAATATGGGAAAATTATAATAAGGTAGAGGGTGAAACATTTAGACTTTTTGTCTTCCAGGGTAAACCCTAATTTAAATTCTAACTAGGCCGAATAATGGATTTAAAAACAAAATCAGAGTTTAATCTAGCTAAACCTTGGATCGCCTAATTCGAGCCCAAATTGCGATGGTTTGAGCCCAAACCAGGCCCATTAGAAAGCCCTATCATTCCTCGTACTAAACCTAACCCAAAAATTTGAATTTGGAGGCGGCGGCGGCGCGACGTGGTCAACAACAAGTTTCACGCACGGTTTTGTGCGTGGACTCTATCCCTTCGAATTGATCCATTTAGGATCGAGTAGTTCTATAAAACAAACCCTAAGGCCTCCAAGCATCGACGTTTGGTAGCTGCAGCCGGCGAGGAGCTCGAGCAGGAGAGGAGTCGGCGAGGTTTTTGGAGTGTTCCCAGTGCGAGTGATAGTCGTCGTCCCCTCTTCTTCCCTCGATTAAGGTAGGCAATCGTAGCCTAAACCTAATAAAAATTATACCAATGGAAGCGCCTCTTAGTCTTCTTTCGATCCATAGTAAAAGCCCCAAATTTCATCTTATATTAAGATTGTATGACTAGTTTTAGTAGGAGCATGCCAAACCAGGGTTCCTTCCATGCTTAGTTACACATGTGATCTGATCGTAGGCGATCTAGCAGGCTAAATCTAAATTAAAACATGCCTAACCATGCTAAATCTTATGCCCTTTCCAACAGTTCTATTTTCCCCAATTTTATGCATTGTACGTCGTGAATTTCTTCTTGCAATTAGAGTCTATCGTTGATCACCGGAGACCAGGTGTGTCGACGTGTTAGCGGTCGTAACAGGAACCGCCAGGGTCCCAAGCGGTCGAATGATTGACCGTTTGGGACATCCAGTGGTCGCTCGATAGACCATTTTCCTTCTGTTTACCAGCCCTATAGATCGTCGCCCTAAGCGGTCCTTCGATAGACCGCTAGCCTATGCTAGCAGTCCTCCGTAGACCGTTTAGAGCCGTTGATTCATTGATTGTATGTTTTGATTAAGTTAATTATCTTGGCTAAGATGGCATGTGTAGGATAGAAACCCACACATCAAAATTTGGTAAATTATAGAATATATGAACTTGTTTAACTACATGAAATGGTTAATTTCTCTTTCATTCCAACATACTACATGAATTTGGTGCAAAATATTTAAACTTGTATCAACATGTTACAAATGTGAAAAATTTCTAGAATCTTGTTTGACCGTCACTCCACTCAGGTGGTACTTGCTGACCGATCAGCTACCGTTTTTCGATGCTTCATTACCCTTTAATCTTGTAATGGTTGGGACTCTCCACCGGATATTCCTTCCGTCGGACTAGGACCTCCATTATGAGACCTCCGTAAGACCCCGCGAGCCTGGGATTCCTACTAGGACGTTGGGCGGGTTGTACCTCCAAGACCTGCACCAATCCCTCGATCAAATCGTCCATTTTACAGCCCAAAATTCGGGTCTATCTTGGCTTAAACGCGACCCTAGGCTAGACCGTGTATCGATTTAAGCGGTCCAATCATGACCGTTTTATTTCTGGCCATGAGCCAGGTTCTGCTGGTCGTCATCCTTGATTCCATCGACCTAGCAAATGTTAAAAACTTATCAAACCGCCTCTAGCTCGACCAAAGAGGTGTGGCCTGGACCTTGGTTCAGTTCCATCATGTTGTGGATGGGCTGGGAGCCCTTTGGGTCAATTGATTCAATCTTACTGGGCCCAAGTTGTCACGGTTGTCAATGGACTGTTTCATCCTCTGAGCGGCCGACCATGGACCATTTTAGGATGGGGCGGCCCAGTGAGTGACCGTTTACCTTTGCTGTGGCCCAGGGACCTTCTCGTGCTTGGCGGCCCTTGTGGACCGTTTCCAACTGTTAACAGCCCCTCCAGGATCGTTTTATTCCTGACTTTCGGGTCTAATCCTTTCTGGCCCGATATCACCTGTTGCAGTCCATGTTAGACCGTTTTCATCTTGTTGCGGCCTAGGTTTGACCGTGACTCAGCCTGAAGCTTGTTTCACGTGTTTTAATGTATGTTTTGGTAAAGCTGAGCCAAGATGGGCTTATGGATTTCCATTCTATTACTGAAAACTTACTTTATCTTAGAAGATTTAGTCTCATAGCTCGACCTTGGAATTCTTGGCCGATTCCAATGAATGTCTAGATATTACTTGGGATCTTGGATCCACCAAATCAATGCCAACGCATCATAAGGGCCCGGTCTGGTCCTGGGAAGAGCACCCGAAAAGTACCAGTGCCCCGTGGAGATGTAATGACATGGTGAGGCATTACATCGAGTGCATGACTAGCGTATGTCTATGACATTCATCTCTTTTTCTCTATACATTTCTAGACTCCTACATGGAATTTGTCTCGATATTACTTGCTTGCGTGTTGATCGGCCAATCTTCCTGGAATTGATATTCAGTTCATGCTATTAATTTCTTTCCATCAGTCCTTATGTAAACTTGTTTATCGTATTTGTTCGCATGTATAAAAAGCTATTTAACTCGGTTAACTACTTAAACTTGCTTGCTATTGCCTACTGAGTGTTCGCTCACCCAATTTTCCCCCCTTTTTCAGGTAGCTCCGAGGAGGATACGCAAACAGACGAGGATGGGCAGGAGTGAAGTCCATGGAGCGAGCCAGCTAGAAAGCCTCCTGGAATGTCCTTAGATAGTTTGCGTCAAGAGTGTCGTAATGTCGGAGTTGTTTTAGAGTTGTAATTGATTATTCAGTTATTGTCAAGTTGTAATGTAACAATGTCGAGTAAATTTTGGATTTTACTTTAGCTCTTAGTAGTGGACTGTGGAAACTGGTGATGTTTAGTTAGTTGGAATGAATGATTAATTTGGGAATTGTTCCTTTCCATTGCCTTGTGTTGTTGGAGTTCGGTAAATGCTAACCCAAGTCACAGCATGTCTGGAAATCAACATATTTTAAATGCTACTGCCACGTTCTAATTTTTTGTGTCGGGGCGTGACAGTTTGGTGGTATCAGAGCCAGGTTTTTTTTTGTTCCTAGGTTTATAAGTGTGGTCTTAGAACTGGTAACCTTGTTAAGGTCTAAGGATCTAACCCGGTGAGATTGGGTAGAGACTTGGGGTTGAGTTAACTAATAAACTCTAAAAGTTTCTCGCTAGACTGTTTTTAAATAATTTTTCCTGCACATATGTAAGAGTATATTTCGATGGCGGCCGAACGTGCATAGTGGAGGGATATGTAGTGTACGGTACAAGGCTTGACTCAGGCCCTCCAGCAGGTGGCCCAAGGAGAAGCAACACATCATGGAGCCGGTGATCTCCATCGAAATTTTCGAGGCCTAAATACCCCACGTTTTGGCAGATCGGCGGATCCCAATGAAGTCGAGAATTGGCTAAAGGAGATGGAGCGAGTTTTTGGAGTAATGCAGTGCGGTGACCAGGATCGAGTTCTTTTGGCAACTTTCCAGTTAGAACGGGATGCACGTGTTTGGTGGGAGACCGTTGAAGCTACACTCGGGAATAGGCGTGCGACATGGGACGAATTCAAGGAACATTGTAATAGCAAGTACTTCTTGGACCGGGTACAAGAGAAGAAGGCGGCAGAGTTCGCTGCTCTGAAACAGAGGAACTTGTCTGTTGCAGAATATGAAGCTCAGTTTGCCAGACTATCCCGATATGCAACGCACTTGATATCCACCGAGAAGATGAAGGCCAAGCGTTTTATGAATGGGTTGAAGCTCCATTATATTAACCAGTTAGCACCTTTGGAAATTCAGACCTATGCAGAGATGGTGAGAAAAGCTCAAGTTCTTGAAGATACATTAGAGATGACTGAGAGGATTTGAGGAAAGAACCCTAAGAAAGAACAGACCACTAGTTCTGATAATTTTAAACCCGACAATGGCAAGAAGAGGCCCAATGGTGGGTCCAGTTTCTCACAAGATAAGAAGTCGAGGAATGGAGATAAAAAGGCAGGTTCGGCTGCCCCGTCTAAGACTATTTTCAAGTTTTGTGACCGGCCAGGTCATAAGATGGAGGAGTGTTGGCGCAAGTTAGGCGCCTGTTTACGTTGCAGAAGCCGGGACCATCGTATACCTGAGTGTCCCATCTTGTCAGACCAAGCTATTCACGAATAAGCCGCAAGGAGGCTAGAAGCGGCAGGGTAAGCTCCAAGCTCTACAGGAAACTGAGACTGAAACCACTAAGGAGGGTGGACTTGTTGAAGGTACACTTATTGTCTCTGATAAGCCAGTATTTGTTCTATTTGATACCAGAGCAACGCATTCTTTTATTTCTCAGAATTTTGCTAAGTCTTTATCTATGAAGCCGGTATTAATGAATTATCCATTAAAAATTTCAACTCCTATTGGTTCGGATTCAGCAATTAAATATTACTACCCTTCTAGTAAGATCCTGATTAATGGGCAAAATATGCCAGCTGATTTGGTTTGTATGACAATGAAGGATTATGATGTAATCTTAGGAGCTGATTGGTTGGCTAGAAATGAGGCCACTGTTCATTGTAGATCTAGCTCCGTGTCTTTTTCTGGACACCTCGAACTTTCTTTTGTTGGGGTTAGGCACTCTAAGTCCGTGCTGCTCATTTTAGCTCTTCGAGCTGAGAAGTTGATAAAGAAAGGATGTCAGGCTTTTCTAGCTTTGGTTTCTTTAACTAATAAGAAGGAGTCTGAGATTAAGGATATCCCTATTGTCCGGGATTTTCCAAATGTCTTTCCAGAGGATCTGCCAGGACTTCCGCCTGAGAGAGAGGTAGTCTTTTCTATTGATCTAATTCCTGGCACGTCCCCTATTTCTAAGGCTTTGTATCGTATGTCTCCTGCGAAGTTGAGGGAATTAAAGAGGCAATTAATGGAGTTGCTCGAGAAGGGGTTTATTCGCCCTAGTACATCCCTGTGGGGAGCCCCTGTGTTGTTCGCACGGAAGAAGGATGGTTCATTAAGACTGTGCATTGACTACCGGCAATTGAACCAGCTTACTGTCAAGAACAAATATCCATTGCCAAGGATAGATGAATTGTTCGATCAGATAGCGGGAGCATCATATTTCTCAAAAATTGATCTTCGATCGGGATACCATCAGCTGCGGATCAAGGATGAGGATATCTTTAAAACTACCTTCCGTAGTAGGTATGGGCATTTTGAATTTGTAGTAATGCCTTTTGGACAGACGAATGCTCCTGCAACTTTTATGCAGTTGATGAATAGTGTGTTTCGACCCTACCTAGATCAGTGGGTCGTGGTGTTTATTGATGATATTTTGATATACTCTAATAGTGAAGAAGAGCATGCTGAGCACTTCTGGATGGCATTGCAATTGTTAAGGGATCACCAGCTGTACGCTAAGTTTAGCAAATGTGACTTCTGGATGCAGGAAGTGTCTTTGCTAGGACACATTATCACTAAGGAAGGAATTTTTTTTGACCTCGCGAAGGTGGAGACAGTAAGAGACTGGGATAGACCTGCGAATGTCACGGAAGTTAGAAGTTTTCTAGGCCTAGCAGGTTACTATCGGAGATTCATTAAAGATTTCTCCAAGATTGCGGTACCCCTGACCAGATTGACCCGCAAGGAGAATCAGTTTGAGTGGTCGGAAGATTGTGAGCGGAGTTTCCAAACTCTGAAGGACTGTTTAACCACTGCCCCTGTTTTAGCTTTGCCTTCTGGATTTGAAGTCTACACGGACGCTTCGGGCATTGGCTTGGGTTATGTACTTATGTAGAATGGCAGGGTAATAGCTTATTCCTCGAGGCAATTGAGGAAGCATGAAGAGAATTATCCCGTCCATGACTTGGAACTTGCTGCAATAGTGTTTGCCCTAAAAATTTGGAGGCATTATCTATACAAAGAGACTTTTATTGTGTTCTCTGACCATCAGAGCCTTAAATACTTATTTTCTCAAAAGGAACTTAACATGAGGCAGAGAAGGTGGCTCGAGTATTTGAAAGATTTCGATTTCTCCATCGAGTACCATCCTGGAAAGGGTAATGTGGTGGCTGACGCTTTAAGCCGCAAGCCGATTGCAAGATTGTCGAGTCTCATGTTGCAAGAATGGAGATTGCTGGAACAGTTGGCTAGTTTAGATCTCAATATTAGCAAGGATCGGGTCATGATCGCTCAGTTTCAGCTTCGTCCAGAATTATTGATGGAAATCAAGACCCTGCAAAGAAATGATCCGATGTTGGTAGAGATTAAGGAAAGTCTGAAGAATAGACCAGATTTTATGTTAGTCGATGACGACATGTTATTGTTTCGAGGGAGAACATGTGTTCCTGATGTGGCCGAAGTAAAAGGTAAGATCTTAGAAGAAGCCCATAGGTCCAAGTATACTATTCACCCTGAAGGTACTAAGATGTACCAAATTTTAAAAAGGACCTTTTGGTGGCCGAGCATGAAAAAGGAAGTGGCAGAATTTGTGAGTAGATGGTTAGTATGTCAACAAGTAAAGGCTAAACATTTCAACCCACAGGGAAGTTAAAGCCGCTCGATATACGACAATGGAAGTGGGAAAGTGTCGGCATGGATTTTATCATGGGTCTCCCTAGAACCCGTAGTGGATTTGATGCAATATGGGTCATTGTTGATAGACTGACTAAGTCCGCACATTTCTTATCTATTAAGTCAAAATGGTCAGTTGATCTTTTGGCTGCCCTGTATGTGAAGGAAGTTGTAAGACTGCATGGAGTGTCGGCAAGTATTGTGTCAGATAGAGACCCCAAGTTTACTTCGCATATTTGGAGAGGACTGTAAGAGTCCTTGGGAAATCGTCTGAGTTTCAGCACTGCCTTTCATCCTAAGACAGACGGGCAGACGGAAAGAACTAACCAAATTGTTGAAGATATGCTAAGAGCTTGCATGATTGATTTTGGAGGCAGTTGGCATGAACACTTCGCTTTGATTGAGTTCGCCTATAATAACAGCTACCAGTCCAATATCTAGATGGCTTCGTTCAAGGCCCTATATGGGAGAAATTATCGATCACCGTTGTGTTGGGATGAGATAGGAGAGAAGCAATGGCTTGGATCGGATCTCATTTCAGAATCATCCAAGAACATCCGTATTATCCGGGATCGTCTACAAGTGGCACAATCGAGACAGAAAAGTTATGCTGATAGCTGAAGAAGAGCATTGGAGTTTCTTGTAGGCGAGCATGTATTCTTGAAGGTTTCGCCAATGAGAGGAATTCGAAGGTTTGGCATTCATGGCAAGCTAAGTCCAAGATACATTGGCCCTTTCAAGATTTTGGAAAGAGTGGGAGAGGTTGCTTACAGATTAGCTTTACCCTCTCAGTTATCTAGAGTACACAATGTGTTCCACGTATCTATGTTGCGAAAATATGTTTATGACCCCACTCACATTATTCAACATGTGGAATTGGAAATTAAGGAAGATTTGACGTATGAAGAAAAGCCAATCCAGATTTTGGATCGGAAGGAACATCAACTCAGGAATCGTTCCATCCCTATTGTCAAGGTTCAATGGAGCTGCCGAGGAATCGAAGAAGCTACTTGGGAGTACGAAGATGCTATCCGAAGGCAACACCCCAATTTATTTTGAGGTCAGTATCGTACCCGATAAGTGCAGTGAATTTGGAGGACCAAATTCCTTAAAGTGGGGGAGGGTGTAGTACCTCGAGTAGTCATTTAAAATAAAACAAAATCTCCAAATTATTTTGAAAAATTCTAAAATTGTTAATTGGGAATCCTTTTGGCCAAAACTCAACTAATTTATAAAAATCTGGGAAAATTATAATAAGGTAGAGGGCGAAACGTTTAGACTATTTATCTTCTGGGGTAAACCCTAATTTAAATTCTAACTAGGCCGAATAATGGATTTAAAAGCAAAATCAGAGTTTAATCTAGCTAAACCTTGGATCGCCTAGTTTGAGCCTAAATCGCAATGGTTTGAGCCCAAACCAGGCCCATTAGAAAGCCCTCTCGTTCCTCGCGCTAAACCTAACCCAAAAATTCAAATTTGGAGGTGGCAGCAGCGCGACGTGGTCAACCGCGAGTTTCGCGCACGGTTTTGTGCGTGGACTCTATCTCTTCGAATTGATCCATTTAGGATCGAGTAGTTTCATAAAACGAACCCTAAGGCCTCCTAGCATCGACGTTTGGTAGCTGCAGCTGGCGAGGAGCTCGAGCAGGAGAGGAGTCGGCGAGGTTTTTGGAGTGTTCCCGACGCGAGCGATAGTCGTCGTCCCCTCTTCTTCCCTCGATTAAGGTAGGCAATCATAGCCCAAACCTAATAAAAATTATACCATTGGAAGTGCCTCTTAGTCTTCTTTCGATCCATAGTAAAAGCCCCAAATTTCATCTTATATTGAGATCGTATGACGAGTTTTAGTAGGAGCATGCCAAACTAGGGTTCCTTCCATGCTTAGTTACACATGTGATCTGATCGTAGGCTATCTAGCGGGCTAAATCAAAATTAAAAAATGCCTAATCATGCGAAATCTTATGCTCTTTCCAACATTTCTATTTTGTCTAAATTTTATGCATTGTACGTCGTGAATTTCTTCTTGTAATTAGAGTCTATCATTGATCACCGAAGACTGGGTGTGTCGACTTGTTAGCGGTTGTAACAGGAACCGCCAGGGTCCCAAGCGGTCGAACGATTGACCGTTTGAGACATCCAGCGGTCGCTCGACAGACCATTTTTCCCCTGTTTACCAACCCTATAGATCGTCGCCCTAAGCGGTCCTTCGATAGACCGCTAGCCTGTGCTAGCGGTCCTACGTAGACCATTTAGAGCCGTTGATTCATTGATTGTATGTTTTGATTAAGTTGATTATCTTGGCTAAGATGGCATGTGTAGGATAGAAACCCACACATAAAAATTTGGTAAATTATAGAATATATGAACTTGTTTAACTACATGAAATGGTTAATTTCTCTCTCATTCCATCAAACTACATGAATTTGGTGTAAAATATTTAAACTTGTATCAACATGTTACAAATGTGAAAATTTTCTAGAATCTTGTTTGATAGTCACTCCACTCCGGTGTTACTGGCTGATCGATCAGCTACCATTTTTCGATGCTTCATTACCCTTTAATCTTGTAATGGTTGGGACTCTCCGCTGGATATTCCTTCCGTCGGACTAGGACCTCTATTATAAGACCTCCGTAAGACCTCGCGAGCCTGGGATTCCTACTAGGACGCCGGGCAGATTGTACCTCCAAGACCTGCACCAATCCCTCGATCAAATCGTCCATTTTACAGCCCAAAATCCGGGTCTATCTTGGCTTAAACGCGACCCTAGGCTAGACCGTGTATCGATTTAAGCGGTCCAATCATGACCGTTTTATTTCTGGCCATGAGCCAGGTTCTGCTGGTCGTCATCCTTGATTCCATCGACCTAGCAAATGTTAAAAACTTATCAAACCGCCTCTAGCTCGACCAAAGAGGTGTGGCCTGGACCTTGGTTCAATTCCATCATTTTGTGGATGGGCTGGGAGCCCTTTGGGTCGATTGATTCAATCTTACTGGGCCCAAGTTGTCGCGGTTGTCAATGGACCGTTTCATCCTCTAAGGGGCCGACCATGAACCATTTTAGGATGGGGCGGCCCAGTGAGTGACCGTTTACCTTTGCTGTGGCCCAGGGACCTTCTCGTGCTTGGCGGCCCTTGTGGACCGTTTCCAACTGTTAACAGCCCCTCCAGGATCATTTTATTCCTGACTTTCGGGTCTAATCCTTTCTGGCCCGATATCACCTGTAGCGGTCCATGTTAGACCGTTTTCGTCTTGTTGCAGCGTAGGTTTGACCGTGACTCAGCCTGAAACTTGTTTCACGTGTTTTAATGTATGTTCTGGTAAAGCTGAGCCAAGATGGGCTTATGGATTTCCATTCTATTACTGAAAACTTACTTTATCTTAGAAGATTTAGTCTCATAGCTCGACCTTGGAATTCTTGGCTGATTCTAATGAATGTCTAGATATTACTTGGGATCTTGGATCCACCAAATCAATGCCAACGCATCATAAGGGCCCGGTCTGGTCCTGGGAAGAGCTCCCGAAAAGTACTAGTGTCCCGGGGAGTTGTAATGACATGGTGAGGCATTGCACCGAGTGCATGACTAGCGTGTGTCTATGACATTCATCTCTTTTTCTCTATACATTTCTAGACTCCTACATGGAATTTGTCTCTGTATGTCTTGCTTGCGTGTTGATCGGCCAATCTTCCTGGAATTGATATTCAGTTCATGCTATTAATTTCTTTCCATCAGTCCTTATGTAAACTTATTTTTCATATTAGTTCGCATGCGTAAATAGTTATTTAACTCAGTTAACTACTTAAACTTGCCTGCTATTACCTACTAAGCGTTCGTTCACCCAATTTTCCCCCCTTTTTCAGGTAGCTCCGAGGAGTATACGCAAACAAACGGGGATGGGTAGGAGTGAAGTCCATGGAGCGAGCCAGCTAGAAAGCCTCCTAGAATGTCCTTAGATAGTTTGCGTCAAAAGTGTCATAATGTCGGAGTTGTTTTAGAGTTGTAATTGATTATTCAATTATTGTCAAGTTGTAATGTATTAATGTCAAGTTAATTTTGGATATTGCTTTAGCTCTTAGTAGTGGACTGTGGAAACTGGTGATGTTTAGTTAGTTGAAATGAATGATTAATTTGGGAATTATTCCTTCCCATTGCCTAGTGTTGTTGGAGTTCGATAAATGCTAACCCAAGTCACAGCATGTCTGGAAATCAACATATTTTAAATGCTACTGCCGCGTCCTGATTTTCCACGTCGGGGCGTGACAGACATTCAGCGGCGAAGTCATGCCCAAACTCCTGAGTCCAAAATCAGGTGCATAAAAACCTTACTCTCAATCGGTCCTCACGCAGTGAAGGGGAGCAGCAAAAGCAGTTGCTCATTTACTGAGCCTCTATGAACCAAGAGTCAACTGAGCAGACATAACAAGCCCGAATAAATACAAGAGAAGCAAAAGAATAAATCACCTTGTTAATTGATGCCACTAGCTAGTGCAGAATGATGCCCAGCGGGTTACAACCGAATAAACAAATACGGCCAATGCTAAAGCCGGCAATAGCATGATGAAGCTATTGAAGAAAATCTCTGGCTCCCTCCAAATGAAAAGACCCAACGAGATGCAACTGTAGCTCAGCGAATTCCTGCCCACTACGAGGGATGTTTCATAGCAATGCGGCCTGGCACGGCCGCAACTCCCGAAGAGAATATACACCCCCCTTCGCGACCACTAACGGGTCACTCATGTGAAAAGGGGGCAGCAAAACAATCAACCTTCGCGGGAAACTTCAATTCCTCTGAGGGCACTTAGCAGCGTATTCCCTTCCCGGGGTCACCAAAGAAAAAAAGAAAGAAAAAAAACATTTCAATATACACCTCACGCGAGCCAGGAATATGAAGATGGCGCCGTCGGGGAATTCACCATCAAAGTACAGCGTCAGGGCACCCTTCAGCCTCTGCCGATGCGTTGAATACCCCAACGTGGGGAAGAAAAGAAGGAATCAACTGAATACACTCACTTGGGGCGCTTGCATCCCACCCCCCCTTTTTGAGACATGCCTTTCTATGAAAAGGAGCAAAGAATAGTCCGTCGAGGTGGCCGAAGATAAAGAAGAAGATGTTGGGGCCTCAAGACCGGTTCCCCCCCACTGCCGCTTGGTCGCGAGACTTACCATGAAGAAACAAAGCTGCATGAAGTAAAAGATGCTCCATGAGCAGCTTTCCAAACATACACCCCACCCTGGGGCATATGAAGCAAGAAATACACCCCGACCGGGGGGTATCTGAAGCAAGAAATACACCCCGGCATAGGGGCATTTGAAACAAGAAATACACCCCGGCCTGGGGGCATATGAAGCAAGAAATACACCCCGGCTTGGGGGCATATGAAGCAAATAATACACCCCGGCCTTGGGGTATATGAAGCCAAGAAATACACTCCGTCCTGGGGGCATATGAAGCCAAGAAATACACCCTGGCCTGGGGGCACATGAAGCCAAGAAATAAACCCCGACTTGAGGGCATATGAAGCAAAAGGATATATACCCCGACATGGGGGCATGGTAAGCAAAAAGTACTTGGGGCTCACTAAACCCCCACCGGGGATCGTAAACCCATCACGAATGTTGACCGTCAGGCGATTGAGCCACGAAGGATGCTTGAAGCTCCTCACTCAAGGGACCCTCCCAAAATATTCCATGCAATAGAAGAACAACGGATGAAAGGGAATTACGGCTGCTGCCTCCCTGAAAGAAAAATATGATCCGGTCATTTCAGCCATGGGATCCCCCCCGAAGAAGCTAGCGAGGCGGTTAAGCCAGCGAAAAGCAACAAACCCCTTTCTCCCCGCCTGGGAGCCCCAAAAGAAAAGAAGAAGAAGAAATGATGAATGACAAATGAATGAAACGAATAGATGGAATGCGTCCAAAGTCGGGGCATCAACCAAGGATGGACGGGGAGCCACCACAGAGTCTGCAATATCCATGCTTGAGTTTCTCTCAGAGAGAAGAAGGAGAAGAAAGAGAAAACAAAAAAAATGAAGAGAAGAAAAAAATTGTTGTGAGGAAGAAGGGTTCTCCACACCCGCCTCTACGAAGAACAAATTCCCCAACAGCATGAGGTGATGAATGCCCGGGGACATGAAATGGCCGCGCTGTCTGCAAGGGCTAAGAATATCTAGCAGCTTCAACTGCTAATACAAGAGGGGCCAAGAAGCTAACCCTTGGCGCATGCATGAGGAGCATATCCTCACCAGAACCGCAACCTTCCGGGCCGTCGCCTGCATAAATCAATGACGAAGGAGGCAGCCGCTGATTCTGTGCGTAGCTAGTTCCAGAAACCCCTGGGGAGGGGAAATATTAATTAATAGTCCCACCGGCTCGATGACGGGATAGTCCAATGCATTAACAATCCTTCTGGACATAATATCTCGCATCACGGACAAATCTACACTGGAAGCCCAGCGAGCTAGAAGAAGAACCTGACGAAGAATGAAATGAAAGCCACGACGGCCAAGAAGCTCAAGGGTCTAACTAAAAAGGACTACCAACGCAATGATTTAAATACAAAAGAAGAGAACAAAGAATAAACCCAAATAAACTCTGACAAACCCAATAAACCCTATCATCCCAATAAACATACAAAAAGAGCACCTTTCCACTTTGACTCGGACCCTCCGTTCAACCAATGAAAAAAACCCATTCACTTTGGCTCGGACCCACCGGCCAACCAATGAACAAAAAGACCCATTCACTTTGGCCCGGACCCTCCGTCCAACCAATGAATAAAAAGACTCATTCACTTTGGCCCAGACCTTCCGTCTGGCCAATGAACAAAAAGTCCCATTCACTTTGGCTCGAACCCTCCGTGCAACCAATGAACAAAAAGACCCATTCATTTTGGCCTGGACCTTCCATGCAACCAAAGAACAAAAATACCCTTCATATAGTCGGCTTCGCCGGTGCATTAAAGAACAAAAGACCCCTCATATATTCAGCTTTGTCGGCACATTAAAGAATAAAAAGACCCCTCATATAGTCAGCTTCCCCGACGCATTAAAAAACAAAAAGACCCCTCATAAGACCCCTCATATAGTCGGCTTCACCAGCGCATTAAAGGACAAAAAAAACCCTCATATAGTCGGCATCGCCGGCACATACCTCGAAATAGCCGACCTACGTATGTGCCTTGTGAGCCCTTTAAAACAAAAAACAACCCCACACAAAACAAAAAAAACAAAACAAAAAAGAACACAAACAAAAGCAACCAAGCCAAAAAAAAAACCTATTGCATGGTCTTGATTTTGAATGCTCACTCTTGCATGCTTGCCTATAGTATAGCGCCACACACTTCCCTTGAGTGTTCTAGACTCGTGCCTCCTTGAATAAATAACGCTGCCCTAACTCTGGATGTGTGTGCACCATGTCACCCACAAAGGGGGAAAACAACCAATTCCGGTAAGTGCATACGCCAAGGGGAAGAGTCGTAGCTATGTCGCTAGAAGAACTCACAAAATACACCCGAAATAAACTCCCACACTTCGCAAATGATGTGAATCAATGACTTTGACCATAGGGATTCTGGGTTTTCCTCCTAATACTCTATGGACGCTCAAATTTCTACACTCATATGGAAGGTAATCGTGAGGAAAAAGCTACCTGCCCCCTTTACACAAAAAAAAGAAAGAAAGAAGAGAAAAGGAAAGAAATAAACTCTCACACTTCACACATGATGTGAATCAATGACTTTGACCATAGGGATTCTGGGTTTTCCTCCTAATACTCTATGGACGCTCAAATTTCTACACTCACATGGAAGGTAATCATGAGGAAAAAGCTGCCTGCCCCCTTTATACAAAAAAAGAAAGAAAGAAGAGAAAAAGAAAAAGAAAAAATGATGAATAAACAGAAGGATGAATCCTAGTAGCCGGGAATCTCCACTAAAAAAAAGGAGGAGACTTACACCGAATGGTGAAGCCTATAATCAAAAATAATAATAAATAAGGGGACTGTGTGAAGCTACCAAAAGGCGAGAACCAGAAATGCATGTTTAGGCGCTAGAGTAATCTTTGAGTGTTACTTGGAAAGCTAGTATATCCCTATGATTAGGGCTCATTGCCCACATACCCGGACCTCCATACCATGGAGAAATTGTCCCAGGTGTAAATTATCTTTTTAACTATGACCATAGACTACATGATGTCCTTGTCACGTAGGCACATCCCCTTTAGTTGTGCTTCATCAGCTGCACTTTGTCTACGAATTATGGGCGTTGTCAGTATCCTATCCTCGATAGACGAGAGCTATTTTACCTGCTTGACGTGTGCTTGTTATGAATGAATGCTTGTATGCTTGAAAAAAGAGAAAAAAAAATAATCATCAAAGTCACCGGGGGATGTCGATTCATCAAATCCCAACGGAATTCAAAATCCTCTCCTCCGACCCAGACCATTCGTCTTGGCCGAATGACCTAACAGCTACACTCCATGCAGTAGCAAAAGCCTCAAACATAGCCCGACGCTATGACATCCTGTCCCACTGGTGCATAAACCTCTGACTTGGACCTTCTGTCCAAGCCAGCAAACAAAAGACCCTTGCTTTGACTCGGACCTTTCGTCCAAGTCAACGAACAAAAAGACCTCCTTTCTATGGCCCAGACCTTCCATCTGAAGCCATGAATAAAAATACCCCTTGCATTGACACTAACCCCATGTCAATGAATAAACCACGTCAACTCCTGACACCCTGTCGACACTGACAAATAAACTTGTCGCCTAGACCTTCCGTTTGAAGTCACAAACAAAAAGACCCCTTCCTTTGACTCGAACCTTCTGTCCCAGTCAATGAATAAAATTACCTCCTTCTTTCGGCTCAAACCTTCCCTCTGGAGTCGATGAACAAAAAGACCCCCTTTGCTTTGACACTAATCCTGTGTCAACGAATAAAGCACCTCGACATTACAACCTCTTGTCCCACCTGTTGGATCCCCTAGTTGATTTTGGTACTTAAGTTTCAATGATGACAAATCTTGTGTGTGTTGGGTCCCAAGGGGCGCAATGGATCTAGAAGGGGGGTAAAATAGATCCTTTCAAAAACTTTGGCCCAATTTAAAACTAAGCTTATTAAACCATGACCAACATCTATGATGCACATGAGACACTTAGACACAATGCATAGTGGATGTAATAGGAATAGCTCAAAATAGAATGGCAGAAGATAGTGCACAGACTGCTGAGGTCTACACTCCCAAGTGGTGAGGTCGACACTCCTTCCACTGATCACAACTATGTAGAGAGCTAAGGTCGACACTGCTATGCAATGAGGTCGACACCCCTTCAGAGATGGTTAAGAGCTAAGTGAGATCTATTGCATTAGACAGCAGGGATCACAATACACATCAACTAAGTATGAGCTGACTAGCTGTGTGTGTGCTTTTGTGATCAACCAGAATCTCATATATATGATTGGGTGCTCATTGAACCTCTAGTGTGTGTGTGAGCAATATGTTAATGTGTGCAATGGAAAATAATCAAGATTGCATATGTTGAAGCTAGCACACAAACTTGTGAATGTGGATAGTGAGTATGGAGCAATCACACAACATGCACAACCCACTACATAGGGATTTTTATGGTGGTTCAGTCTACAAACCCGCAGACCTACATCCACCCCTCACAAAACTGGTGAGACTTTACCACACGAGGATGATGTTCTCAACACACACACACACACACACACACACACACACACACACACACACACACACACACACACACACACACACACACACACACACACACACATGAGGGTGAACCTCACATACACACACACACGGGGGCGAACCCCACACACATACACTGTCACGCCCTGAGATTTATGCAGCGGAAACAATCGGGAATGTGAACAGTCAGCTAGTACGCCTCGGGCAAACAATATAATCGTCCTATGTCATGCACTCAAAGTCCATACATGCACACACTTAGTTTGTGCATTGTGCTCTCATGCTTTAACACTAGGCATTGCAAAGTCTGTACATGGCTCTGCACATTATGTACAAAGTCTATACACTGTCATGGTTGCTTTATGCATGTTGCTTTATGCACACACCAAGTCTATACATGATGCACTCAGGCATAAACGTTAGGCACAGCAAGTCTGTACATTCTTCAAGGGCATAGTCCATGATTCAATGTGTAGACTTCCCTATACATCGTCTTCTCGCATTCACGCTAAGTCCATACACTATGCAGTGTGCATCATTTCAAAGTCCATACATTGCCTTGTAGCATGCACGCACACACAAGTCTATACATTGCCTTGTAGCATGCACGCACACACAAGTCTATACATTGTCTGTTCGCAACACTAAGTCTGTACAACCTCCATTGGTTCACTCGACGAAGTCAGTACAGCCTGTGTGTTGCACGACATCAAGTCTATACATTGTCTCGCACACACACACAAAGTCTACACACCAGCAAGTTTGTACATCATTGTTGCATGCATCATTCAAAGTCTGTACAGCCTGTGTCATCGTTCATGCACCATCTCACTTAGCGTCTCTACGCATCGGTCAAGTCTATACATTGCAGCATGCATTCACTCAAAGTCTGAATAGCGTCTAGCGTCTCACTTAGCGTCTCTACGCATCGGTCAAGTCTATACATTGCAGCATGCATTCACTCAAAGTCTGTACAACGTCTAGCGTCTCACTTAGCGTCTCTATGCATCGGTCAAGTCTATACATTGCATGCTACAATGTCTGCACATCCCGTTTGAACATTGTATCACTTGCCAAGTCTATACATTCCCTTGGAAAGTCTATACATTGGGTGCTGCATGCTCACCAAGTCTATACACTAGCAAGTCTGCACATCGTCGTGTTCACATGCTTCGAGTCTGTACATCGGACCAAGTCTGTACAGCCTGTGTGCTTCATAACGCCAAGTCTATACAACGGCTAGCTGCACAAACGCCAAGTCTATACATCGGCTGGCTGCTGCATTGCACGCGCTCAAAGTCTATACACTGCTTGCACGCGTTCAAGTCTATCTATTATGCATCATTCAAAGCAGAGTCTACACATTACCTGCTGTTGTGTTTGTGCATCATTTGAGTGAGTCTTCACATTGCTCCATGCGAAGTCTACACATTCTTTTGGCATGTCAGGGCACTCATCTTCAATGTACATACTTTGAAATATGCATACTACATTACACACCAACAAGTCTGTACATGCTTTAGCTTTGCATTCACAAAGTCTGTACATGCCCAGTCTGCATCATTCAAAGTCTATACATTCTTGCATTTTTTCTCATTGTACACACTTTCTCTTATATGCACACTGCATCTAGTGCATCAAGTTTGTACAGGCCATGACTCAGACTCGATGCATTCAGTTCTTCATGTCAGCTAAGTCTATACTGATAACAGTCTGTTATTACAGAGCTGCTGCTCGAGGAGGTTAATGATGCACGTGATCCAAGAATAGAAGATGGCCCTGATCGTGACACGTGGAACCACTGTGCTGAAATGATGCCACGTGGACTGAGGCCTCTGGGCGGGAATCATGGAGACCACACGCCCTATCCCTGCTGCTGCTATATATACTAAGCTTCTTCCTCAGAAGAAGACTGATCGAAGCTGTGAGAGCTGAAGCAGAAGAGCAGAAGCAGTGAGTGCCTGCACGATCTAGAAGAAGAGGAAGAGAAAGAAATAGAGTGAAGAAGAGAAAGAGAAAGAAAGAGAGACAGAGTGATCGGAAGAAGAAGAAGAGCAGAGAGGAGAGTATACAGTAAGAAGAAAAGAAAGGAGGGGCAGAGAGAAGCTTCATTCGAAGATCTGTCCTCACTGGACCGTGGATCAAATCCAGGCCAGTCAGCTCTTTTAGAGCCACATATGCATTTCATTGTTTAAAGCTTTCAGTCGCTGTTGTTACTTGTTTTTGTTTTCATTTTAAACCTTTCTTCAAGCTGTTTGTCAGCAGTGCAAGCTGTGATGCACAGCGGCGAGGTGGATACCTCGGACGAGTTAAGCTTTAGTCCCCAGCGGATGGCTAAGCTATATTACCCAGCGGTAGCAAGCTGTGATGCTCAGCGGATGGCAAGCTGTGAAGCCCAGTGGTTGTAGGCAAGCTGTGAGGCCCAGCGGCTCAAGCTGTGAGTCAGCGGAAATCACACTCGGGTTTGAGTGTGGGGTGGATGTAGGTCTGGAGGACCGAACCACCTAAAAATCTTTTGTCTACTGTGGTTTGATTTCTTCTATCTGATTGGCGCTAGATGAATGCATAGGTGCGCTCCACATATTTGTTTACTGGTTCAACAAAAGACTTGATTAGTTTTTCAGTTTGTCTAATTTTGTCTTGATAGCTTTCTAAGATTTTAATTGAGTGAAAGTTTTAAAGGGTTGATTCATTCACCCCCCTCTGAATCCACCGCACCGAACCCAACAAGGTCTATTTTAGAAAAATACTTTGCTCCTGAAAGCTGATCGAAGAGCTCATCAATAAGCGGCAACGGATACTTATTTTTTATTGTAAGTTGATTTAGTCGCCGGTAGTCTATGCATAGCCTGAGAGAGCCATCCTTCTTCTTGACAAATAGCACCGGCGCACCCCAAGGGGATGTGCTAGGTCTAATGAAGCCCTTATCTAGTAGTTCCTGTAACTGTCTCTTTAGTTCCTTAAGTTCCGTGGGGGACATCTTGTAAGGGGCTATAGAAATAGGTGCTGCTCCTGGAATGAGTTCAATAGTGAAGTTTACTTCCCTCTCAGGTGGTAAACTGGGTAATTCGGATGGTATTACATCTGGGAACTCATTTACAATAGGAATGTTTGCTAGGATGATTTCCTTGGATTCGGTAACAATGACAGAAGCAAGAAAAGCTTCACATCCTTGCGAGATAAGTTTGCAAGCGTGAAGAGAGGATATGATAGTGGGATGTTTTCTATACTTGATGCCAAGGAAAGAAAATCTTGGAAGACCTGATTTTCGGAAGGATATAATCCTATTTCGATAGTTAATATCAGCATCATGACCTACAAGCCAATCTACCCCTAAAATGGCATCATAACCTTTCATGTCAAGGCATACTAGGTTTGCAGGGAGATTGTGACCTTCTACGATTACTTTACTATCAGGATAATATTCGTTAAGCTTAGTTCCAGATCCTAAGGGTATGGTAATAGCAAGATCTAAAGGTAGAGGAACTGATGCAATTGGTAATGTTTTTGCAAAAGTAGTGGAGATAAAAGAATGAGAGGCACCAGTATCAAATAGCACAAATGCAGGATGGGAAAAAATTTGAAGAGTACCTTCCATAAGTCCACCATCCCTGGGCACTTCCTCTTCTTCTAGAACGGCATTGAGGCGAACCAGCCTCCTGCGTCCACCACCAGATGGCTGGTCCTTCATAAGGGGGCAATCCGGCATGCGATGCTCCCTGCTTCCACAGCGTAAATAAGCACCAAGGCGCTTCCAACACTCTTCAGCCGAATGGCCAAACTTTTAACAAAAAGTGTAAGCCATGGCGACTTGCTCCTCCTCTTTAATCTTCTTATTCTTCTGGGAACTTCCACCGTTCCCGCTCCTGGACCGCTTCTTACTATCACGGCTTTTATGAGGTTCCGTGATGCTGAATTTTTCTTTCTTATAACGCCGATCTGATCGTCGGCTGGACTCTTCTCATTTCCCTTTCAATTTCTGGACCTTTTCTAAGGTCCTTTCACATAAGTATGCCCATTGTACCATCTCCGCATAAGTATGGATGTTTTGGGTCCCTAGCTGCTAGATAAAATCGGGTCATAACCCATTCATAAACCGATTAGCCTTCAATAGATCGGTACTGATTAAATGTGGTGCATAAGGTGCTAGTCTAGAGAATTGAAGTTCATATTCCGCAACTGTCATCATTCCTTGTCGAAGAGAGGCGAACTCCATAGCCTTTCTTTCTTTCACGTGCTTGGAAAAGTACTTAGCACGGAACAAAGTGAGAAAACCATCCCATGTATGAGGTGCATCGGCCGGAGGTGTCGGAACCGACCTCCACCATGTACGGGCATCCTTGTTGAGTTAAAAGTTGCAAGACGCACCTTCTCTTGATCGGTCCACTGGATGACGTCAAATATACGGTTCATCTCGTCAATCCAGTTCTCTACTTCATCCGGATTAGAAGAACCATAGAAACGTGGAGGGTTTAAACTCTGGAAATTGCGATGTAAGTCACCAGCCCTTGCCCCTGCGCCTACCTGGGCCATAGTTTACAATGCCTGAGTAAGGCCGGCAACTGTTTGTTGCATGCCATTCCAATCTACGCGATGAGCCATTTGTAAAATAAGGTACCTGAGAGAAATATAATAACTTGTTATTTCTCGTGAAATTTGGAAGAAAATAAATCTTAAAGCTAATTAACTATCTTATCCCGGGCTCTACCCAATTCTCACATGGGTATGGGAATTTCTTCATTAGTTCATAGGTAGGGGCCCTTAAACCTTGGACTTATCCTATGACATGATTCTTCTCTCTTAAGTCCTGAGACTTAGGCTCTGATACCAACTTAACTATCACATCCCGAGCCTTTAATTATAGCGGAAGACTAGCTCGGGGAATGTGAACAGCCGGCATGGTAAGCCTCTTGCAAGCAAAAATGATCAGAGCGCAAGACAATCACACACATAAATGCAATTGCACAATATTTACTCAAACTTCAACTTCTTTCATTAATAATCAAATCAAATACTCAATTACAATCACCATTTCAACTTTCTTCATCATACTAGACTCAAGAAATAAGAAAATTACATCGACTCAATCTAAACATGCAGACTTCCTAAGTCTTCACTCATTCTTCATTCACTCTCGGACCCCTATTTGAATACTCCGAATCCAATCCTGACTCACTTCCATCTCCTGAAAAGATTGGAAATAGGTAATGAGCACACTTGCCTAGTAGGTATCTTCGCATCAACATGAAGGCATTATTAAAGTAATTAACATTTTAGCTCTAGAGGAATAAGGTAAAATCATGCGAATGCGATAAATCACAAGTAACCAAAGTAACAAGATGACCATGTAAGATAGAATGAACAAGTATGAACTAGCAAGAATGTAACAAGAATGGTCTTTCATGAACAAGAATGTACTAGCAAGTCACATACTCATCACCCAAACATCTTTTGCCTATGAACAAGTATTTGGTGAATTTCTATGGAATATCATGTATCAAGCAAGAAAGTCATGCACAAGTATTTTCATGATACCCATGGATCTTCACTTATTTATAGAGAAAGTACTCCCAGCGTAATGCGACGCCAGTAGCATCATACCCCATGGTTTACAGTATGTTTCCGACAGTCAGTCGAGGGGACTAGCATAGAGCCCTTGAACACAATCAGTGCTCGATCGCATCTTCAAGTATAAATCAAGCTATTTCCACATTTCAAGCAATAAAATATGACTAAGAATGTGAATAAGTTCATGACAACAATAATCAATAAATGAACGCTTCAACTTTAGGACAAGAGAGATCAAGGATGATTTAAGGCAATGTCATGCTCATGGAAATAACTTGGCAGCACAACGGTACATTTATTATCATTCATAATTTAAGTTAAATATCTTTAGACAATATGCCAAGTCCTACACCATCAATACTCCATCTAGGAACTTAGAATATCAACCCTTTGATCAAACCTTGGGTTAAAGAATTTAGAACTGTGACGGTCTAATATTGGGCCGTTACATGAACATAATGGTCGAGTGTTAGACCGTTAGAAAGGTTGAATCCAGAAGAAAAAAGATATGGACTCAAACAGTGTGACGGTCATATATTGGACCGTTATATGTGCCTGACGGTCGAATATAGATCTGTTACATATCAAGAATCCGAAAACATCGATAGTGCTTTCTAACAATTGGGCTTTCATGGTACAACCAACTCGGCGTCCTAGTGGGAATCCCAGGCTCGCAGAGAATTACGGAGGACTTGAAACAAGATTTTCTAGTCCAGTGGAAGGAATATCCAATAGAGAGGTCCTCATGTTCAAGAATATATTCCTATGATGCAAAGTGTGAACTAATGGCCATATACCGGAATATATGCCATGTACTTAGAGAAATTGACTCTATAGATAGAAAAGAATGGGTAACGATGTGAAACCATGATAAAAACTCCGTCATTACATCATTTAAAATCATAGTGTAAATACAAAACTATAGAGTTTAGCTTAATGAAATTAACATATGCTTGAAATAACTAGAGATGCTTTTAAACATGCAATTTCTATCATAAGTCAATTTATAATCTGAAGGTCATGAAAATAGGTTAAAACTTAGCTAACTCGGCTTATTTATAAGTAAATCTGACTGGTTTCCATTCTATCTCGGGTTGACAGAACACAGTGGTCTGACAGTCTAACATGGGGGCGTTACCTTTCTGTGACGGTTTATCGTGGGGCCGTTACAATGTTGAAACGCTCCAGTTATGGTGCGTCAGAGATAACATAGAATTTTTAAACAGAACAGAGGGTGTGACAGCTTATCGTAAGGCCGTTACAATCATGTGACGGTCCTATTTTAATCCGTCAGAGCTTCCGCTGACAATAAAGATAAGGAACTATGTCCATGCAAGAAGAATCAAAATAACTAACTATTCTCGCCATGATAATGAAGTAAAGGCCATCTAGATGCATAGGTAGTAATGAAATAACAAGAGATAACTTTTATCTTTAATTAGGGTTGAAGGCATGCATGAATGTATAGACTAATCCTAAAACATGAAATTCATGAAGTATAATGCATGAAATCTAAATAAAGTAGAGGGCTTTTATCCTTAACAATGTGTTTTTGCCGTTCATGAGATAACCGACCTCTTTACTGGGCTTTAGACTTCTAATTTGAGTCTTCAACGGTTGCCCTAGTTCTTCTCTTCCTATGATTTTTCAGCAACTTCACGTTGCCCTATCTCTCCAATCTCTTGACCTAAAGATGTGAAATTCGGAGGTTAGGAAGATGAAACTAAGGGGAACAAAAAGTTCTAAAGCATCTAACTCTAATTACCTCGTTTAGACTCTCTAATTTCTTGATATTCAACACCCTGTCGCACAGTTTCCTAGGTTGGCGTGATGAAACCAGCAACTTTGGAAGATCCTAACTCCTTGGATACTCGTCCTCCTAACATGAAATTTTGAGAGTTGTCAGACCTTAGTATTAGAAATAAAAAGTTCCAAAGGACTTACCCGAGATTCTATCTCCTTACCTTGTTTCTTCACGAGCCAAAAGGAAGGGTTGCTAAGTTCAGAACTGGGTCCTATTTATAGAGTTTTGGCTAGGGTTCAAGGATTTGAACGATTCTAGAGTCCTTAATTGGCAAAAACCTAATCTCTAAGAGTCCCTAGTAACCTTACATATTCTTCGAATTAGGTCTCTGTTGACACCTTGAAAATGAGCAAGGGGGGAAAACAGAATTGAAAAGAAGATTAGACTAACAGTGAAAAATTAATGGTAAAGCTCGTCAACCATCTACCCGGCTGAAGCCTTTTTCGGTCAAGCTGATGTCCGATTTCGTTGTCAGCCAGACGGCGACACTGATGAAATAGCAGTCACTTGACTGATGAGACCTCCTATCACGCTTTAACAAGAGCTATATTACTACCTCGTCCGGAAGTCTACAGCTAACATATCCGACTAAGTCAGATGTTAACTTGTTGACGGATGAGATATGAGCAAAGACAAAGATGAAATCAGAATCGATAAATGAATATTATGAAAACCTCTGCAAAGTCATAACGGAAGAAGAACCTTCTCCATGGGCTATATATACCTAGCTGAAGTCTTCTCAGGCTAAAGCTGATATCCAGTTTTGTCATCATGCGGGTGACAATGCTGATGAAATGATGTACTGTTCTGTCATCGTTCAGGTGACGATGCTGATGAAATCCCAGTCCACTGACTGATGAAGGTCTCCATAATCCCACTAAGACCCGGGTCCACCAACAAAAGGCCTGCTGCGGTTCTAGTATATTCAGGGAGATAGCAAGTCCATGTGAAGCCTTAAAAAAGGGCCTAAATGGGCCTATGAAATGGGCTCACGAAGGTGGCGCCGGGATACTCTACGGATGTCTAGCGCGCCGGGAGCTGCTGCACTCGACAGAGGCGCGCCGTGAAGATGAAAAGTCACGCCGACTCCCATCTGCCGAGAGGTGAGGAGGGGCTGGGTCTATATAAACCCACTCACTCGAAGAAGAAAAAAGGGCCGGCAACCTCATCCAGAAAGAAAGAGGAAAAAGAGAGAATAGAATGAGAGGAAGAGAAGGGCTTCGAAGAGAAAGAGACCAACAGAGAGAGAGAGCCTCCTCCGCTGAGAAAAGAAAGAAGAGATCAACCCGAAGAAAAAGGGAGAAGAAGCTACAGGTGGGCAGGCAGTTGGGGAGAGAGAGGAGTCAATGCTCCGCCCTCCCCCATGTTTCTTTTCTTTTCTCTTTATGTATTCCTATGAGTTTCATCTCGATTCACCGCATGTAACCGGGATATCCGGCCTCTGTTTTATCCTTTCCCTCACTCCCTCCTTGTGATTGGTGTGAGTCTTGGAATGATGTAATGAAATGAAATGCTACAATGGCCCGTTTGGGTGCCGGGGTGATTGAAATATCTGCCATCTACCTCTCCGTCTGCCTGCTGTTGTTTCTCTGAAGCTCCGTTGCCATCCCTCTATGTCTTCTTTTAAATTCCGTAGCATGTTATCCCCCTCCCCAGCCTGATTATTAGTCTGTCGCTTCGTTTAGTTTTCAGATGTCTGCTGTGCTTATTCCAGGACCAGAGACAGACCATCTCTTGGCTTCTGGGGCAGTCTGATACCGATATTGGCAGTACCTTCAATGGACGCTGCTCGTGAGATTCTGTAATTCTAGATGCTATGGTTTTACCTATTGGCACTGTCGAAATCATCCCTGGGTCCAGAGACAGCCATCTCTTGGCTCTCAGGATGATGAAAGACGACATCAAGCTGTCCCCGGACTCCGCACAGCAATGGTGACACGGGTTCTCTGTACCCTGATTTTCCTCTCCCAATTTCCTCTCCGATCTTGGACTGCCTTTGAAACCTAAGCCAAATCCAGTTGAAACCCGATGAATTGATTCACTTTGACCTTACAGGACCTATTTACCTTGGCCTGAATCGTCAAGAAACCCCTGAATCGTCAAGAGACCCAAAAATAGGGTGCCGAAAAACCTCAGAACCCATCTCGGCTCCATGCATAGTAAAAGGAATGAATAGTTCTCGGCGCAAGCCTTCCGGCGCCGAGAACCCCATCCCCTGGTCTCCCTGCGTGCCGAGAACCCCATATCCTAGTTGTTTTACCTACGCGCCGGGAACCATGGCCTCTTTGCCTTCGCGCCGGGAACCATGGCCTCTTTGCCTTCGCGCCGGGAACCCTTGGCCTCTTTGCCTTCGCGCCAGGAACCCCCCTTGCCACCTTGTTCTCGCGCCGGGAGCCTCCTTTGCCAGCTCTCGGTGCCCAGAATTATGCCCACAAAGAAACCATCCTGGTGCCAAGAATAGTGCCTTATGAAGAACCCTTCCCGGCGCGGTGGTTCTTGCGCCGGGAACTACCCCCTTGTGCCATAAGCCCCTTTATGCTATGAATGCTCCATCCCTTGAGTCACCAGACCTGCCCCCGGGGATAAATCCAAAGGGAGACCAACTCCCTTATGTTCCACCATCCCGCGTCGGATTTACAAGTAACCCCTTTAGCTCGGGAGGTCTCTGCCACTGCATGAGTTCCACTGGCTTCCTTAAGGGAAAATCGAACGTTGCCCCCATGGCAGACATATGCAGTTCGGGAGGTCCGGCCTCTCTTTCTCTCGGCTTTCATCCCGGCACTCCGTGGATGATAGCCTATTTCCCCCTGGGCATAATCCAGATTAAGGGGAGATGCTGCCGAAATATCGATTGATGCTTTAACCCCGACAAGCCCCGGGAAACGTGTATCATACGCCTCCCGTCTGGCTCAATTCTTCGGGGGATACAAATACTTCGAGGCCCTTGGCCGGATGAGAAACGTGAAAGGGGACATGTCTCCGATGATCGTCCAGGCCCCGCCCCGCCACTGCGTGGACGGTGTCCTATCTCTGCCCGGTACGACCCACACAAAGGGGTCATGCTGATTTAATAATTTGTCGTTTATTCAATTACCTTCTTAGAATAACAAGAACTTCAATGTTATGCACTGTCATTTTCAACCGCCCCAAGTGGCCTCCTATTTTGGCGTTTAATCAAGGGTTGTCCTTCTTAGGAAGGGCGTAATTAACGTCATAGCCTTTATGGTATGACGGACTTCCGGTCCCGACTCGGACTTCACAATCAACCGACCAAGTCAAGTCGAGCGCATAATAAAAATTGTCACTCTAGTGGCTGGCACGCCTAATAAATCTAACCAATGAAACATTCCAAGACGGAAAAGAATCCGCGTCCACAAGTTTGGCACGCCCGGTGGGACCAGAGTCTCCCTTCATCTCTACGCCAAAACAGGAGGCCCGGTGGGCCCCCCCCCAAATTTCTGATTCTGTGTGCTTTCTCCATTTCTAGGAAGCTAGAATGACGGCTGGAATCATGTCTGTGTGCTTTGACCAGCAAGCGGTCGAGGCACATGTTTGAGAAGGATACCTGGCGATACCTCTATCATTCGGATCGATGCCGCCTACTGTCGGAATGCCCAACTGCCTGGGCCTCATTTTCACTGATCTGCTCGAGATTGACAACCAGGAGCCAAAAGCTGTTGTCGAGACGTCGCCGCAAGCTACCGGTCCCAAGAAGAGCCCGGTGATGAAGAATACTCCTGGGGTCGTGTCCTGCTTTGTCCATCACGAAGCAAGAAGGAGCGTACCCTCTGCTGCTGCTGGAAAAGGAAGAAGATCCGACCGGAGAGTCCGATCCACTGCTGCGGGTCGTCGGATATCCAATTCAGGGAAGACAATGCTGATTGGAGATATCTGGGCGAACCTCAATGGTTGCCCAAGGGAGGTCAAGCCGGATGTGATCGTCCCAATGGTACCTACCACCAATAGGTTCCGAGTACTGGCTACTAGGAGGGCCGACATGGAACATGGAGATAGAAGGCCACTGGCACCAAAGCCGCTCAAATTCAGGCAGATCTGGTGGCCGAAGAAAATCCAGAGCTGGGCCTCAGCTCAAGATGAAGAAAAAATTGCTGATGCTGCTATTACCCGCTTCAGAGCAGGGAGCGGAAGAGGAGAAAGAAAAGATGAAAGACAGGCTGTTGCTGTTCACCCCAGGGCTCGGGGTAGGAGAGATGAGAAAGAGAATGAAGGAAGGAATATGACTGCTACTCGCCCCAGGATGAGGGGCAGAAGATATGAGAAAAAAGAAGACCTCATGGTCACCCACCCCATGGCCAGGGGCAAAAGATGGGAAAGGAAGAACTATGCTGTTGCTACCAACCGCCGCCAGGATGGGAGTAGAAGGTCCAGGGAGGAAGAAAAAATGAGAATAAGTGAACCAGTCGCTGTTACCATTTCAAGAAGATCGAGAGCCTGTGCTAGACAGGCCGACATATTCAAATATTCCAAAGCCGAGCATCTGACTGCTCAGGTGGCGAGACTGGCTTCTCAGCAGAAAGGCCAGGAAAGACTGATGCCCCGACCGGAGTGGCGAAGGCACAGTCAAGAAGAAATGAAGCAGGTGGCTCAAGACTATCTTCATTACCTGGGGAATTCCTCCCTCGGGCAGCGAAGATTATCTCGTGCCTTGGGCACCATGGATGAAGAAAAAGAAGAAACCTTTCAAGAACCAATGCTCGGAGTTTCCTCCTCTGATTCCAACGACTATGAAGAGGGCCACAGAGCCAGATATGAGGAAGGGGACCTGCACAGGGAAGAAGCTGAAGAAAGAATATCGGTCTTCGACCGGCTTAAATATCCCGACCAGGTGAAAAGGAAAGTCTACAGGCAGAGGGAGAAGATGCAGATCTTCGCCTGCAATATGGCCGGACTTGTCAAAAGGCGGGACATGTTACCGACTCCGCCAGATGAACTGCTCAGACTGGCAACCAGACCAGGCCCCGTCACAAGGAGAAGTCAGGCGGCCAAAGAGAAAATAAAGACTGATGATGAAGCCCGCAAGATCACCACCATGACAGTGAATGTGGTGACAGCAGAAGAGGAAGACAATCCCTTCGTCGATGACGTTGAAGGGACTTCAGAAGAGATACAGATCCCGTCAACCCTGGATCCCATGATCCAGATGATGTTTAGAAGATATCAACAAGAGATCAGTGCTCTCAGAAGATAGCTGAATGAGAGGCAGGAAGCTACACCGGTCTCCAAGCAAGCCGAGCCTGTGGGGCAGACTTCCAGCTCAACAGAAATGGCTATCCCAGCTAATCCTCTCCCGGCCGATAAGGGCAAAGCACCGAGCCAACCTGTTCTACAGCAAACAGCAGCTCAGCCCTCTGTGTCTCAGACACAGCCCACCGTGCCCACCTTGCGCGCAACGTGATGACAACTCCTTACAGTCAGCAACAAGCTCACTTCTTCCCGGAGAACATAGATCCAGCCGTAGCCCACAAGCTGATGATTGAAAAGATTATGGAGATGAAGCTGTCTGAAAAGACTGGTGATGATGCTGGTACCTACGATGTGTACAAGGTACCGTATCCTCCCCAGTATGCTGCTAAGAAACTACGCCAGGCGTCAATAAGCCGCCGAAGTTTGAAAAATTTAATGGCCAGGGCTCCCCCAGGGAGCACATAGCTTACTATACCACAATTATGGGCGACTTGGCAGCTGATGAAGCTTATCTGCTTAAGTTCTTTGGCTCATCCCTCACTGGGTTAGCCTTTGAATGGTATTCAAGCCTGCCGGCTGGATCAGTGGCCGATTGGCCTGATATGCAAAGGAAGTTCCGCGATAGATTTCATGTCACGGAAAGAGAAATTACAATAGCAGAGCTATATGCAACCAGGCAAAGGCAAGATGAAACAGCACTGGACTACATCAAAAGGTGGAGGAACTTAGCTATGAGATGCAGAAGACCTCCTCATCAAGAAGATGCAGTGCAAATATGTAAGCAGAGCCTCAGGAGAGAGGTACTAGAAAAGATGATCGGTGCAGATGTCAGAACATTTGACCGGCTAAACAATATAGTGGCAGAAGTTGAGACGTTCCTGTCCAAGCGTCCGACTGCCAATGCTCCCACTATGCCGAAAGGTAAATCTAATGATCGACGACCATCGCACTCTGAGGCTAACACCGTCGATTTCAGAACCTTCGAACAACAGAAAGGGAAAAAGGGGGCAGATGAAGTTCCCCCGCCAGCAGACACAGCAGAAAGAAAAGATAAGGTCTCTTTGAGAAACAAAATGAGAAAGGCATACTCTTTCCCGAAAGATAAGGCAGCCGCGCTATTCAACTGGGCATACAAGTTCAACAAAGTAACATTGCCTGAGCCAAAGAGACCCGAGGACGCGGCAAAGAAAGGTGATCCACTGTTCTGTCCATATCACCGTGCGCTGGGGCACGCAATTGAAGATTGTTACGTCTTCAAAGATATTATGGAAGGCATGGTCAAAAAGGGCGAGCTACAGCTGGGAGATTACCAGGTAGAGCCACCTCGTCCACATGAGCCTCCGGCCTTAAAAATGGCCGCCAATATGATTTCAGTCTACCAGCAGCTGCCTAAGGAAGCCGTCGAAGAATGCACCAGGCATACTTATGAAGCTTGCTTCCTCACCCACTGAAGGATCAAGAAGGATGGCACATGAAACCAATAAAGAATAGAAAGAAAACTCCCGCAGCTAATACCAGTGGAGCAGTTATTCGCGGTGTCACACCAAGGCCCGAACCACCTCCAGTAAAGCCAGTATGGCACACAGCTGAGACAGGGCCAGTCATCCGGATCCCCACTCATAACCGGAGAAGACAAGTCCCCCTACCTGCACATAAGGAAGTAAGTCCTGCAGCCAGGCGTTTACAGCAGTATATTAATGGGCTCGATGAATATGAACAGAAAAAGCCCGGGCACCTGCTGGTGAAAGACTGTATACTCTGGGAACAGCTCGAAGAATTGAAAATTAAAGAGCAACCGGGGGCAGAACAGGGAGAAGATGAGGCTGAGCCTTTCTGGGGGCAAGAGCCAAAGAAGCCAAATTCCCAAAAGAAGAAGAGACGGTCCAAATGCAAAAAGGAAAAGGGAGTCATGACAGTACAATGTAACACCCTGTCGGTACTCTTTACCTTGCCCGGGGAGAATGATGAGGCTGAAACATCAAATGCCCCGCTAGAAGCCAACCATGCCGAGGCCTCAACCTCAGCACATGCAACACGCTCCGGAAGAAGGTGGGGGCGCCCACCGCCGGCCAATCATAACATTATGTTCAGAGGGGAACAACCCTACCAGATTCCTGAACCAGAGGTGCGGGGTGTTCAGATTCCTCCCCCTGCTAGCTTGTACCAGGAAGAGAAGAAAGGAGGTCAGGCTCCAACATTTCTGGAATTTCTGTCCAGTCTGGAAAATGAGCAGTCAACGCAGGATAGGCCGGATAAAGGCAAGAGACCTCAGCAGTCAGCATCTGTAGCCTACAAGCAGAATGAGAAAGAGGAGGATAGCCCTCCAACAACACCAGGGGCCATTGTCACAGAAAAAGCCCCCCAAGAAGCTGGTCAAGAGAATGAAATCAGCACTGGGCAACAGAGGCCACAGGCACCACATGAACCTCCAAAACCCCGATGGGTGGAAGAAATGAGACTGTCTAATGTCCGGGTGGGCAGTCGGATCATGAAAATGCTAAAGAAGCTCCCTACCAGATTCTCCATCTGGGAGATTCTCTCTCTGAGTGAAGAAGCTCGCCAAGCGATTGTTGATGCCTTGCAGTCGCCGGCACAGTATGAAGCACTCTTGACAGAAGTGAATTCTGGGCCGTCAGTCACATTCACAGAGGATGATATGCTGATTCCGAATTCCGGCCATAACAGACCGATGTATATGAGGGGCTCCCTGAACTGTCAGCCACTGAGCAGGATACTGATAGATCCCGGGGCTGCTGTGAACATTCTCCCATACCGCATTTACCAAAAATATTACTTTGATCTGCAGCTTACCAAGGTCAGAGACATGAAAATTGCGGGATTCAACCAGAAATGTGAGACGCCCCTTGGGGTGGCTGATTTCAACCTCACATTGGGGGACCTCACTACCGTGGTGCGATTCTATGTAATCGACTCCAACACCACATATAAGGCCCTGCTGGGGAGACCGTGGCTGCATGAATATCAGATAGTGCCATCCACGCTGCATCAGTGTATTAAATACTACCAGGAAGGAAAAGAAGAAAGGGTGTTTGCGGATCTGCATCCCTTCGAAGTATTCGAGTGTCACATGCTCGATGCATCCTACTACACGGAGGTGTCGCAAAAGGGTGAAGAGAAAGAGGCTGTGGTCAGCCAGAAGAAGCCGGTGACGAAGGCAAGAAATTGGTCTCCACCGCCACCAAGGGGCTATATTAAGAAACATGAAGTATCTCACATTTCTTATGTTGGTGACTTTGCTCGGATCACCCCTCCTAGCATCCACCCAGATGATACTGACGAAGAAATGAAAGAAAAGTACATACAGGTGGGGGTTCCGCAGGGTTTAGTCAAGCCCATTGCCAGCATAGAATACCAGACGGTGCTACCATTAAAAACTATGGAGGTCCCTCGCTTCTGCGAGCCTCCTATCATATTCTACACCGGGGAGCCAGTCGAAGACGATGATCAAGACTGCATGGTCCCTGAAGAATCTGCAAACTGGATGGTGCCGATCACGGGCTTGGACTATACTACCCAACGGGTTTCGCAGATGTTCTCTAAGATGCAGATGCCATCATTACAACCTGTTGCCCAAAAGAAGGCGTTCCAGGAGCTATGGGATCCGCCCCGGGATAATAAAGAACTGAGGAAGATCACTCAGCACCCAGGATTGGGTTATACCCTTCAAAAATTCTATGAAGCCGAGGTGGACGTCATCTCTGTCTCCTACCAGCATGAAGACCCTCCCGAGGTGGGATATGACAAGTACCCCTCGAAAGATGAAGAAATCATTTATCAATCCGTAATGAACAATGAAGCCCCAGAAAGTCAGCCAGAGACGGGGACATCTAATGAAACAAAGAAAGGTTGGTGCTGGGAAGACCTACCTTGCAAAGAGGATCTGTTCCATGCTGAAGCAAAGTTTGATACGGGAACCCCGGATGAAGACCAAATAGCCAACGAGCTAAGAGAATGCCTGGAGTTTGAGCACATTCTAGAAGTCTGGGCCCTACAGAATAATGATTTCTCAGGGGGGCCTGCACCAGAAGAACCTCTAGGGGCGGAGGAGTCCACCTTTGCGTTTCCTGCTGAACCGGTCACATCCTCGGGGCAGACCGAACAGAATCCAACAGTATCAGCCTTATATGATGAGCCAACATCCGCCGATGACCAGTATGATGGAACCAAAAATCATGAGATCGAAGAGGATTATATCCCGGGAGGCTTTATTGACTTGCAAGAAGCCCCGCCCGAAGTCGAAGATGGTGGCCAGGCCACCGTTGATGAGCTCGTGGAAATAAATCTAGGGACGGCAGATGAGCCCAGGCCGACATTCCTCAGTGCACTGCTAGAGCCAGCTGCCAGGGAACAGTATATACAGTTCTTGAAAGAATTCCGAGACTGCTTTGCATGGACATATGATGAAATGCCGGGACTGAGTTCTGATGTGGCACAGCACCGGTTAGCAATAAACCAGAGGCTAACCCTGTAAAGCAGCCGCCCAGGAGAATGCGCCCTGAGTTGATAAATCAAGTTAATAAAGAGGTCGACAAGCTGATTGATGTAGGCTTTGTTGAAGAAAATCAGTATACTACATGGCTAGCCAATATAGTGCCCGTAAAGAAGAAGAATGGGCAGATCAGAATATGTGTTGATTTCCGGGACCTTAATAAGGCTTGCCCGAAAGATGATTTCCCAGTGCCAATCACTGAAGTGATGATTGATGCGACTACTGGTCATGAAGCCCTGTCATTCATGGATGGGTCATCCGGATACAACCAAATCTGGATTGCTGAAGAAGACAGAGTGCACACTGCATTCCGCACTCCGAAGGGGATATTCCACTACAAAAGGATGCCGTTTGGCCTCAAGAATGCCGGCGCTACCTACCAAAGAGCTATGACAAAGATCTTTGATGATTTGCTCTTCAAGAAAGTAGAGTGCTACATTGATGATCTGGTAGTGAAAACCACCAGAAGAGAAGACCATTTGCAGGACCTGAGGATAGTATTCCAGAGGCTGCGCAAATATGAACTCAAGATGAATCCTATGAAATGCGCCTTTGGCGTGTCCAGCGGGAAGTTCCTCGGGTTTATTGTCCGGCATAGGGGCATTGAAATTGACCCATCCAAGATTAAGGCTATCCAGGAGCTTCCTCCACCAAGGAGTCTGCCCGAGCTAAGATCTCTGCAAGGGCGTTTGGCCTATATCCGACGATTTATATCGAATCTGTCGGAAGATGCCACCCCTTTCACAAGCTCATGATGAAAGATGTACCGTTCCTCTGGGACGATGGATGTCAGGAAGCCTTTGAGAAGCTAAAAGAATATCTCAAGACCCCTCTAGTGCTGGGGGCACCAGTTAAGGGCAGGCCCTTGATACTGTATATCGCGGCCATACACTGTTCCCTGGGGGCAATGCTGGCACAGATAAATGAAGAAGGCAAAGAGCAAGCCTTGTACTACTTGAGTAGGAGGCTGATTAGAACTGAAGAGAGCTACAGCTACATAGAAAAGACATGCTTGGCACTAGTCTTTGCCGTCAAGAAACTCCGGCACTATATGTTGTCACATGAAGTCAGATTGATATCTGCAGCAGATCCGCTCAAATACATATTGACTCAGCCAGTACTGAAGGGCCAGTTGGGCAAATGGGCAGTGATCCTGATGGAATTCGATATTACCTATACACCCCAGAGGGCGATAAAAGGACAGGCCGTGGCTGATTTCTTCGCAGAGCATCCTGTGCCGGAAAATGACATGCTAGGGACTGAGTTACCCGATGATGAGATACTCGAAGCTTGCCAGGCTCGGCCAATTATGTGGCAGCTATTCTTTGATGGAGCATCTAGAACAGAGATAGACTCCGATGGAAAGACCAGAATACGGGCCGGGGCCGGTATTGTGTTGAAGTCGCCAGAAGGGGAGGTCGTGCATACTTCCTGTTCTATAAACAAGCCCTGCACCAATAATGAAGCTGAGTACGAAGCTCTGATAATCGGTCTGCATATCAGCCTCAACATGGGTATCCAGATGCTTCAGGTATTCGGGGATTCGATGTTGATAATAAAACAAATCCAAGGGGAGTTCGAAGTGCGGAAGCCAGAATTGAATCCCTACCACCAGAAAGCTGTGCGCCTTATCGCGAAATTCTATCATATTGAGCTCAAGCATGTGGGCCGTGGGCACAATGCCCAAGCTGATGCACTGGCAAAGCTGGCCAGCTCACTAGCAGTCCCACCAAATGAGACACTGAACATTGTTGTTATGAACCGGCGACAAGTCCCCAGCATGCTAGAAGGGTGCCCGAAGAAGGCGAAGTTGCTACTGTCAGCACGGTACAGGCGTCTGATTGGAGACAGCACTTGCTGCAGTGGTTTCTGCACCAACAGCTGCCGCAGAAAAGAGAAGAAAAGATGAAACTTCTGAGAATCAAAGATTCTTATGAGTTCAGGAATGAAACTTTGTTCCGAATAATGGCAGATGCACGCAAGAAGATTCTACTCCGCTGCCTGTCCACTGAGGAAGCTTGGCAAGCAATGAAAGAAATACATGCCGGAACAGCAGGTGCCCACCAGGCTGGTCCCAAGATGAAGATAGAAATCAAGAAGTTGGGCTACTATTGGCCCACCATGTTTGAAGACTGCTGTAAATTCGCAAAGTCCTGCCAGAAATGTCAGGAGCATGCTACCGTGCCTAGAAGGCCTCCTACGACTCTGCACCCTACAGTTCCCAGTTGGCCATTTGCACAATGGGGAACTGATGTAGTCGGGCCACTGCCGACTTCCTCGGCCGGACATAAGTACATATTGGCCATAACAGATTACTTCTCCCGATGGGCGGAGGCTGTAGCATTAAGAGAAGTGACTGGTGAGCTGGTCGCCAGATTCATCAAGCAGAATATTATCTTCCGGTTCGGGATCCCCAGCCGAATAATATCTGATAATGGAAGCCATTTCAGAAATCAGAAGGTCTATCGGCTTGCCGAGAAGTATAAAATCGAGTGGAGGACTTCCACTCCTTACAATCCACAGGCAAACGGGTTGGCGGAAGCTTTTAACAAGACTTTGTGCACCTTGCTGGCCAAGGTCGTCAGTTCCAACAAAAAGGACTGGGAAGAAAAAATGTATGAAGCTCTGTGGGCATACCGCACCGTCTTCAAGACACCTACAGGATGCTCACCATACTCACTGGTATACGGCTCAGAGGCAGTGGTTCCGCTAGAGCTGGAAGTCCCGTCACTCAGAGTGGCAGTCCAATATGGCCTGGCCCGTGGCGAACAGACCAACGCAGAAAGAAGATTAGAGGAATTGGCTGAATTGGAAGGGAAGCGCCTCCAAGCTCAGAAGAATATCCAAATGTATCAGGCCCGCATGGCTAATGCATTTAACAAACTCGTAAGAGGACGAGAATTCAAGAAAGGTGACCTCGTCATGGTCAAGAAGAAAGAAGTCATGGCGTCCAACCCAAAAGGGAAGCTGAATGCTAATTGGGAAGGTCCTTATGTGATACAGAGGGTCTACGAAGGAGGAGCCTACGTGGTTGTCAACCATCGAGGGGAAATTCAATTCTCACCGCTCAATGGAAGGCATCTAAAGCTGTATCATACAGCACAATCGATATTCCCCGAGTAATCGGGAAAGCTACCCTTTTCTTGGTCTAGCGGCACTCCGCCCTAGCTGAGCTACCCTTTTCTTGGTCTAGTGGCACTCTGCCCTAGCCTAAGTACCCCTTTCTTGGTCTAGCGGCACTCCGCCCTAGCCGAGCTACCCTTTTCTTGGTCTAGTGGCACTCCGCCCTAGCCGAAGTACCCCTTCCTTGGTCTAGCGGCACTCCGCCCTAGCCGAGCTACCCTTTTCTTGGTCTAGCGGCACTCCGTCCTAGCCGAGCTACCCTTTTCTTGGTCTAGTGGCACTCCGCCCTAGCCGAACTACCCCTTTCTTGGTCTAGCGGCACTCCGCCCTAGCCGAGCTACCCTTCTCTTGGTCTAGCGGCACTCCGCCCTAGCTGAGCTACCCTTCTCTTGGTCTAGCAGCACTCCGCCCTAGCCAAGCTACCCCTTTTCTTGGTCTAGTGGCACTCCGCCCTAGCCGAACTACCCTGATCTTGATCTAGTGGCATTCCGACCTGTCACCCTCTAAAAAAAAAAAAGAGAATAAAAGAAAGTAAAAATGGGGTTAAAAATAGAGATACCCTGCCAGACTTGCTCCTATATTAGGAACAAGTGCAAAAAATGGCCCAAAACCCAGCTGTGGTGAAAACCCGAAAGGGCACTGCAGGCAAAATCGGGTACCCCGCCACGTGAAAACAATAGGGGGCTGGCTCCGGCGAAAATCCGAAAAGGCGCTTAAGCCAGTAACGTGGTAATTTAAAGTTCCCTTTTTCACCCTTCCTGATAAAACTCTGAGAAGGACAATCATCATAAAGTCCCACCGGAAATCATGTCCAATAATTTCTTGTCCCTTGTCATCATCGATAAGATCGGCCGGTCTGTTTCTTTAACCTGGACTCTTCGTCCCTGTTAGGCTAGTCTACATTCCTGGCAGCAGCTTCATGCCTAGGCCGCCATCCACCGCATGTCCCACTGATGATGAAACCCCATTGATCGCAAGGCATATTGCCTCGATCAATGCTAAAAAGCCCACCTCGGAATAGACCTTCCGTCTGTTCTAATAAAATATTTCCACTTGTTTTTGTCTAAGATCCACCACGATGAATCCCATCCAGTCTAGATCTTACATCTATTCTGATAAAACCTACCATACGCCCCGCCGTGATGAAACATGCTGATGATCGATTGGCGCACTGCCTGATCAACGATGAAATCTATCCGGTTTAGACCTTACGTCTATCCCGATGAAACATATGAAATCCTTGCATTGGTATGAACCCAATCCCGATGATGAAACCCGCTATTGGTCGATTGGCACACTGCCCCATCAATGATGAAACCGGTCCAGTTTAGACCCTACGTCTATCCTGATGAAGCCCATGAAATCCTTGCTTCGATATAGACCCAATATCGATGATAAGAGCAGCTACTAATGGAGCGGTACGCCGCCTGACCAATGCTAAAACCCGTCCGGAGTAGACTTTCCGTCTTCTCTAATGAAGATGCTACCCACATTCTCAAAGTCAATCTGGACCTTCTGTCTGGATGGATGATGAAATCCTATTCCCTTGCATTGATGGTAATCCCCACATCAACGATGCAGCCAGGCTCCCGGAAAACGGCTTCGCGCCTAAGCCGCAAAACACACTCAAGCTGACCCAGGCTTTCGCTTAGGTGGACGATGAAACCATATGCCCCTTGCATTGGTGTTGGCACCCACATCAATGATGATACATACACAAGCTGAGCACATGGATTACAAAGCCAAAGTCAAAAAAAAAAGAAAGAGACAAAATGGGGGCTAAAAATAGAGATGCCCCGCTAGACTTGTTCAGGCACTCTGAGCAAGGGCAAAAATGGCCAAAACCCAGCTGTGGTGAAAACCCGAAAGGGCACTGCAGGCAAAATCGGGTACCCCGCCACGTGAAAACCTGAAAGGGCGCGTGGGCAAAAGTAAGAGGGGGTTGACTCCGGTGAAAACCCGAAAGGGCACTTGGGTCGGTAATGTCGTGATTCAAAAGTTCCATGCCAACCGGCACGCTGCCTTCACCTCCCCTTCACTTATGAAGCCTTCCGTCGGTCAGCTGGCTCCACGCCCCACCGATGATAAAACCTTTCCAGGGTAGACCTTACGTTTACCCTGATGAAATCTACATACCCTCTTGCAAATGTCCCACCGATAATGAAACCCATCACCATTCTGATAAAGCCTGGCCAGCTCAGACCTTACGTCTGTCCTGATGAAACTCTTAAACCTTCCCTTGATCGATCAGCATCTCGCCCGATCGATGATGAAACCCTATCCAGTTTAGACCTCACGTCTATTCTGATGAAACCTATGAAACTTCTTTGCATCGATATAAACCCAATATCGATGATGAAACCAGCTATTGATCGACCGGCACCCCGCCCGATCAATAATGAAACCCTATCCAGTTTAGACCTTACGTCTATTCTGATGAAACTTATGAAATCCTTGCGTCAATATAAACCCAATATCAATGATGAAACCAGCTATTGATCAACCGGCGCATCGCCCGATCAATGACGAAACCCTACCCAGTCTAGACCTTACGTCTATTCTGATGAAACCTATGGAACTTTTTTTTTGCATCGATATAAACCCAATATCGATGATGAAACCAGCTATTGATCGACCGGCACCTCACCCGATCAATGATGAGACCCTACCCAGTCTAGACCTTACGTCTATTCTGATGAAACCTATGAAACTTCTTTGCATTGGTATAAACCCAATATCGATGATGAAACCAGCTATTGATCGACCGGCACCCCGCCCGATCAATGATGAAACCCTATCCAGTTCAGACCTTACATCTGTCCTAATAAAAACCACGCACCCTTCAATGTCCTACCTGAGGTAACATCTGTCCAGTTTAGACCTTACGTCTATTCTGATGAAACCTATAAAACTTCTTTGCATCAATATGAGCCCAATATTGATGATGAAATCATGCACTGGTCGATTGGCAGACTGCCTCGACTGGCTCTGAAACCTACCCGGGATGGACCAGTCGCCTGTTCCGGATGATGCTCTAGGCCTCTTCATTCACATTCCCGCAAACTGTCTCCCTTGCGGCACATATGGCCAAAGAAGACGTTTGCTACTACCAATAGAGTTCGGTTTAATCACACCCCCCCGGATGCCGTCACGCGGTGGAGCGAGTTCCCCATCCTTTCTATGAAGGGGTGGACGCTCTCCTGCCAAGTACGGGCCATTCACAGGAGGGACTGCTAGAACCACTACCCCACTTCCAAAAGTGATGAAACCACATGGAAAAGACGATGGATAGACATGAAGCCGAAGATTCCTTTTCATTAAAAGAGGAGTACACAAAGGGCCCCGAGGGGACATTGTATCACAAAAGAAGACAAAAAAAAAGAGAGAAAAAGAAGAGATAATTCAAGGCCGCCGGAAGATATCTTCAAAGGCCGAAAGACCCACATGAAGAGCGGCTCCCAGCTCATAAAGGCGTGTCTCCTCCTCCTGAAGCCTCACGGACGTACCCTGGAGAGACATCACCCGTCCCTCCAACAAGGCCACCTCCTCGGTGGACTGCGGCTGAATGAAGGATAATTGTTGCAGCTCGGCTCGAAATCCGGCGAGTTCCGCTTCCAGAATGGCTACCTGGTCCTGGACAGCTTCCTCCCATTGAACAACACTCTGTAGCGCGGCCCGGCGTTCATCAAGTACAAGCGTCAGCTTCTCCAGCTCAGATTTACACTCTGACCTCTGCAATTTCAGTGCCGTCAGCCTGTCGGCCATGGTCCGTGCTAGGAAGTCTCTCCGATGCATGAATTTCAGCAGAAGCAGGACCCGCTGAGCCCATATGTCCAAAGGGCAGCCCATGGCTTGCAGGCAAGCGGTGAAGCGATTGGCAATTTCCTTCAGTTGCGGATATGTCAAGCCAGGCTGGGATTCCACTAACTGGCGTAGCATGTCCAAATGTTGCCAGATGAAGCTTTCAGAAGAAGCAAAGCCAAAGGAGGCAGATGAGACGACCTCAAAAGTCACCTCGCCGTCAATATCTGCCCACAGTGCAATATCCGGCTGAGAGGACAAAGATGGCAGATCTGTTGAAACAATGGACTGGTCTCTCTCCACGCTTTCCTGTGAAATTAAGGATTCCTCCGCTACCGCCATCTCGGGAGCTATGGCCTGAGCACCCACAGGTAGAGGGTCAATGAATGCTGGAACTGTCTCTTCATGGGTCTCCTGAGCAGGAGCTTCATCTCTAGCTGCTCCTTCTGGCAATGGGAACGAAGGTGCTTCAGCTGGTAGAGGCAGAAATCTGGTCTCCGTAGCCACTGTGGCAGGGACTGCTGACTCGGGAGCAATGGACATTACTGCGGCCGGTATGAAAGCAGAGCTTCTGGCCGGGTCCGCCTCAGTCCTAAAATCTGAGGCCCTGACAGAGACGAAACTTTCTCCTGAGGCCCCCAAGTCCAATGATGTTAAGTTAGTTGAAGATTGTATCCTCACTGGCACAAAGCGAATAACCTCAGAAATTCCCATGCAAGTTAAAGGTAAAGCAGGGATAATGGCCAAGTCTGCAGATGAAATAGCCATAGAAACTACGGCCGCGTCTGAGCTGGTGATGACAGGGTCCTGAGGACAAAGCAGAATGACCTTCAGTAATGAATGAAAGAAAATAAATAGAACAGCAAACAAAAAGAGAAGCTTACCTTCAAGGAGAGGTCTATACCCTCGAAATGAGGCAAAAGGGGAGAAAGCTCCGTAGTTGAAGCAGCAAACGGAGGGGTTATGTCAACCTCGGTGTCGAGCCCGGCAAACTCCTCTTGAAATTCCTCCTCAGAAGATAACACCAGCAGCATGGGAGGCAGGAAAGGCGGAAGACCCTTTGCAAATACGGGCAAGGCTTCTGATTTAAAAACTTCCTCCTCACTGCCACTGAAATTAACTTCCTCCGCATTATCAGAGACGGTCTCGGAGCTGCCCGAGGATATCTCCACACTAGCTATATGCTGCGGGGTCGCCTCTAGAGCATGCCGGGATGCAGACCGGGTGATTATGCGTCTGGCCAGAATAACGCTCCGTTTTGTTTGAGTCCCGTGACTCTCCTGCGGTTGAGGCGACTCTCCCACTGCTATCATGGCCTCAGTTTGCTCCCTGACTGCCACCTCAACAAAAGTGGACCTCTAAGGGATATAACAGAAAAACAAGGGAAGCATAAAGAAAAAGATGAGAAAGCACATTTACCCTCCTCCTCGCCAGCCGGGGTAGGAGAAGGCAGCCTCGCGTCCCTTTCCACAGGCACTGCAACCTGCTCCTGGGCTATATCAGATAAAGAGAAGCTCAGCCTCGAAGAACTCCTTAAAAGATCAGTCAAGAAGACAATGAAGATTGCATCTACAAGCTATTACCGCCACTCTCGACAGATTCCTGGGCGGCCTCCCTCTGAGGCCTGAACTCGTCAAATGAGGGGATGTCTGGAAGAGGGGTTCCGGCATCCGCCGCAACCGGAGCTGATTACTGGACCCGAACAACCTTGGCCCTCTTGGCCTTGGCAACTGCAGCTTTCACCACAGAAGGCTTCCTCTTCTTGCCCGGAGGCAAGGGAGTGGTCGTAGGTGCTGCTGTAGGAATTTCAAAGTAGGCAGGCTTCTCAGCTTGAGCAATAAGCTTCCTGTAAAGCCCCTGTCGCTTTATGTCCGGTCTATCTGTGCAAGACACAAGAAAGGCAGCCATAGTTGACAGATGCAAAGCATAACAATAAAAGAAAAATGCCATGATCGGACAGGAAGATTCATACCTGCTGGGCCATCATAAAATGTGGAAAGCGGCCAATACAGGTAAGCCACCTCCTTCGATCGGGAAGTAGCCTCCTTCACTAGCCAGCATATGTCACCAATGGTCTGGCACTTCTCTGTCAAGGCAGCCAAGTCTTTATGCCCGTGGAAGTCGAGGCAATGAAATGGGCCAAGGTAATCTATACACCAGGCATCGACATAATGAAAAGAAACAAAAAGCGGCTTATTCAGAATGCCAGCTATCGGGTTCTCCACTGATAGCCCGTGAACATTTAGCAGTACAAAAAGCCAAGAAGTGTGCTGATAATATGTCTGGGTGCGGTCTTCCCTCCGCACAAATGTCCTGTAAGGGTGAAACCTGTCCACCGGACCCCTCCAGGGGGTTGCTGTCGGGAGAGGTTCCTCTGGGGGGAACGGATATTGTACATCCAAATGAACACCCCCTATATGGCCCAACTGCCTCATATCCTTTGTAAAAGCGTCTTCATTAATTTCAGAGAAGACAGGAGTGGGAGGCTCAGAACCTTCCTCTTTCAAAGACCGACGCGTGGCAATATATGTTTTCGCCTCCTTCTGGTGCTGTGAATAGAGCTTTTTCAGATGGACCTCATCAATTTCAAACACAGGCCCTGATTGCCGCTTTAAGAAAGAGCGCTCGGCCACGTCCCAAAAGGCGCCTCTGCCATCTTTATAGAAGTTGGTGCGTGTATTCCACCACTTAATGTATTCTGATGTGACACGGGGAATACGATTAGAAACAGTCGGGACCCTGAAAGTTACGCCCTCTCGGCGATGAAAAAAATCCCACCATGTTCGACCGTCGCTGGCGACGGTGGACCCATGCTTGGCCCAGCTTTCCAAAGGAAACTGAGCAATCGATGGAGGAATGTGCTGATCATAACCAAAGTTTCTGCTGAAGCGAAACAGATAATAAGGTTCCAGAATGAGCAGGCCTCCCTTCCTGAAAACCAATACACTGGGCCGAATAGCCATAGCCCACCTGACCAGTTCTGGTTCTAATATGGGCCGGGTGGCATTGACCCCCGAAACAAGATGGACATAAGTTTCTACCTCCTCCATTTTGCATTCCCTCTGAGGGTCCACTAAAGGAGCTGAACCTGCTGCCAAGCTCCAAAAATGAATGCTGCCAGGAGCGTCTACAGGCACTCTTATCAACCTGCCCCTTATCTTAAACAGCTGCTCTGAGAAAGGACTAGGTTCGGCGCTAGCGAATTCGATCATCCGAGGAAGCAATGTGTCCGACTATAAAGTCCTCGGGGCCAGCTCAGGGAAAATACTGCAGACCCAGGCATTAAAGAAATGAAACGGACCCATGGTCCTTAAGGAGCGGGGAACCCGATGTCTATGCAAATCCCCCAATGATTTGTAAACTAAACACAAAGCCACTGGGCACAGAGACAGCCTCATCCCCCAGGCCATCTGACAGGCCGGATATATAGCTTCCGGCCTGATAGTCGTCTCGTCCCCTTGAGGAAGAGCGAAGGTGCACAGCCAGAAGGTCAGATAAGCTGCACAGTGAGTGATAGGGTCAACCCCTGCTGGGTTTGGGCCGTCTACACCCGCTCGGCGCAGTGAAGCTGGCAATGTTGATTTGTAACGAGGGGTCCTGATTTGCTTGCCAGAAGTCGATCCCACAGAAGGGAAGTCCGCATATTTCAAGGGACCCCTGAAGAAGTATTGTATCCATTGTCCTACACGGACTCTCAATCTGCTGCTCTTTTCCCGGGGTTGATAGCCTTTGGAAGATCCCCTATTGTAGGCCAGACAAATGGTACGATAAGCTTTCATTAAATATCGGTATGCATAGCCGAAAGAATATCTGCCCTCTCCATCAGAGGCGTCCTTTACGGAGTCGTCTAGGCAGACCTCCTCATATGGCTCCCCATCAATAGGCAGACCTGAAAGCTACGAAAGACTCCAGAGATCGAGAGATACTTCGCCTTCCGCTATATAGAATGTGTTAAACTGTGGGCAGAATACTTCAAACATGCCGCAATATAGTCCCCGAGAAATGGGATAGCGGAATCTGGATGCGAATACACTATGATAGACCCCAGCTCTGATCAATAAAGGGGCATACTCCTTCAAGACAAATTCGGTAAATTCCACTGCTCCTACCCTGAAGAGATGGGCATCTGTCACTCTGGCATCTCCAAACCAGCCAGCGGCTAGCTGATATTTAAATTGGACAGCCAGACAATTCAGAACAAATGGCTCGTCCCTGTAACCCCACTTCACAGGCGCTAGGAAGAGTCCGAAGTTGGTCTTCTCTCGGTGGACACGACCGGCTACATGGTCCCACCTCGCCGGAGTGAACTCTGGAGCCCGGGTCAACATCTTCTTCTCCGGCTCTAACTCAGAAACACCTAGCACGGCATTCCAGTCCCGCGGCTCGCCTGGAAGATATATAGCTTGGGCATGATAAACAGAGCCCTTCATGCTGTCTCTGTCAGTAAGTACTGCCGTTTCCACAGATCAAGCAAGCAGAAGATCCCTCATTCCGCCTATGGTGAAAGTCTGGATAAATGGCAACAAATGGCGATCCTTCGGTAGGTCCGGGCGATAGTCAGCAGCTCTTCTGAAGTCAATACCTTCTATGGAAGAATAAACCCCGGAAGTCAGCACGGTGTCAGTCTCAGAATCAGAGGACTCGTCAACAATAGCAATCTGGTTATAACCCAAGCTCAGACTGTTCACATTCATCCAGTTGACTGAAGCCCGAGATATATCCAGATGAGCCGATGAGCTCGCCCCCACAGTCATGGGAGCCGCAGCAGTAGGGCCGGAAGCCATGTCAGCACCTGCAATCAAAGAAAAATGAGAAGATAAGCCTCGAGAAGATGAATGGGTCTGTAAGGACTAAGTAAATGATGTCGGTTAAATTTCAGCAGCATCTCCCCTTATCCGGGGTCTGCCCAAGAAGAATAGGGAGTCACCCACCAAGAGGGAGTGACTCCCGTACATAAAGTGGGATTCAATCCCGAAATAATGTCCTACCGAGCAAAGTATATGCAGGCAGGAAGAAAATGGAACGGCCGAGAGGGGGGAGAAGCTCGCGCCGATGAGAAGAGATTGAAGAGAGAGGAAACTCCGGTGAAAATGAGAAGAAAAAGCTCTCCCGGTGCCATAAATAGTGGAGATAGAAGAGGGGCTCTTGGCGCAGCATTTAGCGCGCCGAGAACCCTCCTCCTTCTGGTGTAAAAGGCGCGCCGAGAAGTAGCCTAATCCCCGCGCCGAGAAGGGCCGGGCCAAGACCAGGGCGTGCCGAGAACCTGCACAGTGTCCTTGCCGAGAAGCCGCCCAATCCTCGCGCCGAGAAGCCCATGAACGTCATGCCGAGAGGGCTCCAAAGTGCTGAAAATAGAAAAAGAATTAGAAGAACATGGAAAATAAAAATTATGCATGTCAAATGATGCTACAGCAATATGATCAAGCTGAAGGACAATATCAAAGAGAAATTGAAGAAGATAGCCTCGAATGCTAAAGAGGCACCTGCAAACCCCATGACGCTGTTCATGTGCTTACGTCGTCCGCAGGTGGGGGGCATTTGTTGACTCCTTGAAAATGAGCAAGGGGGGAAAACAGAATTGAAAAGAAGATTAGACTAACAGTGAAAAATTAATGGTAAAGCTCGTCAACCATCTACCCGGCTGAAGCCTTTTCCGGTCAAGATGATGTCCGGTTTCGTTGTTAGCCAGACGGCGACATTGATGAAATAGCAGTCACTTGACTGATGAGACCTCCTATCACGCTTTAACAAGAGCTATATTACTGCCTTGTCTGGAAGTCTACAGCTAACATATCCGACTAAGTCAGATGTTAACTTGTTGACGGATGAGATATGAGCAAAGACAAAGATGAAATCAGAACCGGTAAATGAAGATTATGAAAACCTCTGCAAAGTCGTAACCGAAGAAGAACCTTCTCCATGGGATATATATACCTAGCTGAAGTCTTCTCAGGCTAAAGCTGATATCCAGTTTTGTCATCATGCGGGTGACAATGCTGATGAAATGATGTCCTGTTCTGTCATCGTTCTGGTGACGATGCTGATGAAATCCCAGTCCACTGACTGATGAAGGTCTCCATAATCCCACTAAGACCCGGGTCCACCAACAAAAGGCCTGTTGTGGTTCTAGTATATTCAGGGAGACAGCAAGTCCATGTGAAGCCTTAAAAAAGGGCCTAAATGGGCCTATGAAATGGGCTCACGAATGTGGCGCCGGGATACTCTACGGATGTCTAGCGCGCCGGGAGCTGCTGCACTCGACAGAGGCGCGCCGTGAAGATGAAGACTCACGCCGACTCCCATCTGCCGAGAGGTGAGGAGGGGTTGGGTCTATATAAACCCACTCACTCGAAGAAGAAAGGGGGCCGGCAACCTCATCCAGAAAGAAAGAGGGAAAAAGAGAGAATAGAACGAGAGGAAGAGAAGGGCTTCGAAGAGAAAAGAGACCAACAGAGAGAGAGAGCCTCCTCCGCTGAGAAAAGAAACAAGAGATCAACCTGAAGAAAAAGGGAGAAGAAGCTACAGGTGGGCAGGCAGCTGGGGAGGGAGAGGAGTCAATGCTCCGCCCTCCCCCATGTTTCTTTTCTTTTCTCTTTATGTATTCCTATTAGTTTCATCTCGATTCACCGCATGTAACCGGGATATCCCAGCCTCTGTTTTATCTCCTTTCCCTCACTCCCTCCTTGTGATTGGTGGGAGTCTTGGAATGATGTAATGAAATGAAATGCTACAATGGCCCGTTTGGGTGCCGGGTGATTGAAATATCTGCCATCTACCTCTCCGTCTGCCTGCTGTTGTTTCTCCGAAGCTCCGTTGCCATCCCTCTATGTCTTCTTTTAAATTCCATAGCATGTTATCCCCCTCCCCAGCCTGATTATTAGTCTGTCGCTTCGTTTAGTTTTCAGATGTCTGCTGTGCTTATTCCAGAGCCAAGGATAGACCATCCCTTGGCCCCTGGAACAAAGTGAAGCTATATAATGACCGCTATTTATGAGACTCCGGAGTTTTAGATGCTTTCGTTCTGACTGCTAACATTATCGAAGTCATTCCTGGGCCAGAGATAGCCATCTCTTGGCTCCCAGGATGATGAAGGATAACATTAAACTGTCCCTAGGACTCTGCGTAATAATGGTGACAGGGATCCTCTATACCCTGATCTTCCCCAATTTCCTCTCCGATCTTGGACTGCCTTTGAAACCTAAGCCAAATCCAGTTGAAACCCGATGAATTGATTCACTTTGACCTCACAGGACCTATTTACCTTGGCCTGAATCGTCAAGAAACCCCTGAATTGTCAAGAGACCCAAAAACAGGGTGCCGAAAAACCTCAGAACCCATCTCGACTCCATGCACAGTAAAAGGAATGAATAGTTCTCGGCGCAAGCCTTCCGGCGCCGAGAACCCCATCCCCTGGTCTCCCTGCGCGCTGAGAACCCCATCTCCTAGCTATTTTACCTACGCGCCGGGAACCATGGCCTCTTTGCCTTCGCACCGGGAACCCTTGGCCTCTTTGCTTTCGCGCCGGGAACCCCCCTTGCCACCTTGTTCCCGCGCCAGGAACCTCCTTTGCCAGCTCCCGGTGCCCAGAATTATGCCCACGAAGAAACCTTCCCGGCGCCAAGAATAGTGCCTTATGAAGAACCCTTCCCGGCGCGGTGGTTCTTACGCCGGGAACTACCCCCTTGTGCCATAAGCCCCTTTATGCTATGAATGCTCCATCCCTTGAGTCACCAGACCTGCCCCCGGGGATAAATCCAAAGGGAGACCAACTCCCTTATGTTCCACCGTCCCGCGTCGGATTTACAAGTAACCCCTTTAGCTCGAGAGGTCTCTGCCACTGCATGAGTTCCACCGGCTTCCTTAAGGGAAAATCGAATGTTGCCCCCATGGCAGACATATGCAGTTCGGGAGGTCAGGCCTCTCTTTCTCTCGGCTTTCATCCCGACACTCCGTGGATGATAGCCTATTTCCCCCTGGGCATAATCCAGATTAAGGGGAGATGCTGCCGAAATATCGATTGATGCTTTAACCCCGACAAGCCTTGGGAAACGTGTATCATATGCCTCCCGTCTGGCTCAATTCTTCGGGGGATACAAATACTTCGAGGCCCTTGGCCGGATGAGAAACGTGAAAGGGGACATGTCTCCAATGATCATCCAGACCCCGCCCCGCCACTGCGTGGACGGTGTCCTATCTCTGCCCGGTACGACCCACATAAAGGGGTCATGCGATTTAATAATTTGTCGTTTATTTAATTACCTTCTTAGAATAACAAGAACTTCAATGTTATGCACTGTCATTTTCAACCGCCCCAAGTGGCCTCCTATTTTGGCGTTTAATCAAGGGTTGTCCTTCTTAGGAAGGGCGTAATTAACGTCATAGCCTTTATGGTATGACGGACTTCCGGTCCCGACTCGGACTTCACAATCGACTGACCAAGTCAAGTCGAGCACATAATCAAAATTGTCACTCTAGTGACTGGCACGCCTAATAAATCCAACCAATGAAACATTCCAAGACGGAAAAGAATCCGCGTCCACAGTCTCTTGTCGATAGGATCCCAAAGATCCAATCTTTTTATTCTTTCTTTCATTCACGGAACTGACAGAGTGTAACGATCCAAGTTGGGCGCGTTACATGACTGTGGCGGTCGCACGATAGACCGCTACATCCCATGTGCGTAGAATTTAATAAAGTTCAAACTCTTTTTGTTAATTATCCACATAATTATCTATATAAGGGGTATTTATCCTTATAATTCGTGAATAGGCTAAATAACCTTCTAGAATATGGGTCAAACTTAATGGGCTTGGTCCATAAACTTATTGGGTTTTAATTATCAAAGTTGGATTAGTTTTTTAACATAATTGGGCCTTATAATCCCAATATTAATTCATTTGTTAATCCAATTTTCCCTTTATAAATTCTATAAAATTCTATAAATAATCCAAAAATTACTAATAAATTCTGGGGCTCTACAAATGTTATCCTTAATCTCCATCAATGTGAGATCATTTTCTTGCAATTGGACTATGCCCTTGATCAATGTAGGTTGTGACCTTATATTGGCAATCATACCTCCTTCTCCTTCTCTGTCAATATCAAGATTCAAATGATAAAAATCTTCAATAAGACAAGTTATACCTTTCCTGAGGCTTGCTAGAGTTGCCATTGGTTTCCTGCTAAGAGCATCAGCTACAACATTAGCTTTCCCTGGATGATATTGAATAGTAAAGTAAAAGTCCTTGAGATACTCCAACCATATGCGTTGTCGCATATTTAACTCCTTCTGGGTGAAAAGATATTTCAGAATTTTATGATCCGAAAATATGGTGAATTTCTCCCCATAAAAGTAATGTTGCCAAATCTTTAATGTGAAAATAACCGCAGCAAATTCCAGATCATGCACATGGTAATTTTCTTCATGATGCTTTAACTACCTTGATGAATATCAAATCACCTTTCCATTTTGCATAAAGATGCACCCTAGGCCAATGCCAGACGCATCCGTATAGACTTTGAAACCGCTGTTGACACCCATTTTTAGCTTGCAAGTTGAGTCATTTCTCTTATTCATCATTTTGATGCCCCGAATTACCCATTATTTTGGACCCTTCCTTGGATGGATTTCGAGTCCATTTCATTATTCCATTCTATTTGAGCCTTGGAGATCATTATTTCATAGAGCCCTGGAGCCTATCTTGCCACCTTCCGGCCTTCAAAGTCAACTTACGGCCCATTTAGGCCGGCTTCCCACAAGCATTCAGCCCCCTTTCACTGTGCAGTCTTGAAAACGGTCCTTTTTCACCCCCTTCCTTTCCTCTTTTCAAAATGTGTCCTTCACCAAAGTTGTTCATCTTTTAAATCCCTACAATTCCTTCTTTTATGTCATTGGCCAGTTCTGCACCGATTTCAAGTTATTTACGTTTTTCCGGCAGACTGCACTATTCACCTATGTCCCGGTATTTTATCTCTCTGTTCTAGCCCCATTTTCTCTCTCTTCTAATCATTTTCTCATCTTACTTTCTTCATGAAAGTTGTTCCTCTATCTGTTATCTACATCTTCTATGTTTACCACTTTTTCTAATTCTACACCGTTTTCAAGATACGCTTCAATTTCTAAAGTCGCGCGAGCCTGGCAGCTAAACGGTCAACAGTTGACCGTTCCTTGAGTTGAACGGTCACAAGTTGACTGTCCAACAGTAAAATGGTCAACAGTTGACCGTCCATGAACAGTAACTTTTTTTATTTTTTTTTATTTTTTCTTTTATTTTTATTATTTTTGAAATGTCAAAGAACGGTCTTCTTGAGACCGTTTATATCAAAAAACGGTCCGTGGATGACCGTTTATCTCTTTTTTGTGCGAAAAGTCCCCCGGTCGCCCCCAGGTATGGCGGTCTACCCTAGACCGTCCAACTCAATGAACGGTCTATCGTGCGACCGTCCATCTACCAGAGAGTCCAAAAGTCTGAACTCTATCTTCTTCGCCGCCGGATTCTAAGGCCGAAACCTGTGCAACGGGGCCTCCTTGTTAGGGCTCTATCTTCTAGAATACTCCACCAAATTGAGCCCCGTTTGTTGCTGTGTTTTCCCCTTTGTATTATCTTGAATTTGGTATATGGAGCACGATTTTTAATTGACTATATCTCTTGAATCTTGGCCGCAATATCAGTTTTTTCTACTTTTCGTGCAACAAAAACTCTGCAGATTAGGCTCCGGGGCCACCTTACATGGACTCTATCTTCCAGATCCTTCCACCAAAAAGAGTCCCGTTTGTTCCTAACTCTTATCCTATCTATTATCTCGAGATTGATCCATAGATCTCGAGATTTGGTGGACTCTATCCTCTGAAATCGCAGCAGAAAGTTAGGGTTTTCACCTTTTTTCTATATAAACCTGCCCAGTTCGCCTGTGCGACGGGGGGGCTCTTCTTGGACTTGGGGCGAAGCCATGCCAAATCGTCATCTCAAACCTTCGACCCCAGGCTATTGAGGGAAGTATAGGCTTCATTTTGATACTTATTTGCTGGATTTCATCTTCGTTTACCCTCCTAACTTCGCCCATACTTTTTTTGCAAATCATCACGAGTTCTTGAACCTGTGCGACGGGGCGCCCTTCGTCGGCTCGGGGCGGAGTCATCCGGCATCCTCTTCATCCTCCATTGGTCTCATCTTGAAGAGGGGAGTATCTTCTTCATTTTTCATCTCTCCGGGCTCTCTTTCTTCATACCTAGGCTTAGTTCTCTCCCTCCACTTTTCACAAATCATCACAGTTTTACACTTAGTTTTTTTTGCGCTGTTTCGGCACGTTCATGCATTTTTCTCCGTTTTACACAACGTTTTTCTCCCCATTTCTCCATCAAATTCCATGATTTCAAATCTATGTATGCACAACACTCCCACCTTGCTTTTGCACCCACTCATAGGGGTTAAAAACCCTCCCCCGGTGCGTTCTCCCCCTTTCTTTCATGCTACTTCATCATTTTGGGACATATGCTACACTCATGTTTCTAATGGGTTTTCTCTTATGTTTGTGGCTTTGTTTTGCAGGAGACTATTGATAGAACGTGAGGCCCTTGCTTTCTAGCCGGCTAGGAAGTGAGGAGGTGCACCCACATCGGCTCCCCGCATCCCATTTAAGCGCGATCACACGTTGTAGCGGCTTCCCGTTAGGCCGCGTCTTCCTCCATATTTTCCAAGGTACACGGCGCCATCTTCATCCTTTCTTCATCATTTTGGTGCTGTAAGTCCTTGGTGGCGATCACGGTCAAGTTCCTCTTCTTCGTCGCCCCTTTTCATTTCATGCACTTTCACGTTTATATGCATGGTTATATTGTTTAGCTCGGGGCGGGGTAGATTACATTTACATCCCACAGTTTTTTGGCGATCACGGTGGGACACCTAGTGCCCATCACGTTATATTTTTAGTCTCTTGCATGTTGGGTGGGAGTTCATGCATGTCTGGATAGTCTTCTCCACGTTTCTCTATCATTCTGTCCATTTTCGGGTCTATCAGGGTTGTACGGTCTATCGTAGGGCCGCCTAACGCGTTAAACGGCCTCTCCAGGACCGCCCAAACCCTCTGGGGTTATAAACGGTCCTCCCTAGACCGTCCATCAGTTGGGCGGTCATCTAGTAGACCGCACAAAGGGTATAAACGGTCATCAGGGACCTTTTAACCGTTCTGGCCGGGCAGGATTTCTGTTTGGAGGGGCCTTATTCATTTGAGCATAACTTTGTCTCCCGATGTCGGATTGAGCTGATTCTTGTTGCATTGTGTTGTCCTTTGTATTGTCTTTCCATCCATAGGTCATTTACATCATTTGGACATCATTTGCATATTTAAAAGTTACCTCTATTTTTACATTTTGTGCATCTAGTCTTAGGCAGATTTGGGATAAATTCACAGGGGCCTTGTTCATTCGGGCATAACTTTGTCTCCCGACGTCGGATTGGACTGATTTTTATTGCATTGTGCTATCCTTTGTATTATCTTTCCATACATATAGAGTTTGCATCATTTGGACATCATTTGCATATTTAAAAGTTGCCTCTATTTTTGCATTTTGTGCATCTAGTCTTTGGCATATTTGGGGGCAAACACAAAGGTACGTTATCCTTCGATGATTTTTCTTATCTTTTAGTGCCTAGTTGTCCCTATTTTAGGCCTTGCATAATTGTTATTTATAATTTTTTACATTTTTCATGCATTTTTGTGATGTTAGCATGATTTCATGATTGTCTTGATTTGCTAGACCTAGGCTAGAAATTGCATGCACCCCGGTGCACATAGGATCATGCATATTGGCATATTGTAGTTGCATTCCCCCTCGGTAAGTGATCCTCTCGCTCCCATATTCCTTGGGCTCGACTAGGTGATCTTATCCGGGACCTCCGTAAGTCCCCGCGAGCCGTGGATTCCCACACGGACGCCGGGCCGGTTGTATCTTTCCACCCCTCAGGCTTGCATTTGCATACGTTGTGAAGGAATTAACCTTAGTCAAACCAAAGTTTGGACCTTATTCCCTATAAGACACCTATCTTGAGGGAATTAATCTCAATTCAAATCATTAAAAGGCCCACCCAAAACTTTGACAATAAAATACTTCCCACCATATTAACTTGTTTGACTTGGGTGAAATCCTTCATATTATTTGTGTTGTGTGGGCTTGTCCAAGCCCACTTGTGTTATTTTGTGTTGCATCCCCCATCATCCATATAGGTTTTGTTGTTAGGCCCATTTAGGGTAGCCCATTCTGTGTGTCCATTTGTCTAGTCTCATTGTCCTAGGTTTCTTTTTCTTTTTCTTTGCATTATTAAGTCAGCCCCTTCCTTTGAGCCCTTACTTCCCTCATTGTATTTTCCTGATTTTCCTGTATAAAGTCTTCATTTGCCCTCATGGAGCGTCATTTTTCTCCTGTATATTACCCTTCTTCCTCCCCGTCTTCTTATCCCCGCGTGGATTCCTCTTCCCATGCAGGCCCATCGCCTTATTCCTCCATTGGACCCTATTCTTCTAACGGGCCTTCTTGTCCCACCTGTGCTACTGTTGGCCCAATCAATTCTCATTCCCACCTTCGTAATTCTTCCAGGCCCATGTATTCCTCAATTCTCGGAGCGGGCTTTCCTTCTTCTCAGGTCGGATCCCCTTATCCGGCCCATCAACATTATCCTGGTCTAAATTCATCATCTCTTGCTCAAGCTGGCCCATATCCTTCTCGGACTCTTCCTACCGAGGAGATGATCGCTCAGGCCCAAAGCCAACTTGATGAATTGCAACGGCAAATCAGTCCCCAAACTTCTTTGGATATCCCATTTGCATTCCTAGGTCTTCAGCTTCCCCCACGTCAACAGATTCCGGCTTATCGTCGCTATGGTGGAGTCGGTGACCCCTACGTGCATTTGAAGGAGTTCTTATATGAGTCGGCCCAGTTCCAGCATGATCAACACTTGATGGCCTATTTGTTTGGCCTATCTTTAGAGGGTCCGGCCAAGGATTGGTTCTTCACGTTACCGCAAGAGCAGATGATGAATTTTCAAGCCGTTCAAGCAAGATTCATTCAGCAGTACCAGGATCAGGTTGGGCCTAGACATTCTTTGGTTGATCTGGCCCAAGAGAAGATGACGCCCGATGAGGAATTCTTCACGTTTGCCGACCGCTGGCGTCACCTAGCCGCGCAAGTTCCGGGGCATATTCCAGAGGGCGAGCAGATCAAGATGGTTATTTCTAATGCAACGCCCGAGCTCAAATGTATCTTAGCCCTGAACGATATCACATCCTGGCAACAGCTTTACAATCGAGCCCGCTTCATTAGCCAACAACTCCTAGTTTCCTTTGACCATGAGTCTCCCCACCGTCACCTTCTACATACACTTTCCCTCCGCCCTCCACCGTAAGTCAGCCCTCCACCTTATATCCCTCCACGAGTCGACCGTCCACTCCCACACACCCCTATACCTCCATGTGCTCCACCGCATACCAACCATCCACGAGTCGGCCCTCCGCTATTTTATCTCCTCACACCCCTCCACCTCCAGTCAAGGAAACACCACACCGCGAGTGGGTAGATGCCATCCATTACAATCCCACTCCCCCCACGCCGCCACATCATTCCAGCCCTCCGCCTTCGCCTACACAATCCCCCTTACCTACGCAACCTCCGCTACCATCCCCACTACCTTCTCACACCCCTCGGCATCCGCCTTGCCCGAAGCGGGCTTCTCACTCTCCATTGCCGGAATCTCTTACAGACATTTTCAGGGCTTTGATGGCCACCCATGCATTGTAGCTCCCTCCGGTTATGCCTTGCCGACCCACAGTCGAGAATTTGCTCCAGTTCTGTGAATTCCACCGTCAGCAGGGGCATTTGATTGAGGACTGTCCCGAGTTCGAGAGTTTATTTACAGCTTGGAAGACAAGAGGATGATTGATTGGGCTGTCATACGCCAAGTTATTTTGGATCTCAGCAGCAAGCAGCAGCAGCAACAAGCCGTGCCGCCTAGGCAACCGTCCCCACTTCAAGACCAGGGGCACCCTGGTGTTTCTTTAGTTAATAAGATACCTGCTTCGTTACCTACTTCTTCCTCCATCCCATCTCCTCCACAACCTTTACCTACCCTAGCCTCCGCTCGGGCAGCCTCTCTTTCACCCTCCGTTTCCACCACCACACCTATTCCCAACGCCTCTCGACGAGTCGTGAAGATACGTCGAAGAGTGCCACCACCTGCCTCTTCCCCCACTATGCCACTACCTTCCTCTCCTCCTTCTTCCCCACCCTTACCTTCACCTCCATCCCCTTCACCTTCACCGTCTTCATCAACCACATCACTCCCTTTGCCACCCTCATCACCTTTGCCACCGCCGCCACCACTTCCTTCACTCCCCCTTTCGCCATCATCCTCTGAGCCCGAGCAGGCCGAGCCCAAACCCACACCTCCACTTTTGCCTTTACCTCCACCCATGCCCGTCATCATCATTATTCCCCCATCACTTGCATCATCGCCACCCGCGCCCTTCAAACCTCCTCCTTCTAACCTTCCTCTACCACTTCCCAGTTCACGGAGCAGGTACACGCTACCTTTGGTGCCCCTCGGGTCTAGTCCCCAGGGAGATAAAGAGTTGAATCAGGTTTTGACTGTGCATTACAAGCTTCAAGATTTCATTTTCCGCATGCCGGTCCGAGCCCTGGTCCCTGGCTATTCTAGGGAAAATGAGCCCACATTTGCTATGAAGACGATTACTAAGAAGAGTTCTCTAGCATTGGCGCCATTTCCTTCTAAAGCGAGGCTGGTGGCAGTCTCTTTGCTCGCCGGAGAATTCACTGTTGATGCTGTTATCACCTCTCGCTTGATTGCTATTCAGTTCACTGGCCCAGAAGAGTTTTCCGCCTGGATGGTGCTAACCCACACGGTCGCCAAAAGTTTAATCAATTCAGCATTCAAGGGGCAATTGGCCGTGTCTTCGAGATTGACCAGGGGTGTTCTGCATTTTTTGTCTCATCTCCCTCGTCTTATTGGTAAGGTGGCCACGTCAACGGCACGCATCACCCTCCCTCAGTTCCGTCCTGTGCTGTTGACAAGGGAGTTATTCTTCATGCCCAGTTGCCGAGTGAAGATGCCAAAGCTCCATGCTCTAGTGCCGAACGACAAAACTCCATGGCTTCCTGATGTTCATCCCAAGGAGTTGATTGTTCTGGAATACCTTTCTATGGTTGGCACCGCACAGCTAGGGGCAACCGTCCCGATGAAGCTACATATTCATAGCCGGGCTAGGCCATCTGCCAGGTGGGCCCGTTATTTAAGAAAGTATTACAAGACAAGAAGCCTGGAGGCCCGAGTCCACGCCAGGCGGAGTTGTTTCAAGAAGATTTCTGCCAAGAAGAGGTGGCGACATAAGTATAAAGGCTGTCAGTTGTGCATTCGAGGGTCCACTTCCTCCTCTCCTTCCTCCGTCCATTCATCTTTTCTTTTGCTCAGTTCTTATCCTTGGGTGGTGTACCTTCCACCACCTGACTATATTTCTACCATCTTCTTCTGTCCTCACCATTCTAGGTCTCGGCCTATGTCTTCCTCTTCCCCTGAGTCAGGGGCATCTTCTAGTTTTTCTTCCCGGACATGTCCGGATTTCACTGCTCGTCTCTTTCCCCCGACCTTGTTAGGAATCCCTTGCGCTCGTTCCCCGACCTTGTCGAGTGATTTTTCTAATCCTTCCCCGATTTTGTCGGGTGGTTTCCATTTCTTTTCCCCGACCTTGTCGGGTGTTCATACATTCTCTTCCCCGCCTCTGTCGGGTGATCGCTATTCCTCTTCTCCGACCACATCGGATGATCATTATCCTTCTTTCTTGTCTTTACAGTTATCTTTTCGACGTCTTTCTGTTCTTTCTGTCTCACCCTTTCAAGGTCATTACCCATTTTCTTGCTGTTCTCGAGGCTTTAGCCCGCCTTGATCTCAGTTAATCCTTGTTTATTATGTATCTGGTTCCTTGTTATCAGGGCCTCAGTGCCTTAACGAGGGAGTTCTAGCCCTCGTCTCTCTTCCTTTTTATCCCTTCTTCGTCCAGTATGAGGTCTGCCACTCCTCTATGTCGAGGAATCCAATCCTTTGCTCTCCTTTCATCCTTTATCCTGACAAGCAAGGAAAATAAAGTTCGCGCTCCTCAAAGCTCGATGATCGAGATCGCTTCAGGATGCTGGTTTCCACGCCATGGATTTGCAAAGGTATCTTTATTTTGGGCAAGAAACGTGCTTTCATTTCCATTATTTCTATTATTTCTACACATAATTTCTTAACATGATTGAGTGGCTTTAGGAGTCTTTGTTTAATTGGATCTTAACTTTGTGTCAAATAAAAAAAGTTAGCTTCTGCAGCATCCTTAGGCTGGTGATGGCTCCGCGTTGGGAGTCTAGTTTCTTTCCTTGATTGTGGAGGGTGACCTTTAGGCATGGGTTTTTCACACACTTCACGGCGAGCCATAGCCGACCCCTCTAGTGCAACAACGTTGCTGCTTTGGCCATACTTTGGGTATGCACGAAGGTCTTTTCTTTTCTCTGCTCGGCCAAGTGCAGGGGCAAGAGATGGATGGATAAGATGACCAACCTAGGCACTCCCCAATACGAGAGAGGTCTCAAATAGGGGCAGTCTTGACCCTCAAAAGTGAGCTTGCATACTATATCTGGCCAATAAGGGCTACCAAAATGAGAAAATGAATCAATGCAAAATTATGAATTAAAGGCATGGCAAGAGTGGCAGTACAGTTCCCCGCGGGACGTCATGAGCCCGGTCGCATGCGTGCCTAATAAATATGGGTCTAAAAATCAAAGACACAAAGTCCCGGCACAACAGGTTATCTCTTTGAGGGGTAGTGCCCTGGAAGGAATTCGAGCCTTGATATCTCCCATCTTGCACGAAGCTTGTTTCCAATTTATCTTCTGCTTCCCCCTCTTAGGCTGGGTTGTATCCCGGGTATGGCCTTAGTAGGGGCACCGTTCTTTAGAAGCAGTTGGTTGTGGTAAGCCACCCTCACATGCACGCCCTGCTTAAGGGAAGCCTTTAGTGAAAGGGGTAGGAACGTTGATCCCTGACTAGTAGTTTGAGCCCGTCTTTAGGTGCTGCAGATTGCTATGTCAAAATCTAAAAAATCAAATATTATCAAAAATCTAAAAAAATCAAATACTTCAAAATTTATAAAAAAAAATCAAATATTTCAAAAACCTAAAAAAATCAAATATTTCAAAAAATCCAAAAAATGAAATACTGTTGAAAATCTAAAAAAATACAAAAAATCCAAAAAAATATGTCTTTTCATACATTTGCATTTATTTTAAGGACAGATACGTAATCTGTTTGCTAAGTGTGCAGGTTGCAAGTACTCAGGCGTTCCTTGCTATATCTTTGTGCTCTGCCTCCTGTCCACATCTTTGATCAGTTCTTTCCTTCTTCGATCCACTCTCTCGATCTGTTCTGAAGCTCATGTCCTTCTCAGTTCTTGTTTGCAATGATCATATCTTTATGAGAGAGCTTTGCCTCACGATTATGAACCTGGCGGTTCTGCTTCATTCTGATCTTGGGTTTTGATTGAAGGGCGTACCTGTTTATGTCTTTTATCCCGCCGTATCCTTGTCACGTGTTTATGTCCCACCGTGTTGTCCCACACATGTTGTTTTGTCCTTCACCGAGTGTTGTTAGTTGTCTTGCACATGTTGTTAGTCACCCCTTTATGTCCCATGTTCTTATCCCAACCGTGTGGTCATCCATCATGTTCTTGTCCCAACCGTGTGTTGTCCCACCGCGTTGTTGTCTTGTCACACCGTGTTCATGCATGCATGTTGTTCGTTCATGCCATTGCATATGTGCTCGTGTGCCTTTGTTATGTTATGTTGCATTGTCTCCCATTTCATTTGACCGTTATGTTATGTCGTGTTGTTTGTCGTTCAGTTGATAGTTGTGTTATTTTGTCTATGTTTACACTTGCTTGTTTATCATATTTGTCTTATATATAAAAAAATAAAAAAAATCAAAAAATAAAAATAAAAAAAATGCCATTTTCGCCTGCACAGGTAAGTCAGGTATGGCCTTCTATCCCTACTCATTGTTGCGTTACTATAGGGTATCTATATTGTTATATTATCTCGAGAACCGGCTGGTCATTCACGTGTTCCAAGATCTGACGTTCCCCTTTAACAAAAATGATGATGATCTAGGTGCACATGTTTAATCATCGGATAGGCCGTTAGGTTAGGAAAATTAGGGAATGATGGTTCTATCACGCACGCCGTGGTTGCGGATAGTATCTTGACCCTGATCGTTCCAATCTAGCAATACTATTCTCGAGTACTTTCTATTTTATGATTTATTTGCATTCGTTTTGATGATTTCTTTATTTTAGCCTAGCATGCATCATGTCATATTTTGAGCATTAACGTCTCGTGATCCGTTCAAGGGTTTCTCCTCTGCAATGGTTAGTTGCACTTAAGTTCCTTGGATAAGAGATCTTTATTCCACTCTGAATTTAAACGATTTCTCTGATCTTTTCACTTGGTCTGGTTGGCCAGTGTGATTCCTGTCTGGATTTTATCTCAGTTATATTTCTCTTACTTTTTACGTTATGTTCCTTTTCGACCCCCTCATCGTCTGTGGATTGTGTCCCCGATGGGCCTAGTCGTGCTTCCATTTTTCCTGTTAGTTTAGTTCTCCAGACATGTCTCATCCACGTCATCCAGTCTTGGTGGTTAGTTCGGCGATTTCGGGAGGATTCCTATCGCTTGTTGGTTGTGATGGGTGTCTTTTTTTCCTTGATGCCTGCTTATCAGTTCTCTCCGCTTCATCTCTGCTTCATCTCCATTTCATGTCGCTGTCGCTTTCGCTCCATCTCCTTCCATTTCACCTCTGCATCACTTTCGCTCATTCCCTTGTAAAGTAAACATCAAGGAGGGGCATCTGTTGACACCCATTTTTAGCTTGCAAGTTGAGTCATTTCTCTTATTCATCATTTTGATGTCCCGAATTACCCATTATTTTGGACCCTTCCTTGGATGGATTTCGAGTCCATTTCATTATTCCATTCTATTTGAGCCTTAGAGATCATTATTTCATAGAGCCCTGGAGCCTATCTTACCACCTTCCGGCCTTCAAAGTCAACTTACGGCCCATTTAGGCCGGCTTCCCTCAAGCATTCAGCCCCCTTTCACTGTGCAGTCTTGAAAACGGTCCTTTTTCACCCCCTTCCTTTCCTCTTTTCAAAATGTGTCCTTCACCAAAGTTGTTCATCTTTTAAATCCCTACAATTCCTTCTTTTATGTCATTGGCCAGTTCTGCACCGATTTCAAGTTATTTACGTTTTTCCGGCAGACTGCACTATTCACCTATGTCCCGGTATTTTCTCTCTCTGTTCTAGCCCCATTTTCTCTCTCTTCTAATCATTTTCTCATCTTACTTTCTTCATGAAAGTTGTTCCTCTATCTGTTATCTACATCTTCTATGTTTACCACTTTTTCTAATTCTACACCGTTTTCAAGATACGCTTCAATTTCTAAAGTCGCGCGAGCCTGGCAGCTAAACGGTCAACAGTTGACCGTTCCTTGAGTTGAACGGTCACAAGTTGACCGTCCAACAGTAAAACGGTCAACAGTTGACCGTCCATGAACAGTAACTTTTTTTATTTTTTCTTTTATTTTTATTATTTTTGAAATGTCAAAGAACGGTCTTCTTGAGATCGTTTATATCAAAAAAACGGTCCGTGGATGACCGTTTATCTCTTTTTTGTGGGAAAAGTCCCCCGGTCGCCCCCAGGTATGGGCGGTCTACCCCTAGACCGTCCAACTCAATGAACGGTCTATCGTGCGACCGTCCAACACCAGAGAGTCCAAGAAGTCTTGAACTCTATCTTCTTCGCCGCCGGATTCTAAGGCCGAAACCTGTGCAACGGGGCCTCCTTGTTAGGGCTCTATCTTCTAGAATACTCCACCAAATTGAGCCCCGTTTGTTGCTGTGTCTTCCCCTTTGTATTATCTTGAATTTGGTATATGGAGCACGATTTTTAATTGACTATATCTCTTGGAATCTTGGCCGTAATATCAGTTTTTTCTACTTTTCGTGCAACAAAAACCCTGCAGATTAGGCTCTGGGGCCACCTTACATGGACTCTATCTTCCAGATCCTTCCACCAAAAAGAGTCCCGTTTGTTCCTAACTCTTATCCTATCTATTATCTCGAGATTGATCCATAGATCTCGAGATTTGGTGGACTCTATCCTCTGAAATCGTAGCAGAAAGTTAGGGTTTTCACCTTTTTTCTATATAAACCTGCCCAGTTCGCCTGCGCGACGGGGGGGCTCTTCTTGGACTTGGGGCGAAGCCATGCCAAATCGTCATCTCAAACCTTCGACCCCAGGCTATTGAGGGAAGTATAGGCTTCATTTTGATACCTTATTTGCTGGATTTCATCTTCGTTTACCCTCCTAACTTCGCCCATACTTTTTTTACAAATCATCACGAGTTCTTGAACCTGTGCGACGGGGCGCCCTTCGTCGGCTCGGGGCGGAGTCATCCGGCATCCTCTTCGTCCTCCATTGGTCTCATCTTGAAGAGGGGAGTATCTTCTTCATTTTGCATCTCTCCGGGCTCTCTTTCTTCATACCTAGGCTTAGTTCTCTCCCTCCACTTTTCACAAATCATCACAGTTTTACACTTAGTTTTTTTTGCGCTGTTTCGGCACGTTCATGCATTTTTCTCCGTTTTACACAACGTTTTTCTCCCCCATTTCTCCATCAAATTCCATGATTTCAAATTCTATGTATGCACAACACTCCCACCTTACTTTTGCACCCACTCATAGGGGTTAAAAACCCTCCCCCGGTGCGTTCTCCCCCTTTCTTTCATGCTACTTCATCATTTTGGGACATATGCTACACTTTCATGTTTCTAATGGGTTTTCTCTTATGTTTGTGGCTTTGTTTTGCAGGAGACTATTGATAGAACGTGAGGCCCTTGCTTTCTAGCCGGCTAGGAAGTGAGGAGGTGCACCCACATCGGCTTCCCGCGTCCCATTTTAAGCGCGATCACACGTTGTAGCGGCTTCCCGTTAGGCCGCGTCTTCCTCCATATTTTCCAAGGTACACAGCGCCATCTTCATCCTTTCTTCATCATTTTGGTGCTGTAAGTCCTTGGTGGTGATCACGGTTAGTTCTCTATTCCTTGTCACCCCTTTCCATTTCATGCACTTTCACGTTTATATGCATGGTTATATTGTTTAGCTCGGGGCGGGGTAGATTACATTTACATCCTACAACCGCCACCTTCTGTCGGTAGTGTTAATATTGGTGCAGTGGTAAGGTGATCTTTAAGAGTTTGAAACCTCTCCTCGCAGTCTTTCGACCATATAAAAGGATTCTCCTTTCTTGTAAGTCTAGTCAAAGGAACAACGATCTTTGAAAAATCTTTAATAAATCTCCTATAATAACCGGCCAGACCCAAAAAACTTCTGACTTCAGACACAGTCGTCGGTCGGCTCCAATTCTTAACAGCTTCTATTTTAGAAGGGTCAATAGCGATACCTTCCTTTGAAATAGTATGGCCAAGGAAGGAGACCTCCTTTAGCCAGAACTCGCACTTACTAAGCTTCACATAGAGTTTGTGCTCTCTTAGCGTTTGCAAGGCTATTCTTAAGTGCTCTTCATGATCCTCCTTTGTTTTGGAGTAGATAAGAATATCATCTATACAGAAGACCACAAATTTGTTAAGATAGGGCCTGAAGAAATTATTCATGAGTTGCATAAATGCTGCCAGTGCATTGGTTAACCCGAACGGCATTACCACGAATTCATAGTGACCATATCTACTTCGAAAAGTAGTTTTGTGTATGTCCTCATCCTTGATCTTGAGTTGATGATAACCTGACCTGAGGTGTGAGACGCGTCCTTTAATGGATCTTTACAGGTAATTGAATAGGATTAATTCCATGAATTTTGGCTAATTTTATGAAATTTATGGGCTTTTTCTAGTGTTTAATCTAATTCGATTAAAGCCTTTATGTAAAATAAATGGGCATTTACATGTTTTTGCTTAATTGAGGGTTTAGAATGCAAATAAAGGGTAAAAATAAAAAAATAATATTTTAATCTTTTTTTAACCCATCGATCTCTCCCCCTCTCTCTTATTTTCCCAATCTCTCCCCCCTTTCCTTTTTCACCCGACGCGCAGGCGCACCCCGCCGAACCCGCAGGGACGCCACCACGAGCTCGCCGCGGCGGTGACCCCCTCACCCCCGGTCCTCTTCTCGACGGTGTGGCGGCCCGACGGCCTTGGCGGAGACGGCGGCGGCCTCGCCGGCGGACCGGCAAGGAGGAGGGCACGACGGCGGTGGGCCTGCGCAACCCCCCCTCTCCCCCTTTTTCCTCTTCGCGGCGGCGGCGACCTGGGAGGGGTTACTGCAGCGGACTCCGGCGGCCTCGCCGGCGGGCTGACAAGGTGAGGACAGCGGCGGCACCCTCGTCGGAGGTGAACCCGCGGCGGAGGACGGCGACCTCCTCTCTCCCTCTTTCTCTCTTCTTGGCACGCCGACGACCCGACGGCCTTGGAGGAGGAGCCGGAGCTCCGTCGACGAACCTGAAAGGAGTAGAACCTGGCGGCGACACCGTCGGAGCCTAACCTCGGCGTGGAGGGATGAAACCATGGTGGAAGACGGCGGCCTATCTCCACTTCTCACGGCCCTCTCACGATGAAATCGGCGTCCTCAGCCTAGATCCGGTGGGGGACGGCTTTCTAGCCTCGTTTGGAGCGATGAGGAATGGCGTGGCATCAACCAGAGACGATCCGTGGAGTGGAGAGACGGTCGGGAATGAGCGAACTGCGACGACCCTCGGCTTGTTCGCGGCCGAATCGGACATTTCGGCACATTTGAGGTAGGGGGATCAATGCCCTAGCCCGTTAAATTGTTCCAAAAGCATGCCCAAAATCGATGAGTTCATAGATTAATAAAAGCATGCCCATCGTCGCTGAGTTCATAGATTAATAAAAGCATGCCCATCGTTGCTGAGTTCATAGATTAATAAAAGCATGCCCATCGTCGCTGAGTTCATAGATGATAAATTGTTATATTGAGCCGATGGATTGGCAGGGAACATGTTAAAAATAAAAATTCCCGTCGATTTGAGTCGACCGGGAAGGGATCCGATTGTGATTCCGGTGGATCCGGTTCTCCGGTAAGGACTATGTTTAATTTATTTTAGATTTTATAACGGCTCGCCATAAACCTTTTATTGAACCGAGCGGCTGACGATTAAACCACGTAAATAAATTAAATTTGAATGGTGGAAGAAATTTCACAGTTAGTCCATTGAGTAGCACGCGGCGGTTCGTCGTTCGACCGCCTAAAACCATAGCAGCCCTAGTTCGACCGCTTGTTCTATAATGATGCGTGTTCATTTAAATTATGCATTTAATTATGGAATGATTGCCATTTTAGCATATTCAATTATTTATGCATTGAATTATTGAATAATGGTCATCTTAGCATATTCAATTAATTATGCCTTAAATCTTGCATATTTGCCATGTTTAATTATTATCATAAATTATGGCATGTGTTTAGATCCCAATAGAGCTTTATTCTCTTTCCTAGTGATGGAACCACCAGTCGTAGCCTGACGACTTTTAGTGTTGATCCCACCCAGGAGAGGTGGCGGGGTATCCCAGTTTCACGATTTTTAAGCTAGTTCCGTGGGCCCCAGTCCAACCGTAGCGTCCTACAGAGGGGAATCATAGCTGGAGGCCTGGCTCTAGGCACGAGTCGGTGTGTACACACGTGGTCAGAGACTTGGACTAACACTGACGAGTGTTGCTCTAACTAGTTACTTGTTTTGGTACTGTTACACGTCTCGCTTGCTATGATCAGGCTTACGTAGATGCTTGAGACGCAGTGTAAGCCGTCAATGGACGTATCTGGTTTCTTCTTCTGGTGGATCTCCTCTCCTTTTCACTCGTCACTTGGAAATGATTGAGTTATTATCTATTGGTAGATTTCAAGTACTTGCGTTTAAATTTTAATTGACATGCTAGTTAGCTGTTCATAAACTGTTTAGTTAGTTTTACAAATTTATTAAATTGTCATTTATTTATGCCAATACATGCTTTACTGCTTTCCTTTAGTTAGTTGCGAGTTAGGGATTCCTGCGAACCCTACTAAGTCTCTACTATGAGACTCACCCCTTCCTTTTACAGGTGAGGCGGAGCAACCGGCTGCAGGATTCTCTCGTGCTTTTGGCCAGGTCTGTCAATGGTCGGTCAGTGATCAGTCTGTCCTTTTTCTTCTTTTGGCCGGGTACGTCCCGTGTAGTTATTTATTTTTGGACCATTGTACAGTGTGGGATTTATGATTTATGGATCTGGACTACTTGTATAAATTTACCACTCTGATATATGTAATTGCTTCCGTTTAAAGTTCAAATGAATGCTTTAATTAATATTGCACGTGTAATTTCTATTCGTTATGCATCCCCTCGACAAACACTCACTAACCCTTATGGGGCCTCATCAGCCTCTTGGGTGGCCTCCCCGAGCTCTTGGTATCGATAAATTGATGATATTGGTTTATCGATATCCGGATCTCTTGGGTCGTCATAGTTGGTATTAGAGCGGCGTTGAGGATTTGTCTAAGGAATTGAAATTGCATTAGTCCAGAACAAGTCCATGTGAGTCTACTACTGCTGGTTTAGGATGTTTTCTGTGATTACTGATGCATTTCCTGTTATTGCATGTCTTCTTCTAGATTAAAATGCCGCCTCGTAGAATGGCACGTGTCCCGAGAGAAGGTAGTGGCACTTCTCCTCTGGCTCCGGCTAATGTGCAAGCTCTAATTCAAGTTGACCCTGCTCCTCAAGCTGAATTGACTCTTAGTGGCTGTGGCAGAGCTTTAAAAGAATTTTTGTTGTTCCACCCATCGACTTATAAAGGACAGGCATATCCGGAAGTAGCCAGAGTGTGGATAGATGCAATTGAACGTGTATTCCATTCCATAGAGTGCACAGATGACGAAAAAGTCATGCTGGTTACTTTTTAACTTCAAGGAGCGGCACTCACGTGGTGGACCACGGAGTGGGAGGTTGCTTTTAGATCCCGTCCTCTTCGTCAAATTACATGGATGTAGTTTGTCACAGCCTTTGAGCACACCTTATGTCCAGCTTATCTTAGGATTGATAAAATGCACCAGTTTATGGAACTAGCTCAATGCAATATGACTGTGCTTGAATATCGGAGCAAGTTCATGGAATTGGGTCGGTATGCGCTCCACATTCTTGCTAATGAAAGCTTAAAGACTGAGCAATTTCTGCATGGATTAAAACCAAAGTTGAGGTAGCCGTTGATTGCGACCAGAGTGGCAGAGATGGATGCAGCATATCAGGCAGCTGCGGCTTTAGAGCTCGACTTGGCAAGATCCCGAGGGCATACTCAAATGGCGTCAATCTAGCCAGGTGTGCCGCGTCAATAGTTCAGTCAACCACCTGCTACAAGAGTCCTATATGTTGTTCCTGCTGCCAGTGGCATTCCTGTTTCGAAGCCTAAGTTAAAGAAATTCAAGAAGTTTAGGAAGCGGTATGGCAGTCAGGCATCTTCAGGTACCGAGCAGCAGCAATCGGCACCTTCTTTTCAGCAGTGTCAAGGCCCAGCAGTTAGTCAGCCGAGAGTATGTGCAAGATGTGGTGGGAGCCACCCAGGCAAGCAGTGTTCGCTGCCAGTGGTTTGTTTCCGATGCGATCAACTAGGACATGTGGTTCGAGACTATCCGCAGAGGCCGAAGCCAGTGTAGTTTTCTTAACCGCAGCCGCCTCAGTTCAGACCTCCTCCACCACCTCAGGCACAACAGTATTATCCTCAAGCTTCAGTGTCTTCTTCCCAGCAGTCTACTACAGCGGGCAGGAAGCAGAAGGGAAAGTTTCTTCATATTACCCGGGCTGAAGCTGTGGCGTCTCATCTTGTTGAAGGTACGATTATGATTTATGGACATGCAACTCGTGTCTTATTTGATTCAGGCACTTCTCATTCGTTTATTTCTGAAAAGTTTATTGCCTGTATTAAGGAGTCGACTTCTAAAATTACTTGTGAGTTGCTTGTGGAACTAACTTCTAGGGATTTCATGTTCACTCCTCTTTGTCTGGAAGAGTCGCCTATTATGATTGGTAATCATCAGTTGCCGGCTAGATTGTATGCGTTACAGCTGGTTGATTATGATATTATTCTGGGCATGGATTGGTTAGAAAAATATGGAGCCGTGGTTGATTACAGATCAAAGAAAGTCTATTTTCAGCCACATGGGAAACCAGCATTTTACTTCGAAGGTATTCAATCTCATTCTTCTCACTTGCTTATTTCTACTATTCGAGCCTGTAGATTACTTAATGCAGGTTGTGAGGGATTCTTAGCTTCCGTGGTTGCTGTTGAGGCACCACAGCAGGATATCAATGTTATTCCTGTGGTCTGTGAATTTCCTGATGTATTTCCTGATGAGTTACCAGGCTCACCTCCACAACGAGAAATAGAAATGGTGATTGAATTGATTCCAGGTACGACACCTTTGGCAAAGGCACCATACCGCATGGCTCCAGTTGAATTGAAGGAACTGAGGGCACAATTGTTAAAATTATTGGAAAAAGGCTATGTTCATCCCAGCTTTTCTCCATGGAGTGCTCCAGTCTTGTTTATGAAAAAGAAAGATGGAAGCTTGAGGCTATGTATTGATTACATGTAATTGAATCAGATGACTATCAAGAATAAGTATCCTCTACCTAGGATCGATGATTTGTTTGATCAATTGCAGTCTGCTACTATCTTTTCACGGATTGATCTTTGATCTGGCTATTTTCAATTTTGGATTCGAGAATCCGATGTAGAAAAGACTACTTTTAGCACGCATTATGGTCACTATGAATTTTTGGTTATGCCGTTTGGGCTAACCAATGCTCCAGTAGCATTTATGGACCTGATGCAGCGTGTGTTCCGTCCATATCTGGACCAGTTTGTTGTGATCTTTGTCGATGATATTCTTGTTTATTCGGCTTCTGTAGAGGAACATATTCAGCATCTCAGGATTGTATTGCAGACTCTGCGAGATCATGAACTCTATGAAAAATTCAGTAAATGTGAGTTTTGGCTTCGGGAAGTTAAGTTTCTCAGCCATGTGATTTCTGGTGATGGAGTCGCAGTTGATCCAGCTAAAATCGAAGTTGTTCTTTAATGGCAGAGATCGAGGATTGTGACAGAGATCAGAAGTTTTCTGGGTCTTGCTGGTTAGTATCAAAGAATCATTCAAGACTTTGCACGGAATGCCGCACCGATGACTAGACTGACACGGAAAGATGTATCTTTTGTCTGGTCAGATCAATGTAAGCAGAGCTTTAATGAATTAAAAAGGCTTCTCACTTCATCTCTAGTGCTGGCATTACCTTCTGGCTCGGGTGGATTCGTGGTTCGCACGGACGCTTCTCGAGTAGGTCTTGGGGCAGTGCTTATGCAACATGGTAAAGTCATAGCTTATGCATCCCGACAATTAAAACAACATGAAGAGAATTATCTGACTCACGATCTAGAGCTTGCAGCGGTGATCTTTGCACTAAAACTATGGAGACACTACTTGTATGGCGAGAAATTTGAGATCTTTACCGATCATCAAAGCTTGCAGTATGTGTTTTCTCAAAAAGATTTGAATCTCCGACAACACATATGGATGGAATATATGAAAGACTATGATTTCACTCTCTCCTATCAGCCAAGAAAAATGAATGTTGTGGCTGATGCTCTGAGTAGGAAAGTGCAAATTAGTCATTTGCTGGTTCATGAATGGAAGTTGTGGGAACAGTTGCCTAGTGAAACTTTCAGCGTGGACATTCCTTCGGATCCGATGGTAGTTGTGTGTGCTAGTCTTGTGATGACTCTAGCTATTTATCAGCATATCAAGGAAGCTCAGCAAGCTGATTCTGAATTGTCCCGCGTTATAATGATGCACGATGTTGAATTTGATGACGACTTAGTGGTCAGCTTCCAAGGCCGACTGTATGTTCCAACTGTTAAGTTGAGAAATATCATCTTGCGTTAAGCCCATGGATCCCGTTATGCTATTCACCCCGGCACTACTAAGATGTATCAAAATATGAAAAGGCAGTTCTGGTGGCCAGGAATGAAAAAGGATGTAGCTGCATTTGTGTCTAAGTGTTTGACATGCCAACATGTTAAAGCCGAGCATCAAAAACTTGGAGGAATGCTTCAACCTTTGGAAATTTTGATGTGGAAATGGGATCATGTCACGGTAGATTTTGTTGTGGGTTTACCTCGGACTTCACAAGACTTCGATGGAATCTGGCTGTTAGTTGATAGCAAGATTATTGCCAATTAAAGCTACCTGGAGTGTTCAGAAATTGGCCGAGCTTTATGTTCAAAAGATTATGCCATTGCACGGAATTCCAATATCAATTATGTCAGATCGCGACCCACGATTTACTTCTGGCTTCTGGCGTAGTTTTCAAAAGGCGTTGGGCACAGAGTTAGCTTTTAGTTCAGCGTATCATCCGCAGTCAGATGGTTAGTCAGAAAGGACTATTCAGACGTTAGAAGATATGCTGAGATCGTGTTCCTAGATTGGCAGGGTTCGTGGAGTGAGCATTTGCCACTTGTGGAATTTGCTTATAATAACAATTATCACTCCAGCATCGGCATGGCACCGTATGAGGCTTTGTATGGGCGTCCTTGTCGTACACCTTTAAACTGGTTTGAAGCCGGTAAAAGATTATTGACAGGACATGATATGGTTCAGCAATGTGCTGATGTGGTTCGCTTGATCAGGCAGAAAATGTTGACAGCTTAGAGTGGACAGAAAAGCTATGCAGATCAGCGCAGGCGACCATTGCAATTTGAGCCTGGAGATATGGTGTTTGTAAAAATATCTCTGATGAAAGGAGTTATGAGTTTTGGGAAACGTGGGAAGCTCAGTCCCCATTATATTGGTCTATTTCCTATTCTGGAACGTGTGGGCCAAGTGGCGTATCGTCTTCAATTGCCAGCGGCGATGCAAGCAATCCACGATGTATTTCATGTGTCGCAGCTGAGGAAATATGTCTCTGATGCGTCCCACGTCCTCGATGATTCAGTTTGGCCTGAAGTGACTGTAGATTTATCCACACCAGAGTATCCGGTCAGAATTGAAGATCATCGTGAGCAACGATTGAGAAATAAAGTAATGCCTCTGGTTAAGGTTGTCTGGCAGTGTCACTCTCGCAATGAAGCTACATGGGAACGTGAGGACAAAATGCGTCAGCAATTTCCCTTCTTGTTCGAATAAGGTATATTCTCTCAGTTCTCTCCTTGTTCTTCCTTTTAAATTTCGAGGATGAAATTTTTATTAGGGGGGAGGGGCTGTGAGACCCATCCTTTAATGGATCTTTACCGGTAATGGAATAGGATTAATTCCATGAATTTTGACTAATTTTATGAAATTTATGGGCTTTTTCTAGTATTTAATCTAATTAGATTAAAGCCTTTATGTAAAATAAATGGGCATTTACACGTTTTTGCTTAATTGAGGGTTTAGAATGCAAATAAATGGTAAAAATAAAAAAAATAATATTTTAATCCTTTCTTTTACCCATCGATCTCTCCCCCTCTCTCTTACTTTCCCAATCTCTCCCCCCTTTCATTTTTCACCCGACGTGCAGGCACACCCGGTCGAACCCGCAGGGACGCCACCGCGAGCTCGCCGCGGCGGCGACCCCCTCACCCCCGGCCCTCTTCTTGGCGGCGCTGTGGCCTTGGTGGCGACGGTGGTGACCTTGCCGGCGGACAAGCAAGGAGGAGGGCGCGGCGGCGGTGGGCCTGCGCAACCCCCCTCTTCCCCTTTTTCCTCTTCGCGGCGGCGGCGACCCGGGGGGGTTGCAGCAGCGGACTCTGGCGGCCTCACCGGCGGGCTGACAAGGAGAGGACAGCGACGGCACCCTCATCTGAGGTGAACCCGCGGCGGAGGACGGCGACCTCCTCTCTCCCTCTTTCTCTCTTCTCGGCACGCCGACGACCCGACAGCCTTGGCGGAGGAGCCAGAGCTCTGTCGACGAACCTTCAAGGAGTAGAACCCGGTGTAGATTCTAAGAAATCCACTTAAGGGAAAACTAAAGAATAATTAAAAGGGAAAAAGAAGAATGTACGAAGGAGAGAGAGAAAAGGGGAGCATGCGTAGGATGCTAAGGGGAATGTGATCGCCAGAGACGCGAGGGCCTCAAAGGATATAACAAATAATCAATGCAGGGATCGCGAATATAAATACCTCAAAAGGATGCGGGGAGATTGTGAGTGCACCTTCTCTTGCTATCGGCCGGTCGATGAAGAGAGTTCTTCTTGTTGATTACCCTTGCAAAGATCAAAGATAACAACCAATGAAAATAGGAATTAGTAAACCCAAGGTGTAGTATCAAATCCACAATATGAATATAAACATGAAACTATGGACTAGAACACACCTTGTGGGTGTTGCCCTTTTAAACCCCAATGCAATGGGTGGGATAAAAACATATGATGAATGCTAAAAATAATAAGTGTGCGAGTGTTGCACTGGAGGAGGCTCAACGTGGTTGAGGAGGAAGAACTAATAACAGAGATATGATGCAAGATGCATATGTGCACTATGATCTAATTTAAATAATGAAAGAAGCAAAGAGGGGATAGCAAAGCTATTTTCTCTGTTGACGGCTTTAGATCTTCAGTTGAGAGAAGCCTCCGAACGATAAAGCTTTAGATGTAAGGAAACTTCTCCCTAAGCCGACGTTCGGGCATCACCTCCCATCGTGAATTGAAGTTGGCCTCCTTAGCATGAGCCGTAGGGCTCTATTTATAGGGGAGAATGGAGTTTAAGTCCAAGAACAATTAGGATAGTTGATTTTAGCAAGAGATAAACATTGGAAGGAATCCCTCCAGTCATGGAAAGCCATTAGAGTCCTTTCCGAAGTGAAAATGGGCTCAAAACGAGGAAAGAATGAGGTTCTGCGAGAGTTCAGAATTTGAACAAGAATTGACGATCGGATAAACAGTCGCTTTTAAAATGACGCCCGCGGAGGCATCGCCATTTAAAGAATTGACGACTTTGAGGAGGGCGCTATTTAGAATTTAATACGAATTTCGGGCGGATTTAAAATCTCAAAATATAGCAATGAAAATGACGACCTGGCTAAGGGCGTCAATTGAAAAAAATGACTTGCAAAATGTCATGATTCAAAAATAATAAAAAAAGACCAAAAGGAAATGACGACCACGCGTTCGGGCGTCAATTAAAATGACGCCCGCGTGAGGGTCGTTATTTCAAAATATGTAAAACAGGGCTATTTTTAATTTCTCATTATTATTTTCTCATTTTTTAGATTTACGTTCATCTAACTGTGCTGATTCCAATTACTATTTTTTCGTATTTTTCTGACATCCGGAAAGCCACCAAATCATCCACGAAGGAGGGCCAAAAATAATAATCAAAATTGAAAATGATGCCTTTTCAAATGTGGTTAATTCTCATTTTTTTCATTTTTGATTTAATTTAAATTTAAACAACGCCCCCTTCTATGTCGTTAATTCATAAAAAATCTGACAAAATTCGCAGAAAATCCATAAAAATATGGATAAATGAAAGGAATGGACGCCTCCTTAAAGCGACATCATTTTCACTTTTTTATTATTTTAAAAATAAAATGATGCCCCCCCTCATGCCGTTAATTCTTAAAAAAATCCGTAAAAATGGAGAAAAATACTTATAAAATCTAGAAAAATAGGAAAAAATAAGAAATGGGAGAAATCTAAGAAAAATGGAAAAAATCACTCAAACAAAGTTAATTTGAGGGTCAAATTGGGGCATTACGAGGTAATATGAGATGTACTCACAGTAACGTCAATTTTAGCGTGTCTACAGCTGCACCGCCTTGGCGTCTGCTTTGCAAGGGAGTGGCACAGAATATAATGAAGTGTAATGGCGTGGAATGGAATGGAATGAAGTGGGGGTGAATTGAAAAGCAGACGTCAAGGTGTGATGAGACACGCAACCAACACCACTTGATAGGAATTGAATCAAAAGCTCGGAATGATGCAATCTTGAGAAGATTCAAAGAAAAGTGTTTGGATAAAAGGAAGGAGTGTGCACGCGGGCACGAAGGAGATAAAAAGAGTGATCAACTTCCAACGCGGTGGAAGTACCCCAGCTCACAAACCTGTAGGTTTCACCATTGAGGAGCGGTTACCAGCCAATGTGGACGTGCTGCAGCCAAGGTGGATCAAGGGAAAAGGAATTTAACGAGAGATAGAAATCCAAACAAAGGAGTTTTCAAGGAAACAGCCCAAAATGGCAACAAGGTAAACTAAGGACACAATTCGGCATGGAATATCTCATATCTGGGAAATTAATGATCAATTGACTCTCAAAATCAGCTTATCAGAATGATTTTCCAAAGTTGTTTCAAAGTCCTATATGAATGCATGCTGAGTTTAAAGGGAAAAGTAAAGCAAATGAAAATATAAGATAATCAAGGATAATATTGCTAAACTGTCTAGACTGAGTCAAGAAACTCATTCATGAGCTGATACTAAGCCGAAGCCCGTTTATCCGCGCACCAACTCACAAAAGAGAACCATCGTCCCCAGTCTTAGACGGCTCAACGGCCTATCCGTATGACTAAGACGTCTCTGGAATCGTCATCGTTTTTGATGAAGGGGAACTTAGATTCCAGATTTATCAAAGCCACAAGGTCCTTGATATAATCTAATAGCGTATGTAACATATAGTAGGAATGCATACAGGAAGATGGTGATAGCAATGAGCATGAGAGAACTGAGGGATGAGATGCAAGCACCGTGGGACCTAGATGATGATGCCCAGTCGGTGGGACCATAGAGCTTCTTATCCTGTGCTCAAAATTTCATTAGCCAAGATATAAGGAAGCATAAAGCAAATGAAGTTTAGCAGAGATAGAATTCAAGCATGAAAGCATTGAATAGCATTGAATAACATGAAAATATAGCATGTATCAAAATATCAATAGAATGTATGTATCATATCATGAATAGCATTCAAGCGTGTATAGCGTGAAAGGCATAGATACCATCATTAAAGCATAGATAGCATAGCATCATTGTTTGTTGTTTGTCATGAGGATGACAATCTTGGCATGTGCGATTGAGATTAGATGATCAGGATCAAGTAATGTCCAGTGGCAGAGTGATCAAGTGAAATCAGCAGGAGTTTATTAAATGATTTTGGAGATGAACGATCAATTAATGCCCAGTATAGAGAGATGATAATCAGGAGTGCCCATAGTGACAAATCATGATGATGTTGGGAAGAATCAGAAGATTGATAGTGGTGAATGGAGGGGACTCATCCCGTGGTCTTGGACCTTGCAAAATTGTTGTCCCTGCAAAAGCACCATCAGAAAAATACAATGTAATTTTTTTGGATTTTGAAATATGCAAATTTTTATGGGTTTTGAAAAAGTATTCAAATTTTTATGGATTTTGGAAAATATTTGAATTTTTTTTTTGGATTTTTGAAAATATTCAATTTTTTTGTGTGATATTCAATTTTTTGGATTTTGATCAGGAAATATTCAACTGTTTTAGATTTTGGTTTAGGAAATAATCAACTTTTTTGGATTTTGGTTTAGGAAATATTCAACCTTTTTTTGGATTTTGGTTTAGGAAATATTCAACTTTTTTTTTGGATTTTGGTTTAGACATTACTCAACTTTTTTTTTGGATTTTGGTTTAGACAATGTTAGTGCAGCATCAACGGGATGTCTAAGCCACTGGCTAGGAGTCCTCGTTCCTTCCCCTTTCGCTAAAACTGCCCTAAGCCGAGCGTGCATTGAAGGGTGGCGCCCTATAGCCGACTACCGAGGGTTAATGATGCCCCTCCCAAGGCCATACCCAAGAAACATTCGGTCTTAGAGGGAGAAGAGAAGAACAATTGGAGATAAGCTTTATGCAGGATGGGAGATGTCGGGACTTGAATTCCTTCCAAGGTTCTACACCTTAAAGAGGTAGTCTGTTGCGCCGGGGCTTTATGCCTTCAATTTTTAGACCCTTGACATGCATACGACCAGGGTTTTCCCTGCGGGGACTTTGCCACTCTTGTCATGCCATAATTCATACTTTTGAATTTATCGAAATTTTGAGTTTTATTTCATAATAGCCCTTTTTGGCTAGATGTATATCATGAAATTTGATTTTAGTTTGGGTCAAGACTGCCCCTATTTGAGACTTCTCTCGTATTGGGGATTACCTATGTTGGTCATCTCATCCGTCAACCTCTTGCCCCTGCACTTGGCCGACCAAAGAAGAGAAAAGACTTTCATGAATACTCATGGCATGGCCAAAGCAGCAACGGTGTTTTATCAAAGGAGCCGGCTAAGGACGCCGTGAAGTGTGTGCGGTGCCCAGCTAAGGGTTACCCTTAACAAGCGGGGAGAGAATGCCGAACTCCCAGCGCGGGGTTCTTATTAACCAAAGGTGCTGCAAAAGTAAGCCTAAAGACTCTTTTCTGAAATTCCATGAAGATGAAGATAAAGACCTAGGATAAAGGCCTAAAATACCACTCTTAATCATGTTAAAAAGCACTTCATTTTGAAAACCATGCATGAAGTAATGAGGTAATGATATCATAAAAATACGTACTTACACCAATATGTCACCTTGTACTCCTTTGAAATAGCAACTACAGTCGGAGATGATGTTGATCCTCGTGGGATTTGTCCTCAAATGGCAGATAAAAAGATTGGAAGCCAAGGTTTGAAGTGGCTTAACAAGGAGCGGTGCCCAGACCAGACTCAGACGAATAAGGAGAAAAGGAAGAGAGGCAAGGGCTAGAACTCCCTCGCTAAGGCGCGGAGACCCTGATCACATGGAGCAGTCTACAGAAGAAGCGGAAAATCAAGAGGAGGAGTGAGGACTAAAGCCTCGAAAGTAGTGAGAGAAAGGGCAGATGCCCAAAACAGTGGAGGTGAAAGAAGTTAGGTTGGACCCGTGATTAGGAGGAATTAGAAGAAGAAATTGATAGATGGAAAGAGGCGGATTCGGAGGTTCTGGAAGCAGTGGAAGAAAATCATGAGAGGAAGAAGAGTCCGGAGGTTCCGGAGGGATAAAATATCGAGGGACGCGGTGCCCTCGGAAGAGATATGGAAAAGATGATGGAAAAGGAAGAAAATAATGAAGGACGCAACGTCTTTGAGAAGTAGAAAGATGAATCGGAAGAAAGATGGAGGGTCCGGAGGTTCCGGAGGAAGCAAGTAGAGAGGGACGTGATGCCCTAGGAGAATCAGTGGGAAGCCTAGAAGATCCAGATGTGAGGGTGTGCAGGGGCACGATGCCCAAAGAGTAAGATCCGGGGGTTCCGGAGGGGGAAGATACCATGGGACACGATGCCCAGGGAGAAGAGAAAGATCCGGAGGTTCCGGAGGAAGAATATGGAAAGGGGCGCGATGCCCAATGGATAGAGAGAGTGATGAAGGATCTGGAGGTTCCGGAGGAGTGGAATCGGAAAGGGCGTCATGCCCTAAAAGGAGGGATAAAACACCTGGAGGTTCCAGGGAAATAGCAGGAAAGGGGACGTGATGCCTCGGGAGAATTAGAGAGGAAAAACTTGGAAGGACGCGATGCCCTGGGGGGAGTGGATTAAAAGAGGATGAAGGATCCAGAGGTTCCGGAGGAGGAAGATAGAAAAGGGCGCGATGCCTTGGAAGAAAGTCTGGAGGTTCCGGAGGAATGAAACACCATGGGGTGCGATGCCCCAGAAGAACAAGAGGGAAATCTAAGGAGTCTGTATGCAAGAGCTGGAAAGGGGCGTGATGCCCTGAGAGAAGATTGGAGGGTGTGCAATGCCTAGGAAGTGTAAGGAGACCCGAAGATCCCAAGGATGAAGATGAACAAGATGGGGAATGCGGAAGATCCGGAGGTTCCGGAAGATGGGGAAAATATGGGTCTGGAAACCCCGGAAAAAAGGAATGCAAATGCATGCGAATGCAACAAAATGGATGCGATGAAGACATGGATGCAACAGAATGCATGAGATGCAAAGAATATGAAGGGCGAGAAGATGAGATCCCCCTTCTTACCCTCGGAGTGGCCTATGAAGAATCGGTGATAGACGGAAATATGGGTGGAGTTGAATGGAAGGTGGATAGAATAGTGGAAGGCCATTTAGCACCAAGATAACCGCCCCTCCATGGCAGTGAAAGTGTATCGCCAATTGGCCCAATGGATAAAGTACAAGCCCATGATGAAGCTTCAATGGTAAATGACAACTCTCTTGGAGAGTGAAAAGCAATATTATGAGAGAGTTGGAAAGTTGGGATAGGAAGCATCGTATTGCCCAGGGATTGTAGCGTATGAAGAATATTGATCAAGATGAGCGTTCACCCCTTGTATGGAAGAAAAGGTTCAAGATTTGAAAGTTGGAACAAAGGGTGCCCTTCCCGGCCCTTGGGCGGCATCAACGCTTGGCATTCTCTTCTGGCGAGCAGTGGCGGGGACTCGGCCTCTTCAACCATGCTCGGCACAACAACACGGATCGGCATCCGACAGATAAATTCTTGCATCTTGAATAGCATGGCCGTGGCCAAATCCTTCTTGCCCGGCTCTTGATCATCTTCGACACAAGTACTTGCAGAAGCACTCCTATTCTGAGTGGTAGAGGAAGCGGAGGTGGAAGGCTCCATGAATGGTGGAGGTGTAATGGAAGGTGTTGGAGAAAGGGTGAGTGGAAATAGAGGTTCAAACACGTCAAGCTTCTCCCTTTGCTCAGAAGCAGTCGGGGTTGGATCGAGTGCAAAAAGGGATGGATCCTGCTTAGGATTAGCCACGGGCAAGGGTGACGGGTTAAGTGGTGGAATAGGGAAAGGGACTGGCAAAGCTGGTTTTGGCGTTATAGGCATAGTGGACGGCTGAGGTGGCGAACAAAGAGGAGGGGTAATAGAAGGCTCGGCGGAGACCGACGTAGTGGAGGGTGATGGAGGCTCGGCGGAGGCCAATGGAATGGAGGCTACTGGTGTGGTTACGGGAGGTGCGAACGAAGAAGGTTTAGTGCGTTAAAAATGTTGGATGGGGCGAGAGGTGTTAGGGATAGGATGAGACTCATGGTGTGGCGGTATGGGTGGTTGAAATATCGACCCATCATCGTAACACCAAGAGGTCTCATAAATGGGGGTTGGATTGGGGACTGTGGCATCGTCTTGAGCATAGAGGTCTTCTGGCAGTGGAGGAAGAGGACAGCGAAGGAAACTCGGAAGGGGTGCATCTCGAGGAGCTTCAAATTCTTGTACCGTCTCCAAATCTTCATCATTAAATAAATCCAACGGACGCCGTGGTGGAGGCGAAATGATAAGTTGTGGAGTATGGTGTTGTGGGGGATTTTGAGGAGGCGAATATGTATATGGAGGCGGAGAGCCATGTAAATGCGTAGTGCGGATGAGTGGAGGGCGGACGGCGTCCACTTGATTATCAGGACTTGTAACATCTTCTCGCTCACATATATCGTTGATGCCATTGTCCCTCCTCTCCTTCCACTCTTTTTCCATCTTTGTAATCTTATTTAGAGCAGCATAGAGGGAATTGACTGGAGTAGGAGGAGCGGGCTGTGGGCTTGTAATCCTCTTTAATTGTTCCTCCAACGAAGCGAGTTTATCCATAAGAGTTTGTTGGAGAGGTGGAACTTGAGCAATGGAGGGTTGGCAAGATGGCCTTGAAGGAGGGGCTTGATATAAAGGCCGTGGAGGGGAATTAATGGGCCGACCCATAGAAGGACCCGGATGGGCCAGGTTGCAAGGAATAAATGGGCCTTGGGGCCGTGAAGGATGAGAAATAGAAGGAGGCGGGTGATGGGCCACCCAAATAGGAGTAGGTGTGGACGAAGGAGGCGGATGATGGGCCACCCGAATAGGAGTATGTGTGGATGAAGGAGGCGGGTGATGGGCCACCCGAATAGGAGTAGGTGTAGACGAAGGAGGCGGGTGATGGGCCACCCGAATAGGAGTATGTGTGGATGAAAGAGGCGGGTGAGGAGAGGATGTGCCCTCGACAATAGCCTTAAGGGCTTGGATTTATTGAGGGGTGAGATAATCTAATGCACGAATGAATTGAGAGACCTTCTCATCGTTGGGAGGAGACGGTCCCGAAGGAATAGTGGCTCGCGATTGAGGCGAGGGACCAAGGGATTGGACATTGCCCATGGGTTGGGCAATACCATAGGAATGAGGGCGTGGTCCCCTAGAATGATTGTGGTAAGAATTATGGAATTGAGGATTATATGATATGCTAGGTTGTGCATCCTCATGAACATAATTAAGATTAAACATGTTATTTTGTCTATCAAGGTAAGCCATTATGCAATCAAAGTTCAAGCAAAATAATTTGCAAAGAAGCACACAAGTTGGAATGGTTACCGTTGATTTTTTTATTTATTTGAACCTTGGTGAATTAATGACTTTTAACAAACTTTCGGAGTGATTCACACAAGTGAGGAACCTAATTTCAATGTAAGTTTACTTCGATGCCAACTAAAAACACTCTCTTACCATGCATAGGCCAACTAAACCCGGGACTTCAAAGGTACAACATGCCCGACGTCCGTGAGGGAATCCACGGGTGCGGGGACTTACGGAGGCTTGGTTTAGAAATTACTGGTCCAATGAGACGGAATGCTCAAAGGAGGGTCCTTCCTTCACCAAGAGGGTGTAAGATCTCCTAAAAGGTGTAGAGAGAGGAGGTCTCCCAAACCAATGCAAAGATGAATGCAAAACTAATGCAGAATAGAGACAATATACATGCATGAACAAGGCATGAACCAGATATGATAAAAATGAGACGGAACACACAGTTTTTTCTCACTGCAGACACTCAGGGAAATGACGCCCTGATCCCTGCCGCTATATGTTAAAAGAGCGCCCCTGTGAGGGGCGTCAATTCCTGTGCCTTTTCTTTTTCTTTTTCTTTTTCTTTTTCTTTTCTTTTTTCAGAAAAACTAAATGGCGCACCCCACTATGCCGTCAATGGTAGAAACAGCGCCCCTGTGAAGGGCGTCAATTCCTGTGAATTTTTTTTTAAGAGAGGGCAGGTAAATGGCGCCCTTCACCCTGTCGCTAAATGGGGAAACAACGCCCCTGTGAGTGGGCGTCAATTCTTGTGAATTTTTTTTTTTTAGAGAGGGCAGGGAAATGGCGACCTGCACCTTGTCGTTAAATGAGGAAACGACGCCCCAGTGAAGGGCGCTAATTCCTTGTGTCCCCAGAAACACTCCAACGGCCAGAAAGCTTAAACAGTGATAAAAATACCAATAGGAAGGAATGAAAACACTCACAATCACAAGATAAAAATCATGGCAATCAATAAGAACATGAAATAGGATCTAGCATGCTCATCATTTTTTTTAAGAGATGGATAAATGGATTTTCTTAAAATATAACAAACTAACAACCACTTAGAGAGAGTGCTACATGGAGCACAAAGGGAGGCGCACCGTGGGTGCAAAAGGGGAGATGGCACACGTGGGTGCCCAAGGGGAAGGGTAATAAAAAAAAAACAAAAGGTGTCCCATCGTGATCGCCAATTTATAGATTCTAAGAAATCAACTTAAGGAAAAACTAAAGAATAATTAAAAGGGAAAAAGAAGAATGTACGAAGGAGAGAGAGAAAAGGGGAGCATGCGTAGGATGCTAAGGGAATGTGATCGCCAGAGACGCGAGGGCCTCAAAGGATATAACAAATAATCAATGGAGGGATCGCGAATATAAATACTTCAAAAGGATGCGGGAGAGATTGTGAGTGCACCTTCTCTTGCTATCGGCCGGCCGATGAAGAGAGTTCTTCTTGTTGATTACCCTTGCAAAGATCAAAGACAACAACCAATGAAAATAGAAATTAGTAAACCCAAGGTGTAGTATCAAATCCACAATATGAATATAAACATGAAAATATGGACTAGAACATACCTTGTGGGTGTTGCCCTTTTAAACCCCAATGCAATGGGTGGGATAAAAACATATGATGAATGCTAAAAATAATAAGTATGCAAGTGTTGCACTAGAGGAGGCTCAACGTGGTTGAGGAGGAAGAACTAATAACAGAGATATGATGCAAGATGCATATGTGCACTATGAACTAATTTAAACAATGAAAGAAGCAAAGAGGGGATAGCAAAGCTATTTTCTCTCTTGACGGCTTTAGATCTTCAGTTGAGAGAAGCCTCCGAACGATAAAGCTTTAGATGCAAGGAAACTTCTCCTTAAGCCGACGTTCGGGCATCACCTCCCTATCGTGAATTGAAGTTGGCCTCCTTAGCATGAGCCGCATGGGCTCTATTTATAGGGGAGAATGGAGTTTAAGTCCAAGAACAATTAGGATAGTTGATTTTAGCAAGAGATAAACATTGGAAAGAATCCCTCCAGTCATTGAAAGCCATTATAGTCCTTTCCGAAGTGAAAACGGGCTCAAAACGAGGAAAGAAGGAGGTTCTGCGAGAGTTCGAAATTTGAACAAGAATTGGCGACCGGATAAATAGTCGCTTTTAAAATGACGCCCGCGGAGGCGTCGTCATTTAAAGAATTGATGACTTTGAGGAGGGCGCTATTTAGAATTTAATACGAATTTCGGGCGGATTTAAAATCTTAAAATATAGCAATAAAAATGATGACCTGGCTAGGGGCGTCAATTGAAAAAATGACTTGCAAAGTGTCGTGATTCAAAAATAATAAAAAAAGACCAAAAGAAAATGACGACCACGCGTTCGGGCGTCAATTGAAACGATGCCCGCGTGAGGGTCGTTATTTCAAAATATGCAAAATAGGGTAATTTTTTATTTCTCATTATTATTTTCTCATTTTTTAGGTGTACGTGCATCTAACTGTGTTGATTCCAATTACTATTTTTTCGTATTTTTCTGAGATCCGGAAAGCCACCAAATCACCCACGAAGGAGGGCCAAAAATAATAATCTAAATTGAAAATGACGCCCTTTCAAATGTCGTTAATTCTCATTTTTTTCATTTTTCATTTAATTTAAATTCAAACAACGCTCCCTTCTATGTCGTTAATTCATAAAAAATCTGAAAAAATTCACAGAAAATCCATAAAAATAAGGATAAATGAAAGGAATGGACGCCTCCTTAAAGCGGCGCCATTTTCACTTTTTTATTATTTTTAAAATAAAATGACGCCTCCCCTCATGTCGTTAATTCTTTAAAAAATTTGTAAAAATAGGGAAAAATATCCAGAAAATCCAGAAAAATAGGAAAAAATAAGAAAAGGGAGAAATCCAAAAAATAAAAAAAAATCACTCAACAAAGTTAATTTGTGGATCAAATTGGGGCATTGCGAGGTAATATGAGATGTACTCACAGTAACGTCAATTTTAACGTGTCTACACCCGGCGACGACACCGTCGGAGCCGAACCCCGGCGTGGAGGGATGAAACCGCGGTGGAAGATGGCGGCCTATCTCCCCTTCTCACGGCCTTCTTGCGACAAAAACGGCATCCTCGGCCTAGATCTAGTGGGGGGACGGCTTTCTAGCCTCGTTTGGAGCGACGAGGAACAAAGTGGCATCAACCCGGAATGATCCGTGGAGTGGAGAGACAGCCGGGAACTAGCGAACCGCGACGACCCTCGACTTGTTCACGGCCGGATCGGACATTTCGGCACGTTTGAGGTAGGGGGATCAATGCCCTAGCCCGTTAAATTGTTCTAAAAGCATGTCCAAAATCGCTGAGTTCATAGATTAATAAAAGCATGCCCATCGTCGCTGAGTTCATAGATTAATAAAAGTATGCCCATCGTCGCTGAGTTCATAGATGATAAATTGTTATATTGAGATGATGGATTGGCAGGGAATAGGTTAATAATAATAATTCTCGTCGATTTGAGTCGACCGGGAAGGGATCAGATTGTGATTCCGGTGGATCCGGTTCTCCGGTAAGGACTATGTTTAATTTATTTTAGATTTTATAACGGTTCACCATAAACCTTTTATTGAACCGAGCGACTGACGATTAAACTGCGTAAATAAATTAAATTTGAATGGTGGAAGAAATTTCACGGTTAGTCCGTTGAGTAGCACGCGGCGGTTTGTCGTTCGATCGCCTAAAACCATAGCTACCCTAGTTCGACCGCTTGTTCTATAATGATGCGTGTTCATTTAAATTATGTATTTAATTATGGAATGATGGCCATTTTAGCATATTCAATTATTTATGCATTGAATTATTGAATAATGGCCATCTTAGCATATTCAGTTAATTATGCCTTGAATCCTGCATATTTGCCATGTTTAATTGTTATCATAAATTATGGCATGTTTTTAGATCCCAATAGAGCTTTATTCTCTTTCCTAGTGATGGAACCACCAGTCGTAGCCCGATGACTTTTAGTGTTGATCCCACTTGGGAGAGGTGGCGGGGTATCCTAATTTTATGATTTTTAAGCTAGTTTTGTGGGCCCCAGTCCAACCGTAGCGTCCTACGGAGGGGAATACTAGCTAGAGACCTGGCTCTAGGCACTAGCCGGTGTGTGCACACGTGGTAAGAGACTTGGACTGACACTGACGAGTGTTGCTCTGACTAGTTACTTATTCTGGTACTGTTACCGTCTCGCTTGCTATGATTAGGCTTACGTAGATGCTTGAGACGCAATGTAAGCCGTCAGTGGACGCATCTGGTTTCTTCTTCTAGTGGATCTCCTCTCCTTTTCACTCTTGTCACTTGGAAATGATTGAGTTATTGTCTATTGGTAGATTTCGAGTACTTGCGTTTAAATTTTAATTGGCATGCCAGTTAGCTGTTCATAAACTGTTTAGTTAGTTTTACAGCTTTATTAAATTATCATTTATTTATGCCAATACATGCTTTACTGCTTTCCTTTAGTTAGTTGCGAGTTAGGGATTCCAGCGAACCCTATTGAGTCTCTGCTGTGAGACTCACCCCTTCCTTTTACAGGTGAGGCAGAGCAACCGGCTGCAGAATTCTCTCGTGCTTTTGGCGAAAAACCTTAGAGCAAACAGTGGTCTGTCAGTGGTTGGTCAGTGGTCAGTCTGTCCTTTTTCTTCTTTTGGCCGGGTACGTCCCGTGTAGTTATTTATTTTTGGACCATTGTATAGTGTGGGATTTGTGATATATGGATCTGGACTACTTTTATAAATTTATCACTCTGATATATGTAATTACTTCTGTTTAAAGTTCAAATGAATGCTTTAATTAATATTGCGCGTGTAATTTCTATTCGTTATGCATCCCCTCGACAAACACTCACTAACCCTTACGGGGCCTCATCAGCCTCTTGGGTGGCCTCCCCGAGCTCTTGGTATCGGTAAATTGATGATATCGGTTTATCGGTATCCGGATCTCCTGGGTCATCACATGAGGTCTATCTTGGAGAAATATTCTGCTCCCGAAATCTGATCAAAGAGTTTATCGATACGTGGCAATGGATATTTATTCTTAATTGTGAGTTGATTTAGTCGCCGGTAGTCAATAAATAGCCTGAGAAATCCATCATTCTTTTTGACAAATAGAACTGGCGCACCCCAAGGGGATGTACTAGGTCGAATGAAACCCTTGTCTAATAACTCCTGAAGTTGTTTCTTCAATTCCTTGAGTTCTGTAGGGGACATCCTGTAGGGAGCTATAGAAACATGTGCTGCTCCGGGAATGGGTTCAATGAAAAAGTTTACTTCCCTTTCGGGCGGTAAACCAGGCAAATCTCAAGGAAATACATTGGGAAACTCATTCACGATGGGAATGTCTTCTAAGATGATTTCTTTGGATTCAGTAATGATTACGGAAGCAAGAAAAGCCACACACCCTTGCGAAATAAGTTTGCAAGCGTGAAGAGATGAAATGATAGTAGGATGCTTCCTATATGTGATACCAAGGAAGGAAAACCTTGGAAGACCAGGTTTCCGAAAAGAGATAATCTTGTTGCGACAATTTATATAGGCGTCATGGTGTACGAGCCAATCTACACCTAAAATAGCATCGTAGCCCTCCATGTCAAGGCATACGAGGTTTGCAGGAAGATTGTGTCCTTCTACCACTACCTCGCTATCAGGATAATAAGTAGTGAGTTTGGTTCCGGGACCTAATGGTGTAGTAATCGCTAGGTCTAAAGGTAGAGGAATTGATGAAATAGGTAAGGTTTTTGCAAACGTAGTAGATATAAAAGAATGAGAAGCACCAGTATCAAATAGCACGAATGCATGATGGGAATAGATTTGGATAGTACCTTCCATTAGCGCATCATTCTTGGGCGCTTCTTCTTCTTCCATGATAGCATTAAGATGTTCCCGACGCTTACGTCCACTACCGGAAGATTGTTCTTTCATAAGGGGGCAATCTGGCATACGGTGCTCCATGCTGCCACATCTTAAACAAGCGCCGAGACGCTTCCAGCACTCTTCGGCTGAATGACCAAACTTCTCACAGAAAGTACAAGCCGTGGTGACTTGTTTGTCTTCTTCCTTGACTTTCTTATTCTTGTGGTAGCCACTACCACTCCCATTCCGGGATCTCTTCTTGCTATCACGGGATTTGTAAGGTTCCGTGATACTAACCTTCTTCTTATCTTGCCGATCAGACCATCGGCTCGGCTCTTCCCCCTTGCCTGTCAACTTTTCGAACTTCTCTAAGGTCCTTTCACATAGATGCGCCCACTGGACCATCTCTGCATAAGTACGGATATTCTGAGTCCCAAGTTGCTGAATATAGCCGAGTCTCAATCCATCCATAAATCGGTTAGCTTTTAATAGGTCAGTACTAATCAAGTGAGGAACATAAGGTGCCAGCCTGGAAAATTGAAGTTCATACTCCGCGACCGTCATCATGCCCTGGCGCAAAGAAGTGAATTCCATAGCCTTCCGCTCCTTGACATGTTCAGAGAAGTACTTGGATCAGAAGAACGTAAGAAAACCTTCCCATGTATGTGGTGCAACTTGAGGCGGTGCCGGAATTGACTTCCACCATGTACGGGCATCTTTATTTAATTGGAATGTAGCAAGACAAACCTTCTCTTGATCCGTACACTGCATAACTTCAAAGATGCGTTTCATCTTGTCTATCCAATTCTCAGCTTCATCTGGATTAGAAGAACCCAAAAATCGTGGAGGGTTTAAGCTCCGAAAATTTTAATGTAAGTCTCCAGCTCTTGCCCCTGCGCCAGCTTGGGCCATAGTTTGTAGTGCTTGAGTAAGACCCGCAATGGTCTCTTGCATACCGTTCCAGTCAACACGATGAGCCATTTTGAGAGTAGGGTACCTGAGAAGAATAATTAAATTTATTAATTCTAATGGAGTGAGTGGGGTTAGTCTTAGAAATAATTCTGGTAACTAGCTCCTCCCGGGTTCCACCCAATTCCTCTCATAGGTTGGGAATTTCTTTCCTAGTTTCATAGGTGTGGGTCCTTAAACCTTAGACTTAACATATGACATGACTTTTCCCTAGGACTTCTAGTCCTAGTGCTCTGATACCACTTTCACTGTCACGTCCCGAGATTTATGCAGCGGAAACAATCGGGAACGTGAACAGTCGGCTAGTACACCTCAAGCAAATAATATAATCAGACCGCAAGATAATCACATAAAAGTAATTGCACAATGTAATTCACTAAAAACCTTCAATTTTATTTCCAAATAATCTCTAAAGTACATATGATCTTTTCACTAGACTCAAGAGAATAAAAAATTACATCATGACTCAACTAGACATTGATAACTAAGGCTTCTCTCGAGTCGTTATCTTTTAATCGCTCTCGGATCCATCACTTGAGTAATCTGAATCTGTCCCACTAGAATTTCCTGAAAAAGATCAGAAAGGAGGGTAATGAGCACACATGCCCAGTAGGTATCTTCGTATCAACATGAAGGTAAATTTAAATGATTAGTATTTTAGCTCTAGAGAACAAGTTAAATCATGCAAATACGATGAAACACACAAATAAAGCCAAAGTAACAAAATATGATCAAATATGAGATAGGAAAATTGATTGATCAAGTATATAACAAGAATGTAAATTTGGCCTCTCAAGAATGTAACAAGAATGTAGTTTTCATAGCCATGAAGGCTATACACTAGAAAGTCATGTAATAAGAAAGTACTTTTTGCTTTATAGTAAGTACTTCGTGAATTTATGTGGATTTTTCGTGGATATTTCACTTATTTCTAGAGAAAGTACTCCTAGCACAATGCGACGCCAGTAGCATCATACCCCATGGTTTACAGTATGTTTTCGACAATCAGTCGAGGGGACTAGCATAGTCCTTAAACACAATCAGTGCTCGAACTGCATCTTCAAGTATAAATCAAGCTACTTCCACGTTTATAACAATAATGCGGCCAATAATGTATATGTTCAACAATAATTCCATGATAAGGTAATCAAGGTATGAATGCTTCAATTTAAGAACAAAAGGTTTCAAGAAATGAATTAATAACTAGGTCATGCTAAGAAGAAATTTCGACAGCATAACGGTACTTTCTTTATCTTTCATATTTCAATATGAACTTATTAACATAAGTTTAGAGTTTCAGATAATTAAAATCATCCATAAACTCAAGAAAACCAACCCCAAGGGTTATACTAAATTAGGATGCAAGCGGTCTATTACTGGACCGTTTAGTATGGAAAGCGGTCATATGCTAGACCGTTTAGAAATTCAAGCAGTTTAGTCTTGGACCGTTTCATAAGACAGAGTCGTCAAACACGAGAAAATCCTTCTGAAGCTTCGCGGTCTAATGGAGGGCCATTTAGGATCCGTTAGCGGTGAAGTGCAGGGCCGCTAGCAGACTTAGGCGGTCAATTAGAATGCACAAAATACCGATAAGTGCTTTCTAGACAATGGGCTTTAATGGTACAACCAGCTCGGCGTCCTAGTGAGAATCCCAGGCTCACGGAGTCTTACGGAGGCCTTGAAACAAGATTTCCTAGTCCGTTGGAAGGAATATCCAAAGGAGAGGTCATTATGTCCAAGATTGTGTACTTAATGTGCAAAGTGTAACTAATGACAACATACCGCGATATGTGCCATGTACTTAAGAAAATGACTCTTAGAAGAGAGAGAATCATGATAAAATAGTAATCAAGTTAAATCATGAATCCTCTATCATTTGAAACATGTATTTATTTACAAGAGTATATTGTTTGGTCATAAATTAACATAAGTAAAAATAATACCAATGTGCACAAAACATGAAATCTATTATGATGAACAAGAAATTTAACTAAGTATATGAAAATAGTACTCAAACAGGGATAAAACCTACTTAACTAGGCTTATCATACAATAATTATGGCCATTATGCATTAAGTTTCGGGTTAACTTAAATACAGAAATCAGAAATCCCAAACGGTCTAGTGGGCGACCGTTTGACAGTGGCTAGCGGTCTATCGGGCGACTGCTAGACTTCCTGGCGGTCTATAGGAAGACCGTTTCCTCCTGTATTAATCCAAGTTCAAAAGATGATAAGACTAAATGCTAAACTAATACATATCAAGCATGGAAATCAACATATATAAACTTTCCTAATCATGATAGAACGAATATAGGCCAACAATATGCATAGGTTTGTGTGAACAATAAGAAAATTTCTTTTTACTTCACTAGGCTAAGAATTTATGCATGCATATTATACTAGATGCATATTCCTAATGAAACATGAAATTCTCAAGGTACAATGCATGAAATCGAATGAAACAAGAGGGCTTTTATTCCTGACATAAATTTTAGGTCATTCATGAGATAACCTACCTCTTTCCTAGACTTTAGATTTCCAATTTAAGGCTACAAGTCACCCCTAGTCTCTGCTCATCCTGAATTAAATCAGCCACTTCACGCCATTATATCTACGGATTCCCTTAACCTAACGATGTGAAATTTTGAGGGTAAATAGAGGGTACTATTAGGAACACATAACTCTAAAGAATCTTTATCTAATTACCTCGTTTGGGGCTCCGAATTCCTTGATCAATCTGGGTCGGACGCACTAATTCCTGAGTTATTGATGTAGGAATAGCAACTTTGGAAGCCTCTAACTCCTTGTATACTTGATCCCCTAGAACGAAATTCGGAGGGTAGTTAGTTCTAACTATAATAAACAAGTTCCTAGAAGAAACTTACCTCTAATTCTGCCTCCTTACCTGAGTTCCATGCTTGCCAAAAGTAAGGGTCGCACACGTCAAATCTAGGATCTATTTATAGGGTTAGCTAGGGTTTTGAGGATTAGAACGATTCTAGAGTCCTAACTAGACTTTCAATTCGATCTACTAACCTTTTAGACTTATGTAATTAGTAGATAGAGGCTATCCTATGTGATTTGGATGTTAAAAATCCAATCTTTTCATGTTTTTTCGTACTCACGGAACTGCAGTGCCTTAGCGGTCTAGGACTAGACCGTTTACCAGTGCCTGGCAGTCTCGCGATAGATCGTTTTCCCTTATGAGTGCCAAATTTGACGTTAGTTCAAACTCTTTTAATATTATCCTCATTATTATCCATTTTATTATCCTTTAACCTATCTTCGAAAGAGTCATTATCTCGAGAATACACCTATTTTGAGGTTCTAGAATCATGGGCTATGGTCGAAAACAACCTTTTTAGGCCAATTGGGTCTGCTAGATGGGCCTAATCCTCTTGGATTAGTGTAAGGTTTAAATAATTGGAATTAATTACCCATAATTCATTTAAATAGCCTTTTAAATGTTTAATAATTATTATATTTATATTTTAAACCCAAAAAATTCTTAGAAAATTCTCGGGCGTTACATACACACACACACAAACAAATAAACACAAGCGGCAAGTGCAGCAGAAACACTGGGATAGACTCCCAAGACCACTCAAGGTTGAGCACAACCAAGGACCCACTTCCGGCCTCTAAGTAGAGTACCGAACACACACTGAAATATAGATTAGAAATTGCAAACGAAATGCATAAAGACTATAGGAAAAGCACATGTAGCTTCAGATACAGATCTGTAAACTAGTGGCTACAACTTCAGACAAAGATCCGAAGATCTTCTTCATCTTCAAGCTCAGATTGGCTGCAAGGAGGGCTGCACTCCTTCCTTCCTCTATGTCTTAGAACAACACTAGTTTTGGTCGAACCAGAAAAGGGCTGCTAAGGCTATATGGCTGCTCACTCTTCAAGGCCTCTCTCTTTTCTTCTTCTTCTCTCTTACAGCATTGGACTAGGTTGGTCAGTGCTGGGCTGCTCACACACTCCCTTTTTATTCTCACAGATTTCTTCTTGGATGCTCAAGGGATGTGGTTATCTTTCAGGGCAGCAACAACTTCTCTCATAGAAGCTTCAAGTATTTATAGAACAGTCTGGTAGAAACTTTCCCTCCAAAAAATCTGCTTCAAACTCAAATATCTGTTTTGACCACTGACTATCTTTTAGCAGAGCTTATCTTGATCCAACGGGAATAAGGAAGCATCTGGAATGTCAAATTTCACTCCAAAAAGTCTTTCATCAGTCTAGCTCAATTAAAAATATTTCCTTTGACTATTGAGTGTTGACTGCCTCCATCGAAGATAGTGTGAGATGAAAGATAAGAAGAGCTTTTCCTTTTTCTCCCAGGGCATAGCGACGACAGCAGTAACTCCTCCACTTGTTCAGCGCCGGTCTCACCTTCTCTACTTTGAGGAACAAGCACAGCTCCCTCTTTCTTGCATGAAGATGCGTGTCACCTGTTTGCTGCCCAGAAGAGGAAATTTTCCCTCCAAAAACATTGTCAATCGATTGGTCTAGTTGGAACAAAAAGATATCTGAAAAGGGCTTTTCTTCTGCTTCATATCTGGACATTTAATGACCCACATGGAAGAGATCTTGTGGTCTGCTCTCTCATTGGCTTTGGTCTATTCCCTGTCCTTTGTACTCTTCCTGGACAAGCATCCCATTGGTTGACAGCAAGGTAGTGGCAGACTGTGAGAAGTGACCTTTCCCAACTCTAGTTTCTGACATAGCCATCTCCAAAGAGATATATTAAATGTGATATGATGACAGGGACAAAAGTCAAACTTGGGTACTCCATCCAGATCTTGAAATCCATGATTTTAGTGATTTGTGGTACCTATTTTCTCTCTCTGGATCTTCCATTGACTTGACAGAAAATTGGCTTGAAAGTCATCTTCGAGAATAGTGGTGTTGACATGTCCTTGGTGTGAGGTCGACACTGCTGTTGAAGACTGTCTTTTATAACTGCTTCTGGGAAGCCATAGTGTCGACCTGCTGAGAGAGACATGTCGACCCTTCTTCAGACGGTTTGAATTCAGCCCTTTCTAGAATCCCATGGTGTCGACCTCTTGAGTGAGACAAGTCAATACTCCCAAGCAAAACAACATTTATAACATTTTCTGTGATGCACACTGGTCGATCTCCTGAATCAACTGGTTGACACTGCCCCTTTGGGACTTCAATGGACCGTCGGTTGCTTGAGCGGTGAGGTCGACTCTTCAGAGTAGGCAGGTCGACACCACTGTTATAAAAATTGCCAAGTTGATCTATGAGGTCAATGCAGCCTTGCACTGCTTAGGCTTTCTGAGGGCCTGAGGTTGACTCTTGAGAACATGAGGTCGACCTGATTTAAGCAGCTGATTTTTCTTTCTTTTTCATCCTTTCCTTGATTTCTTTGCAACCAATTGCCTCGATTTCTTGTGCACTTGCATCTAGAGTTTAATTTTCAACATTGGTAGGTTCTTGCTCCTTTAGATTTATGTATCTTGAATTCAACCTTGCCCTGTTGCTCATTTTCATGATCTCTTCACATGCTCATCTTCATGATACTATTCTCATGCCAGTGCTATCTTTGCCCTGAAACTTATACAGTTTTACATTATTAATTCCATATAAGACTCATCAATGAGTCATGGTCAGACATCATCAAAACAATAGAATCAAGCATGTTCTACACATGTCTAACATTCTGTCCCTTTTTGATGATGACAACTATAAGTCATTGTGTGTTCATTGTGAGTCATCTCTAAAAGAAATACACTCAAGAAGTATGCGCTTATGATTCATCAAAACTTCTCCCCCTTTGCCATCAGCAAAGAGGACATAGATAAAGGCCAATATCAAGATCAGAATTATGAGCACATAGCATGAGACAACATGCAACAAGGATGGATAACATGAGAGACAACATGTCAAGTATCAAGACAGATGCAAATGCCAGTTGAGCACATGGTTGGGTCCGTTGGGATTGTAGGGTCCCTTGGCTTGGCATAAACAAGGCACATAAATGAGCATGGAATGCCATAGGGTCACAGAAAGGCAGCATTAGATTTAATCATGAGAGACATAATTATGCAATATATTGAACATAGGAGGAAGATGCAATCAAGGAGCAGTGTGACAACCATAGAACTGATTTAGTTTTTCAGGATTTTCATATTTTTAGTTTTTCTATGCAATGCATGGAAATGGGAAATGCAAGCTAACCAACTACAAGAAGAAATTGATACTAATTGTTAAGAGGAGATGTTGTGTTCAATGCAGCCATGAGAGTCTCTCACAAATGGTCCAAAGATAGCAATTATCATAAAATCATATACCACTAAGAGGCCAATATGTATTAAGGACACATGCTAGAATATCCAGACAGAAATATGGACCCTTGGGGTCGACACTTGAATACCATGGTTCTAGACAGAACTAGACCCGGAGAGGGTCGACTCTGGGAGTCGACACTTGGAATTTAGAAGAGCCAGTTCCAAGAAATCATTAGGATGGGAGTTCTTCAGTCTAAAGCCAAGTTCATAAATGCTGAGTTATAGATTTTTTTGAATCTTCAGTTATATAATTTCAATGACGAAGCCCTTATAAACAGATTGGTTTAAAAATTGATGAGTTCTGAGTTTCTCAAAAATAAGCATTTGAAAATATATATATTCAATCATTAATAGAGGTGAACCAGAATTTCATACTAAAAGTAGGTTAACCTCCTCTCACCTTACTCATTCAATTCCATTAGCTCCTTTGAGAGTAACTACAAAAGGTATTGAGGTTAAACACCTAGACGTTTCTGATTTTATCCATGGGCATTACAAATTCAGAATTTTCTTGTAAAACCATTGTTGGATACCAATTGTTATTGCTTTTCATTTTTACGAGCAGTCAAGTGTAGCATGCACTTTTTGACGTGAGAGTGCACATTGATTAGAGGCCAGCACCCCCAGTTACTCAGTGTAGCTCACCAATCTGCTTCAAATAGAACAGAGGTAGCAAGGTACTTCATGACCTTGTCCACTCCAATTCATTGATGAAGGGACTCAATTTCTCAGTGAAACAATTGCCATTGCTCTGCCTTAGAGTACTGAACTTAGTGCACACCTTTTTACATAAGGATATACATCTATCAGACGTCAATATCCCTAGTTACTCAGCATGACTGAAATTCATTCCATTCATCGAATTCCCATTTTTTTGAAAACTTCAGATTTGACAAATGTTTAAAAACAATACTATAATGAAGTTTCAAAATCAAAGATGCCTTTGTACTAAGGATAAACTTTCAGATTCAAGAGGGCATAGCATGTCAAAACATGAAACAGTGGTTTAAGTCTATTAAGTCTGAATACAGCCAAAATCAAGACCATATAACTTTAAAACTCATGAAGTCATTAAATTTAAACCAATAGCAGTTTTCATGTTTTGGGCAACCAAAGAACTCCATAAGGAAGATTCCTCTTTAAGATTTACTCTGATGAATGAACACAACAACAGATAGAAATACTCCCAAGAGTTCAAGGCATTCAATGAAATTGGAGTAGACAGCCAGACATTTGAGCAAGCAATAAATGGCAGATTTCAGACAATCGGAAGGTTCCGAGATATCAAAACATTTCAGACCCAAGATGAAGCACAACAAGTCATAATCATGATGCAAGGGCTGAAGAGGGCATGGAATGCACTTGGGTAGATGAATGTAAGTAGGCACTGAATGCTCCCCCTGAGGATATGCAGTGAGCTCAGACAGGATAAAGTAAAGTAGACCAGCAGGTGTATAGGAGTGTCGACATAGGCACCTCATGGTGTCGACACCCTGAGCTCAGATAGAAGGCAGTTTGCAAGAGGGATGAATCATGGTGTCGACCTGAGTTGGTCTAAGGTTGACCTGATGAACAGCAGGAGAGATCACAATAGATTTACAGTAGATATATACATTTCAAATTAAGTAAGCATGATGACTCCCCCTTAACTTGTGCTTGGATTTCTAAAGGCCTTACGAGACCTGACAATGGAGTATGCAGCCTATGACCTCCATGTACGTTTGACCCATGATATCGGGCGGAGAACTTGATCCAAGGATCCTCTCACACATAGTGATAGTTTCCCGTTGGACTTGATCCAACCTTTCACAAATCACCATTTTATATACCAATGGGTCATGACATGATGGTGGAGCATATTCTACTATGCAGAGCAAGGAGCCGGTTGTTGGGTCCTTTAACATGATATGCATTGAAATGGATGAGACCACAAGGTGATATTCAAAATGCACATTCAGATGCAGACTCAGGATGATTACAATATATTCTAAATAGAGGTGCAAACTATTTGAAGTGCAACTCCCCCTTTGTCCAATGCTTTTGAAAATTATGACAACCAAACAGTAGGTTGTGTGTCCACATGAATGTTGAGTTGGATCAAATGCAACCATGACAAGTATCATCAAAACAATGCTTAGCAATGATAAACAGGAAATCCATTTGACTACAAAACTGGAAGTAGCACAAACTTGCAAGCAACTCATTACTCTCTACATCATATTCATCCTTTCATCATGCCAGATTCTTCATGATCAATCAAGGAGGGGTTTATAACAAGCCAACGAGGAGACTTTCAGATGTGCAGAATTATTGAAGGCAAGAAAGGACTTGACTACAATAGCTACAAGGAAAGTCTAACATGCAGAATTAACATAAGTTGAAAATTTTATTCACAAACCTATGCCTTGAGCTTTTATTTACCTGATCATCCTTTGTTCAGCTCCAAGGCACCCTGCATCCAAAATTCTTATTTTGGATTTTTAGGTACCCAAGTTCTCTAGGGTCCTTGGTGGTTAGCAGCACAATTAACATGTGAGTTTCTTTTCTTGGTTGCGTTCATTTCATCAATTCTCATCCATTGGCAGTCATCGAACACAGGTCCATATTCACCACAATAGAAGCATTGCACAAATGATTTATCATTCTTCCTATATGCATATGCATTAAACCTGGGTGGGTGAGCATGGATACCACCATGTTGGCCATGAGAATGAGTCTTATCTTTCAGATGCCAACAGTCCTTGACTATGTGGCCAATCTTTCCACAATGGAGACACGAGGAAGCGGTGTTTCTTCTGATGGCTTTAGGATGCGTCGATCTATCTTGTGGGGTACGTCGATGCATCAGGCCATTTCTTTGCTTTTGAGTGAAAGTGTGCTAAGCATGCTTCCTCCTAGTTTTGTCATGTCTCTTGCCATTGCTTTCTCCATTAGTTCTTCTATTCTTCACTGCTCCTAATTCATCTTTCTTCAAAGTAAGGCAATCATGCACAGTGTGATCAAGCATACGACAATAAAAATAATGGACATTAATTTTATGAGGAGCATGGTATTTAGCATGGCCTTTCCTAGCATGCATGTCAACATAAGCAAAATCATTTTTCTGTTTTTGACCATGGTTCATTTTCTTTTTCTGATTTTTGTTTTTCTTTTTAGATGCATGCAATTTTAGGGGACCATTCGAGGTGCTGGCTTCATGTGAGCTGGACACAAAAGAGGTGTGTACCATGTTCCCAAAGGACTCTTTATTGAAAGGTTTATGTCCCAAACCCTCTCTTTCAAAATTCACTTTTGTTCCTAACAATCTGTCTAAATTTTCTTTGCCCTGCACAAATTTTGACAGGGAGCTATTCAAGTGTTTGACTTCATCCTCCAATGAAGAGATGTGTAGTTCAGAACTGCCCAGATCCTCCTCACACGTGTTGGGTCCCAAACGGTGGCAATCAAGAGGGGAGGGGTGAATTGATTGACAAATAAAAATTATTTTCTGAAAAGCTAGTGAGACACAATAGAAACAATCAAACGCTCGGTCTTACCCGTATATGCTCACACATGAATGTAAGTGAAATAAGGTGAGTGTGTGAAGAAGAAGGTAATGAACACTCAACTCACCGTGAAGCCCACTCGACAAAATATGCACGAAATCAAACCACTTGAGGCTCAAAGATTTTTAGGTGGTTCGTGTACACCGCAATGTCCCCTACATCCACCCCTCACTCGTGAGGATTAACGACTTCACTATAATGTGAGCCAAGCAACCACACACGCTGTTATGAACAGCACACACACACACACACACACACACACACACACACACACACACACACACACACACACGGTACCAAATCTAGGCACCCTAAACACACACAACAACACACTCACAAAATGTCTCACAATAGTTTAGAATACAACAACTTTCAGATTTACCAAAACCACTAAAGAAGATCAAAGCAGAAAAGATCTCTAAATAAAACTCCCCCTTTGTGTTTTTCAAATGAACTTGTTGCTCCAGCAGATTGCAGAAGGAGTTTGGATGAGGTATGATGCAGAGCAGCACAAATGGTTGCAAGAATGCGATGATCGAGGTAGCTCTTCGATGTATATAATCTTGGGCTTGGATTCCAGCTCCTTCCCTTTGATTTTCGTTTCAAAATAAGGATGAATGAGGCTTTTTGGCTGCAACTCCGAACCTGTAGACACACAATACAACAATCATCCTTTTCAATTCGTATCTTACTTGTCTTCTATTTAATAAGTGCCATGGGATTTAATAGATTAAACAAATCAGTCAAAGATGGCATGGGAACCAGATCCACAAAACATGGAGAGGTTTGCGGAATGTCTAAAGGTGATTAGACATAGATTAGAGGACTTTTGGGACCACAAAACGACGGTCAAAGAAGTCGGCTGGTGCTCCGACCGGAAGGGGTCGACCCTTGGGGTCGACCCTCGAAGAGGGTTTTGACCAAACAGGGCAATGGGTCGACCCTTGGGGTCGACCCTCGTTCACGAGGGTTCTGCCAAGACAAATTTTTACAGGGGTCGACCCTTGGGGTCGACCCTCGGGCCAAAAAAATAGAATTAAAAGGGGTCGACCCTTGGGGTCGACCCTTGCAAGCAAACGTTCTGTTTGGCAGAAACGTTACAGGGGTCGACCCCAGGGGTCGACCCATGCTCCAGAACAACAAAAAAAATGGTGGATACCACCAAGATAAGTCACAATCAAGCAAGATGATTAAGAGCCAACCCAAGAGAGCAAACCACATCTATTCAAGAAAAGAAGCATGAATGATGAAGACCCATGTGAAATGCCTTAGTTGCCAAAGTGGATAGAGCAAGAGTTTGGATAGATCTCACCATATTATCCTTGTGTCTCATGATCCATGAATTACCTTCTTGCTTCAGAACTTGATCCCTGAACTCCAAAGCTTTCCTTGTCAAGTTAAGTGTAACACAATTCCAACTCTTATCATAGCATTCAAGTTAGAATACATACAGGAGGAATAGTCATCATCAAAATTCATTAGTAACCCAGATAGAAGGGGTTCAACAATCTCCCCCTTTTTGATGATGACAAGATTCAGAAATTGCACAAACAGGATATAAGTGCCATTCTAAATGAATGGGATCAAAGGGCGGAGCCTGAGCAGTACATCAAGTTTGACAACACATTCTCAATGAAGAGCAGAAATAAAAATCGCATCCCTCTTGAGCGTAGAAACTTATCCAATTGAATTGTAGGCATAATCCATCAATCAGTTATTACTCACTTGGAGACAATCACAAGCCATAATCAGATTTCATTAAAATGGTGAAGGGAATACAATGCATGAAGATGCTATGCCATGAGTACAATGAAAATGCAACACTTAGCAACCCTGAGAACAGATGCAAAAATGAAAATGCAGCACACGCAAGTAAGCACACATCACACATAATATAAGTAGCTAGCCGAAGAGCTGGGCATAAGTATAGCCAAAACCTCTCCCCCTTTGGCATCATCAAAAAGAGGGGGGGAAAACGGGATAGGAAGAGTGCCATAGGAATGAAGCGCAACAGCCTAATGATCAGCCAGAGGAGGGTGACCAGGAGAACGCCGAACATAATCCAAAAGTTCATGGAACATCTGGCTTTGATGGGCCAAGGCATCGGTGAAGGATTGAGTGTAGTCTTGCTGAGTAAGTTTCAAATCATGAAGTTCATTCTGTATCACATCAAGTGTCTCCTCATACTTGTCCAGCCGCTCATCAATGTGATCCAACCGATCAATGATTAGTCTGGCCGCCTCAGAGGGTATGTCAGGAGCAGGATCACGTAAGGGTGCCTTATCGGAGTCTTCGTCCTCATCCGCATCAGCTGCATCAACTGGAGCGACATTTTTCAGTTTCCGAACAAGTTCACCTCCTTGCATAGCATAGCCCATGTTGTGACAGATGGTGTGGATGGTATAAATGTCAGCTTCCCTAATGGTCCGTGAAGATTCAGCTGAAAGATCCAACTCCTGATGTTGGAAGATGGCTGTTAACGCAGTAGCATATGGTAAAGTGCGGTTCCTGTGTTTAACGCTCGTGCTCATATGCTCCAAAAAGAGGGCAGGAAAATTGATGGGAATTCCTTCCAAGAAGTAATACATCAGAAACATATGAATTTCTGTGACTTTATCATGGCCTCCCCCTCGTGGAAGCAAAATGGTAGTAATCATCCGGTGTAGAATATGTTGAACCGGAGGGAACCGATTAGCATTCAACCCCGCAATAGAACGGTCTCCTTGATCTTCGGATGTCATATAGAGATAAATGGTATCTTCAGGAACTAAAATATCACCAAAGGCATACCCCTCGGGACCGAGCTGAAATGCATCACTCAACAACTCTGGAGAGAGAAGGATCTGTACCCCATTCACCTTAGTAATCGGAGTATCACCAACCAAAGATAAGTTACTGTAGAATTGATGAACCAAAGAGGGATACCATCGCCGATGTGCAGACATAAAGACATCCAAGTTGGGTTGGCTGCAAATCACATCGACAAAACTGGGAAAGTGTATGCTCAGATTGCCGAAGTCAACTGCACGCGGACGAAGGACTTTTCGATCTAGCACTTTGCTGGATGAAGGTTGTCCGCGAAGAGCTGCAGCTTGTTCGGCATGTTTAGAGCGGACTTCACGAGCTGTGCTGGACTCTTCAACACGGCGAGATGGACGTCTCCTTGGGGCCATCTAAACACAAATCGAAAGGAGCACAAGATGGGGTATAGATCTTGATGATTCAACAAGGGATGGAGACGAGAAAGTAGGATCCATGATCCTCCACTCACAACAAGATCTTACCTCAGGAGATTGGAGGTTGAAGAAGAAGCCTTGGACCTGGAAGGAGAAGATGTGCGCGGTTAGCCACCAAGAGATCCGCTGCTAGGGTTGGATGATTTGGGCACCAAAAACGGTTTTGAGGGCTTTCAAGAGGTGGTGGCTGGCCTTGGAGGGGGTTGAGAGCATTTTATAGACTAGGGAAGGGCCAACTTAGGGTTTAGACCCTGGTTGCGTATGGTTCAGACACGGCCGAGCCGCGCTGCCGGAATGGGTCGACCCCTTGGGTCGACCCCTGTAGCTCAACCCCTAGGCAGAACCGGGTTTTGCGAGGGTCGACCCCAGGGGTCGACCCCTTGCCCGTTCTTCAAATGAAATGACAAAGAAAAAGAGCCGAAGGGCCAAGGGAAATGAGAGGCTCGAGTCCCCAATATAATCAATTGCAGGAATCAAAAAAAATTTAAGGTTTTGAACAATTGGGGAAAACCACATCAATTTAAGATTATGTTTTGGCGTGCGTTGATCCAATACTCCGGATTTCAAGACGTGGACAGTTTTGCGTCATTCTTGGCGGGAGTTTAAAGACAAGGTTATAATCGGCCATAGAAGGGATGTCAAGAATGTGTGAATAATAGGAATATATATATATATAGAGGGAATGCAATATCACACAAATAAAGTTTAACACGCACAATGTTTTTGTATTTTTGGTTTTCTTCACACAATATGATGCATGACAAGGAAATTAAAAACTAGCTCATGACTAATGAAAATGCATGAAATGCAGTAACCGAATTATGCGGATGATTACGATGCAGACTCATCTACTCTACAAACTCCTAGTTCTCTTCTAAAGGATGTGAATTTTTCTTCACCGAGGGGTTTTGTAAAGATGTCAGCAATTTGAAGATCTGTCTCAATGAACCGGATTTCTACATCACCCTTGCTAACATGATCTCTGATGAAATGATGTCTAATTTCAATATGCTTTGTGCGAGAATGATGGACAGGGTTCTTTGACAGGTTTATGGCAGATGTGTTGTCACACAAGATGGAAGTATTTTTGAAGGAAATGCCAAAATCAATCATTTGTTGTTGGATCCAAAGCACCTGGGCAACACAACTACCTACAGCCACGTACTCGGCTTCGGCGGTTGATAAGGCCACTGAAGTTTGTTTCTTGGAGGCCCATGAAACCATGCATCCTCCAAGGAACTGGCAATATCCGCTGGTGCTTTTCCGTTCCACTTTGCATCCCGCATAATCAGCATCAGAATAGGCAATTAATTCAAGGTTTGAATTACGCGGAAACCATAAACCCAAATTCACAGAGCCAGCAATATATCTAAAAATCCTTTTCACAGCCGACAAGTGTGACTCCTTAGGATTGGACTGAAAGCGAGCACACAAACATACTGCAAATTGAATGTCAGGCCGACTTGCAGTTAAGTACAGTAAGGAACCTATCATGCTTCTGAAGAGTTTTTGGTCCACAGATTTACCTGTTTCATCTGTATCAATTTTTATTGATGTGGACATGGGTGTAGGTTGTGATTTTGTAGAAACCAAATCAAACTTTTTCAGCAATTCCATTGCATATTTCTTTTGATGTATGAACATCCCATCGGTCGTTTGTGTGACCTCGTTTGAATCCATTATGTATAAGGAAATCATTTAGCCGTTCATACCATGCTCGGGGTGCTTGTTTAAGACCGTATAGTGCCTTGTCTAACTTGAACACATGGTCTGGATACTTTCCGTCCTCAAACCCTGGTGGCTGCTCCACGTATACATCCTCCTGAATGAAACCATTTAAGAATGCACTTTTCACATCCATCTGAAATAGTTTAATGTTATTGCAACATGCAAATGCCAAAAGAATTCTCACTGCCTGGAGTCTTGCTACAGGAGCAAAAAACTCATCAAAATCGATTCCTAGCTCCTGGCTATAGCCTTTGGCTACCAGCCTTGCCTTGTTCCTAGTTACCACCCCTTGATCGTTTGTTTTGTTACGAAAGATCCATTTTGTTCCAATCACGGAGTGGTTTCTAGGACGAGGCACAAGGAACCACACTTTGTTCCTCTGGAATTGGTGTAGTTCTTCTTGCATGGCCAAGATCCAGGAATCATTTTTTAAGGCATCTTCTATAGAGTGAGGTTCAGATTGTGAGAGCAATGCAATATAATCGAGATTTTCAACTTCCCTGAATGAGGAGCGAGTTCTTATTCCTTCTTCCACATTGCCAATGACAACTTCTTGTGGGTGATCTTTTGCAAAAGTCCATTATCTAGACAACTATAGTTCACTTGGAGTTTGCTATTTTTCATCATCCTTTTGTTGTTCTTCACCTTCTGATTTGCTTGCTTCATTCGAGAGCTCTTTGGTGGTATCTTCATCTGATTCTTCTTCCTGCAAGATATGCTTTTCATTAGAATCCTTGGATGATGATTATCAACAATGACATGTGGACTTTCCTCAACTACAAGAGTTCTCAAGTTATACACTCGATAGGCTCTTGAGTTAAGGGAGTATCCGAGAAATATCCCCTTGTCACTCTTGGGGTCAAACTTAGCCAAATCCACCTTATCGTTATTGTGGATGTAACAAATGGAGCCAAAAGGTTTGAAATAAGAAATGTTTGGTTTCTTACCTCGATATAGCTCATAAGGTGTTTTCTTTAACAATGGCCTTACCATGGCTCGATTTATTATGTAACATGCTGTATTGACGGCTTCAACCCAGAAATACCTTGGAAGGTTGTTTTCATTTAGCATAGTTCTTGCCATTTCAACAAGTGTCCTGTTCTTCCTTTCCACGACCCCATTTTGTTCCGGGGTCCTTGGTGCGGAGAAGTTGTGTGTGTAGCCTTGATCCCTGCAAAAATTATTGAAGTCATGGTTATCAAACTCCCTACCATGATCACTTCGCACAGTCTTGATGCACCATCCTTTTTCATTCTGAACCATCCTGCAAAACGTCTCAAACTCCATCAAGGCATCACTTTTGTTTGAGAGAAAATACACCCAGCCATATCTGGAAAAATCATCCACAATCACAAATCCATAAAGCTTACCTCCCAGGCTGTGTGTTCGGCTTGGTCCAAAAAGATCTATGTGAAGCAATTCAAGGGGCTTAGAGGTGGTTACATCACTTTTACATTTAAAGGATGTTCTTGTCTGTTTGCCCTTGTTGAATGCCCCGCAGATTCCTTCATTAACCAGCTTCAACTTGGGTAAGCCAACAACCAAATTCTTCCTGAACAACTTCATCATCACATTAAAACTAGCATGCCCAAGACGGCGATGCCATAACCATGCATCATCAGAGTTTTTAGCAACTAAGCAAAGATTTTTGTGTGAAGTGTCATCAAGATCAATCATATAAACATTGTTGTGCCTAACCCCTATGAACTTGATTTCATTAGTGTTTCTATCTACCACAGTGTAGTGAGTAGACTCAAAAGACACATTGCAACCTTTATCACAGAGTTGACTTATGCTTAGAAGATTGTGATGCAAGCCTTTGACAAGCAAAACATTTTCAATGACTGGAGTTTGGTTCTTACCTATCTTACCTTCTCCAACAACTTTTCCTTTGTCTTTACCTCCAAAAGCTACCACCCCACCTTCCTTTTCTTGCAGGTCTGCAAACATTTCCTTGTTCCCCGTCATGTGCCTTGAACATCCACTGTCCAAGTACCATTTGTTCTTTTGAGCTCCAAGACAGACCTGCAAATACACAAGGAGTACTTATGGGGTTTTTGGTACCCAAGCAAGCTTGGGTCCTTGGTGGTTAGACACAACATGCCTGCATGATTTATTCATCATTCTAAGAAAGTTTTCATCGTCAAATTTCATGGTTCTACATTCATACATATCATGGCCCAATCTTCCACAATAGAAGCAAGTAGTGACTCTTTTATCACAATTTCTTCTCATGTTCATATTCATATATGACTTATGCATCTGTGTGTTAGAAGATGAGGCATATTTATTTCTTGATATCCATGGAATTGTGTAAGTTTTGGGCTTAAGGTTATTTCTTTTCTCAGAGGAGGGTGGAGAACCTCCATCATCAGGACCCACACAGGTATTCAACACTTGTTTTCCTCTTTCAAGTGTGGTGAGAGCACTCTTCAAATCATTTATCTCAACCAACAAGCTGTCAATTTTCTTTTCAGCAATTTCCTTGGATTGATTACTTGAGGCATTTTCAGTCCTTTCATGTTCCAATTCCTGTGTTAGATTTTCATGTGTCTTGATGAGGGCAGTTTGATCTTTACGCATGCATGAACTCTCTTCTTCAAGCAATTCAATTTTAGATATGAGAATTTCATTTTCGTGTTTATGATTCTCATTTTCAGATTTCATGAAATTGCAATTTTCACAGGGATTTTTAACAGTCATAACTTGTTCGACCTTCTTTTTCAGAAGTTTGTTTTCAGATTTCAATTTCTTGCATTTTCCATACAATGATTCACAAGCAATCTGCCATTGTTCACAAGTAAGTGTTTCAGTTTCAGATTGTACCTCATTGGTGTCGTCATTTGCCATGAAGCATAGTTGCTGGACTAATTCATCTAGTCCATCTTCATTCCCGAAGTCTCCTTCATCTTCATCGCTCCAAGTGGCCACCATGGCCTTAGGCTTTTTGAATTTCCCCTTTTTGAACCTTTTGGACAATTCCGGGCATTCTCCCCGCATGTGACCAGGTTTCTTGCATTCATAGCAAATGATTTCTTCCTTCTTGCTGCTTTCATTTTTCTTAGGACCTTGCCTTCTTGGCCCTTTCCTGAACTGACCTCCAAACTTCCTGGCATTCTTAACAAGTTTTCTTGCTCTTCTGGTAAACATAGCAACGAGCTCCTCATCTTCAGTATTGGCTGAGGAACCTTCCTCACTTTCTTCCGACTCTTGAGGATTTACTTTCAGTGCCAAAGTTGTGGCAACTTTCTTCTTCTTGTTGTCATCCTCGCTTCTCTTGATGTTGATCTCATATGTCATCAGGGAGCCGACTAACTCATCCAAGGTCAAGGTGCTGAGATCTTTTGAGTCTTCTATCACTGTAGCCTTTGTGTGCCACTGTGGTGATAGGGATCTCAGAACCTTCCTCACAAGATCACGGTTATAATATTCCTTGCCAAGAGCCTTCAAACCATTTGTTATTTCCATTAGTCTCGTGAACATTTCAGAAATGGTTTCGTCAGGCTTCATCATAAACAACTCATAATCTCGGACCAATAAATTAGCTTTGGTCTCCTTGACTTCAGAAGTTCCTTCATAGATCAAGCGTAGTTTGTCCCACATTTCCTGTGCAGAGGAACACATAGATATGCGTGAGTATTCATTCGGATGGATAGCACATTGAATCATGTTCATGGCCTTAAAATTAGCTGAAGACTTATTGATGTGATCATCATCCCAATCATCTTCATTGTCAGGCAGCTTATAAGGACCTCTGTTGATGACATTCCACACTTCATAATCTTGAGCACGCAGGAATACATACATTCTATTCTTCCAATATGTGTAGTTTGTTCCATCAAAAAATGGGGGCCTGTGAACAGAATGCCCTTCGGGCATCATCCCTCTGTTTGCCATAGAAGGGGATCAACTCTACGATCGTGAGATCGAACTATACAGAGACCAAAGCTCTGATACCAATTGTTGGGTCCCAAATGGTGGCAATCAAGAGGGGAGGGGTGAATTGATTGACAAATAAAAATTATTTTCTGAAAAGCTAGTGAGACACAATAGAAACAATCAAACGCTCGGTCTTACCCGTATATGCTCACACATGAATGTAAGTGAAATAAGGTGAGTGTGTGAAGAAGAAGGTAATGAACACTCAACTCACTGTGAAGCCCACTCGACAAAATATGCACGAAATCAAACCACTTGAGGCTCAAAGATTTTTAGGTGGTTCGGGTACACCGCAATGTCCCCTACATCCACCCCTCACTCGTGAGGATTAACGACTTCACTATAATGTGAGCCAAGCAACCACACACGCTGTTATGAACAGCACACACACACACACACACACACACACACACACACACACGGTACCAAATCTAGGCACCCTAAACACACACAACAACACACTCACAAAATGTCTCACGATAGTTTAGAATACAACAACTTTCAGATTTACCAAAACCACTAAAGAAGATCAAAGTAGAAAAGATCTCTAAATAAAACTCCCCCTTTGTGTTTTTCAAATGAACTTGTTGCTCCAGCAGATTACAGAAGGAGTTTGGATGAGGTATGATGCAGAGAAGCACAAATGGTTGCAAGAACGCGATGATCGAGGCAGCTCTTCGATGTATATAATCTTAGGCTTGGATTCCAGCTCCTTCCCTTTGATTTTCGTTTCAGAGCAAGGATGAATGAGGCTTTTTGGCTGCAACTCCGAACCTGCAGACACACAATACAACAATCATCCTTTTCAATTCGTATCTTACTTGTCTTCTATTTAATAAGTGCCATGGGATTTAATAGATTAAACAAATCAGTCAAAGATGGCATGGGAACCAGATCCACAAAACATGGAGAGATTTGCGGAATGTCTAAAGGTGATTAGACATAGATTAGAGGACTTTTGGGACCACAAAACGACGGTCAAAGAAGTCGGCTGGTGCTCCGACCGGAAGGGGTCGACCCTTGGGGTCGACCCTCGAAGAGGGTTTTGACCAAACAGGGCAATGGGTCGACCCTTGGGGTCGACCCTCGTTCACGAGGGTTCTGCCAAGACAAATTTTTACAGGGGTCGACCCTTGGGGTCGACCCTCGGGCCAAAAAAAATAGAATTAAAAAGGGGTCGACCCTTGGGGTCGACCCTCGGGCCAAAAAAAATAGAATTAAAAAGGGGTCGACCCTTGGGGTCGACCCTTGCAAGCAAACGTTCTGTTTGGCAGAAACGTTACAGGGGTCGACCCCAGGGGTCGACCCATGCTCCAGAACAACAAAAAAAATGGTGGATACCACCAAGATAAGTCCCAATCAAGCAAGATGATTAAGAGCCAACCCAAGAGAGCAAACCACATCTATTCAAGAAAAGAAGCATGAATGATGAAGACCCATGTGAAATGCCTTAGTTGCCAAAGTGGATAGAGCAAGAGTTTGGATAGATCTCACCATATTATCCTTGTGTCTCATGATCCATGAATTACCTTCTTGCTTCAGAACTTGATCCCTGAACTCCAAAGCTTTCCTTGTCAAGTTAAGTGTAACACAATTCCAACTCTTATCATAGCATTCAAGTTAGAATACATACAGGAGAAATAGTCATCATCAAAATTCATTAGTAACCTAGATAGAAGGGGTTCAACAACACGCAACCAATTGCTCATTGAGCATGGCATTCACACTTATATAATTCTCAATTTGTAGCTATAGGACATGCACTTTTTCAGAGCTATCATTCATGATAGACCTGCCTTTCTCACAAGCGCTCAGATTTTCAATCAGCAACTTGTTTTGTTCCTTTAGCTCTTCATTCTCTTGAAGCAGCCTCTCATCATGGATTGACCCATCAAGCGTTATTTGATCATTGGACATAGACTTAAGTTGGTTTTGAAGTTTTCTTCCACATTCCTCCAACCTAGTAATTTCAACTTGCAGGATTCCATTTTCATCTCTTAAGCAGCCAAGGTTTTCTTTATGCAAATCCAAGTCAATCATAAGAGTATCATTCAACTCCTCAAATGCAAAATAATTATTATAGAAGGAGTTATCATCATGAGAGCTTTTCTTGAGTTCTTTTCTCAATTTTTTGTTTTTAGATTTTATTTTCTTATATTGCTTGGCCAATGTATCATATGCATCCATAAGCTCTTTAAATGTAAAGTCCTCTGAATCAGAACTTTCCTGAGATGAGGATGGATTTATTGGCTGGTCTGGACTGTTGGCCATTAGATAGTGGTTAATTTTTCCTTATTCGTGGATCCTGGCCTGTCCGTTCAGGATCTCTTGGGCAGTGCTACAGCTAGAGAAAAAAAGGAGCTTGGTAGGATCAACTGCATCTTTTATCAAGTTGAAGGCAGCAAGGTTATCAGCATTTTTGGTCCTATGTTTAGCAGACCATTCAGATGTATCTGATGGCAGCTTGTATGGACCATAGTATATAAGATTCCATAACCTTGTTTCAATGGAGTTGACAAAGCAGCACATTCTCCCTAGCCACATAGTAAAATCAGAACCATCAAATAAGGGCGGGGAATTCATTGAAACTTGTTTGAAAGATAAAGACATTAATTTAAATGCATCGGGATCTATCTCTGCAGATCGTTGGATCTGAGTATAATAGAGGTTAGCTCTGATACCAATTGTTGGGTCCCAAGGGGTGCAATGGATCTAGAATGGAGAATAGATCCTTTCAAAAACTTTGGCCCAATTAAAAACTAAGCTTATTAAACCACGACCAGCATCTATGATGCACATGAGACACTAAGACACAATGCACAGCGGATGTAATAGGAATAGCTCAAAATAGAACGGCAGAAGACAGTGCACAGACTGCTGAGGTTGACACTCCCAAGTGGTGAGGTTGACACTCCTTCCATTGATCACTCCTATGTAGAAAGCTGAGGTCGACACTGCTATGCAGTGAGGTCGACACCCTTCAGAGACGGTTAAGAGCTAAGTGAGATCTATTGCACTAGACAGCAGCGATCACAATACACATCAACTAAGTATGAGCTGACTAGCTATGTGTGTGCTTTTGTGATCAACCAGAATCTCATATATATGATTGGGTGCTCATTGAACCTCTAGTGTATGTGTGAGCAATATGTTAATGTGTGCGATGGAAAACAATCAAGATTGCATATGTTGAAGCTAGCACACAAACCTGTGAATGGGGATAGAGAGTATGGAGCAATCACACAAGATGAATAACCCACTACACAGGGATTTTTAAGGTGGTTCAGTCTGCAAACCTACAGACCTACATCCACCCCTCACCAAACTGGTGAGGCTTTACCACACGAGGATGACGTTCTCAACACACACACGGGAATGAAATCCCACACATAGACACACACACACACACACACACACACACACACGGGGGTGAACCCCCCCCCCCACACACACACAAACAAAGAAACACAAGCTGCAAGTGCAGTAGAAACACTAGGATAGACTCCCAAGACCACTTAAGGCTGAGCACAACCAAGGACCCACTTCCGGCCTCTAAGTAGAGCACATGACACACACTGAAATACAAATTAGAAATTGTAAATGAAATGCATAAAGACTATAGGAAAAGCACATGTAGCTTCAGATACAGATCTGGAAGTTAGTGGCTGCAACTTCAGACATAGATCCGAAGATCTTCTTCATCTTCAAGCTCAGATTGGCTGCAAGGAGGGCTGCACTCCTTCCTTCCTCTTTATCTTAGAACAACACTAGTTTTGGTCGAACCAGAGCTGGGCTGCTAAGGCTATATGGCTGCTCACTCTTCAAGGCCTCTCTCTTGTCTTCTTCTTCTCTCTTACAGCATTGGATTGGGTTGGCTAGTGCTGGGCTATGCACACACTTCCTTTTTCTTCTCACAAATTTCTTCTTGGATGCTCAAGGGACATGGTTATCTTTCAGGGCAACATCAACTTCTCTTATAGAAGCTTCAAGTATTTATAGAACAGCCTCGTAGAAACTTTCCCTCCAAGAAATCTGCTTTAAATTCAAATATCTTTTTTGACCACTGACTATCTTTCAGCAGAGCTTATCTTGATCCAACGGAAATAAGGAAGCAGCTGGAAAGTCAAATTTTCCTCCAAAAAGTCTTTCATCAGTCTAGCTCAATTAAAAATATTTCCTTTGACTATTGAGTGTTGACTGGCTCCATCGAAGATAGTGTGAGATGAAAGATACGAAGAGCTTTCCCTTTTTCTCCCCGGGCATAGCTGTTGCGTTTCCGTGAGTGATTTTGATGATAACAAAACTCTGAGTGGAGGTTTTATCTCGGCCCGTGTTATAAGTCACTTTATATAAGCTTACGGGGTTCAAGCTTAAACCTATCCGTTTTGTGGAAAACTCTTAAGTTTCAATTGAATCAATGTGTTTTAAATTGAGTTATTCTTGTTTAACCAAACCCCAAATGCATGTTACAATCATTCACTTAAAATCCCCTGTCACCCTGATCAATTTCTCCGGGCTAACAACTTAATTTTGCAGGTCCAGGCATTTCCGGTTGACCAGGACCACAGGCCCGATCGACCAGTTCTCCCAGGGATGAGAAGTAGCATGTTTTACAGGTTCCGGTCGACCAAGACCCTAGAACTGGTCGACCGGTTCCCCAGCAACCAAAAACACCGAAAGTTTCAGGTTTCAATCGACCGCCCTTGGAATTCCGATCGACCGGAATTCCCGAAGCCCTCCTTTGCTGACTTTTGGTCCAAACTCGAAAAGAGGAACTTTTCCCCAATTGTTTAATCCTCTTGGTCTCAGTCCTGGAGTGATTTATGGATCTGGTCTGGGGACTTGTCTCCTGACCTTCCAAGAGCTACAAAAGATCTCTTTGGGGTCAAAAACCCTAAGTGCTTCCAAGAAGAGAAGAAGAAGAGGTTGTCAAGGGAGAGGGTGCTGGTACTGTTCACGTGAACAGTGATCCGAGAGGAACTCTTCATCCAAGAGCTGAAGCTTTCAAGAGAAAATCTTCATCCAAATCAAGTGAAGATTGATCCAAGAGCAAGCTTTATTCAATACTACCTTCATCCACAAAGGGGGAGCCTGATCTGTGTTTTCATTTATTGTCTATGTTCCTTCCATTCATGTTTGAGCTAATTCGTGCCTCCCTTGTAATTTTCAAGCACTAGTATGTGTGGATCTAGGCAGATCCGTGCGTGCGTGCGTGCGTGCGTGCGTGCGTGCGTGCGTGTGTGTGTGTGTGTGTGTGTGTGTGTGTGTGTGTGTGTGTGTGTGTGTGTGTGTGTGTGTGTGTGTGTGTGTGTGTGTGTGTGTGTGTGTGTGTGTGTGTGTGTGTGTGTGTGTGTGTGTGTGTGTGTGTGTGTGTGTGTGTATTTTTGTTGTTCATCCTTGTTCTTGTGTGTCTGTGCTATAGCACTTTCGTGGGGGTTCTATACTCCTCACGTGTGTGTGTGTGTGTTTGGTGTTCGTCTTGTAATCTTTTACAAGATAGTGTGTGAATCCTCACCGTGTGTGGGGGGTGGACGTAGGTTGCTGTTGTTACAGCCGAACCACCTAAAATCCATGTCTTCTGAATGGTTTGATCCATATCTTCTACCTCCATTCTCTTTAGCTCAGTTCCTTATTGCATTATCATATTAGATCTGTTTTCTGATCTGGATTCATTGACCCTCTTGCGGAAGTTCATTGGTATATCAAAAGGTAATTTCGGATCGAAAAGGCTAGTCTTGTCAAGAAGAAAATATCTTGTGTGAGAGAATCCTTGGATTCCTGAACTCCACCTAGTACCGAGGAATTGCTGTAGGAGTTTCTCTGTCCAGACTCTCGTTGTGCTTCTCGATATCCCTCCTCGTTGGTTGCTAGCCTTGCTAACGTGTTCGTCATCCAGCTTTAGTTCATTTATTTTTTAATACCCAATTCACCCCCCCTCTTGGGTGCCATTTAATCTCGGGACTTCAATAGCAACGACAGCAGCAACTCCTCCACTTGTTCAGCATCGGTATCACCTTCTCTACTTTGAGGCACAAGCACAGCTCCCTCTTTCTTGCATGCAGATGCATGTCACCTGTTTGCTGCCCAAGAGAGGAAATTTTCCCTCCAAAAACCCTGTCAATCGATTGGTCTAGTTGGGACAAAAAGATATCTGAAAAGGGCTTTTGCTCTGCTTCATATCTGGACATTTAATGGCCCACATGGAAGAGATCTTGTGGGCTGCTCTCTCATTGGCTTTGGTCTATTCCCTGTCTTGTGTACTCTGCCTGGACAAGCATCCCATTGGTTGACAGCAAGGTAGTGGCAGACTGTGAGAAGTGACCTTTCCTAGCTGTAGTTTCTGACATAGCCATCTCCAAAGAGATAGATTAGATGTGATATGATGATAGGGACAAAAGTCAAACTTGGGTACTCCATCCAGACCTCGAAATCCACGATTTTAGTGATTTGTGGTACCTATTTTCTCTTTCTGGATCTTCCATTGACTTGACAGAAAATTGGCTTAAAAGTTATCTTTGAGAATAGTGGTGTCGACTTGTCCTTGGTGTGTGGTCGACACTGCTGTTGAAGACTGTATTTTATAACTGCTTCTGGGAAGCCATAGTGTCGACCTGCTGAGAGAGACAGGTCGACCCTTCTTCAGACGGTTTGAATTCAGCCCTTTCTAGAATCCCATGGTGTCGACCTCTTGAGTGAGACAGGTCAATACTCCCAAGCAAAACGGCATTTATAACGCTTTCTGTGATGCACACAGGTCGACCTCCTGAATCAACAGTTCGACACTTCCCCTTTGGGACTTTAATGGATCATCGGTTGCTTGAGTAGTGAGGTTTACTCTTCAGAGTAGGCAGCTCGACACCGCCGTTATAAAAATTTACAAGTTGATCTGTGAGGTCAATGCAGCCTTGCACTGCTTAGGCTTTTCGATGGCCTGAGGTTGACTCTTGAGAACCTGAGGTCGACCTAATTTAAGTAATTGATTTTCCTTTCTTTTTCATTCTTATCTTGATTTCTTTACAACCAATTGTCTCGATTTCTGTGCACTTGCATCTAGAGTTTAATTTTCAACCTTGGTAGGTTCTTGCTCCTTTAGATTTATGTATCTTGAATTCAACCTTGCACTGCTGCTCATTTTCATGATCTCTTCACATGCTCATCTTCATGAGACCATTCTCATGCCAGTGCTATCTTTGACCTGAAACTTATACAGTTTGACATTATTAATTCCATATAAGACTCATCAATGAGTCATGGTCAAACATCATCAAAATAATAGAATCAAGCATGTTCCACACATACCCAACAGTGTGTATGTGTCTTTATGAAAGTTCATTGAAGAATGCTAACCAAGGAGTTCATATCTTGATCATCTTGTTCTGCAGAATCAAATTATGTGGTGAATATCTTACTACAGTCAAAGGAATGCTTGGACAAGCACCTTGCCAACCACAACACAAATAGGTGGTATATGTCATGCTCATCCCATAAAAACCATTGGTAAGACTCAACCATCCTTCCTTTGGGCTATTCAGTTGAGAGAAATTGGGTTTGTCAAGATTAATACATGATTGAGTCTTCCTGCATCAACCATGTGTGATTCAGTTTTGAGGTGTGTTTTCAGCATGGATTCTTCAAAGGTCATAATTGTTTAAGTTCTTCATATCAATCTTGGTGGTAGTTGGGTATCATGTTGAGCATTCATGAAGTTCAAAACATGGATAATTGATCCTAATTTTTGGTGAGCAAAAATGAAGGTTTGAATGGGTTTCATATTGTTTAAATGCTCCTTGTCAATTGTGCTTTCATGTATACACTTCATGCTATTGACTTATGGGGTTAAAAGCTTTAATTTCTGAAGTTCTAAACTTCGGTCGACCGACCCTTCTGTATTGGTCGACCGAAATTACCAGCATCAACTAGAAACAGACTCTATAAAAGTTCGGTCAATCGAACTCCCTACATTGGTCGACCGAAAATTCCAGAGTTGTCCTGTTCGAACCCTGTAAAAGTTTGGTCGACCGGCCCCATTTTTTCGGTCGACCGAATACGGCGAGCGGCCCATTTAGTTTGAGTCGAAACCCACTTATCATGATCTGTTTTGGGTGATATTTGACCCCTGTGCCCCTAGGGTTATCATACATATATTGGGGCATGTTCTACAAGGTTTTGGCAAGGATTTAATGGTCTTTTCATACATCTCATGTGTAGATATATAAGAGTTATGAATTTGGTGAGAATTGACCTAAGTGCTAACATTCTATCTATCTTGTAGGAGAAGGAAGGGAAGAAGGAGAGTGTAGACACGCCATTCCTGACGTCTCCTGAGAAAGTCTCATATTACTATACAACGTCCCGCGACGGCTTACGCGTTTTGAATCACTTGAGTGCTTCCTTTTCTTGAGTCTTCTTCCGCCCTTTTCGGCATCCGGAATCGTCTCGTCACGGCATTCGGACGGCATCAACACCAGTCGAACGCATCAGGAGGTTCCGGAACCAAGAAGGATATCTGCCGGGCGGCCGCCGACGCCCGATCTAAGGACCCGGGTGGGTCTTAATGGGGGCGTCCAGGACCCTGGACGCCCCCATGATTTTAATTTGTTTTATTCTTTTCTCAGGGCCCAAAACCAAATATAAAAATATAAAAAAATATATATTTATGGAGGCGTCCAGGACCCTGGACGCCTCCATAAAAAAAAAAATAAAAAATAAGTGTAAAATGCCAGTTGGCATACAAAAAAAAATAAAAATAAATTATATATATATTAATGGAGGCGTCCAGACCCCTGGACGCCTCCATAAAAACAAATAAAAAAATAAAAATGCCAGCCCTTGTATAAAAGACAACAGAAAAATAAAAAAATAATAAAGTTTTGGAGGCGTCCAAGCCCCTGGACGCCTTCATCAACTCACTCACGGGCGCCGGCCACCGAACGACGGTTTGTCGTGCGTGAAAAAAGCCAAATTTAGAGACGTCCAGCTGACTGGACGCGCCCATTTTTGAATCACGAGGCGCCGCTCACAAAACCACGCATTGTGCCAAACCGCGTGCGGCCGTCGTCGATTTTCGGTGGACCTGTTAGAGGCGTCCGGGACCCTGGACGCCCCCATAAAAGTATTCTAAAAAAATCAATAAAAATAGAATAAAATATTATTTCGGCCCTGATGGAGGTGTCCAGGGTCCTGGACGCCTCCACCTTCCGGAACTCTATAAATAGAGGCCCACCCCCTCAGTTCTAGGAGAGCTAAGCAGTGATCCGATAGGCTGCCGGAGCCCAGAGGCTACGGAGTCATTTTTCTAACCCGTGGGGTCTTTTGTAGGTGGAGGTTCTGCCGGCTTCTCGGGTGCCTACGCTCGCGAGAGGAAGGTCGTCTTCATCCACCGCGCTTCCCCGTCGTCCCCACGCTGCCGGAGCTCCGCCGGATTTCACCCTCGGCTCATCCAATAAGCTTTTTCTTCCCCTTTTTCTCCATAGTTCTTTACATTCATCATATTGCATCCTCTATCCCCCTTCACAAGGGCGCCTCTTCTCTTATACTTCTTGCATTCATCATCTCATTTTCCTCCTACTCGAGTCCGAGAGGGGTTTAAAAGATAACACCAACCAGGTGTGTGTCTTGCCATCATTTCGTTATTTTTACCGCGAGGATTTGAATACTACGCCTCCATCTTTCTAATCCACTTGTCATTTATTTGTCGTTGTTTTGCAAGGGTACCCGAGGAAAGCCCTCTCCGTCGGCCGGCCGGAAGGAGAGGAAGAAGCAACCCGCCATCTCCAGCTCTTGAGGTAGGCGCGATCACTTTCTTATTTTGGGGTCTTTCGGCCCCTGGCGATCACATCTTTTCATCGAGGCCGCGGCGAGTCACTTCTCCAATGGCCGTTTAAATTTCTGTTCTCATATTCTCTTTATATCCTGTTATATTTCGTTTATATCATCGAGGCCGCGGCGAGTCACTTCCCCAATGGCCGTTTAAATTTCCGTTCTTACATTCTCTCTATATTCTGTTATATTCTGCTCATATCATCGAGGCCGCGGCGAGTCACTTCCCCAATGGCCGTTTAAATTTCCGTTCTTATACTCTCTCTATATTCTGTTATATTCTGCTCATATTCTCGAGGCCGCGGCGAGTCACTTCCCCAATGGCCGTTTAAATCTCTGTTCTTATATTCTCTTTTATATTCTGCTATATTCTGCTCATATTCTCGAGGCCGCGGTGAGTCACTTCCCCAATGGCCGTTTCAATTTTTGTTATTTAATTTCTGCACCATTCCCGTCCCCTCGAGGTCGCAGCGAGTCACTTCCCGCTATGGCCGTTTGAACCCCATATCTTGCTATATTATACTTGTCCCGCTCGCCCCGCCGGAGCAATCTCTCGTGGTGGCCCCTTCTCTCTCTTCTCTCATCTCTGTGTTGCAGCAAACAGCAAAACAAACAAAAAAAGAGGAGCCCGCGCGCTCTCGCATCCTCTTCCTCGCACCATCGAACTCCGAACCGCGTGACGTCGCTCACAGATTGGCGATCACGGTGGGACGTCTACTGCTTCCTCCCGGCTACCCTTACAAGTTCGGCACCACCCGTGCCTCTCCACCTTGGCGCCCACGCGCGCCCCCGTTGTGCTCACGGCAGCACCGTCAGTTCTGATTGGTTCTTTGTTTATTACATGTTTGTTATTTCTGTTGTTTTCCCACTCCATATATCTGTCAGCATTCCATTGCATACATCCATTCCTCTTTTCTATCCTTTTTTTCATTTTTTTTGAGGATCACCCTTTCCCGGTGAAGGAAGGACTCTCCGTTTGGGAATTCCTCTCAACGGACTAGAATCTCCTACACTGGGACCTCCGTAAGTCCCCGACATCAAAGAATCTCCTCTTCATTCACTGGGCTGGTTGTACCATTGAAGTTCCCCGAAGTTAGTCATTTCATTCGTGGTGAGACGAGAGACCCTAGCTGACACGGCGGTGAAACAAAAAAATAAACTAGGGTCCCTATCTTGTGTGAACTTCGGATCTCGCTAAAAACACACAAAAAAAATCATCAAAATCAAAACAAAAAAAAGGGCGTAAAGGCATCCACTTGTTTGATAATCTCTGCTACCTACTTGCTAGTGTATGTTTTTGCGTTCTGGGAGAACTGTGAGCATGTCTCACGAGTCTTCTCAGGAGAACCACCCTAGCCGTGGTTTGACAGCCGACCCGCGAGTCCATGCTATGGACTCGGGTCCTTCTCATGACCCCTCGCATGAGGTGCAGGTTATTGCCGGGGACACGTCCCCGCGACAGGATATCACTTCCTTACTGGGCGTCCTCGCCAACACGGAGCTTACCTCTGAACAGCTCCGGGCCTTCCAGGCCATTCTAAAGGGGAAATCTGTTTCCCCCACGCCCCAGGAGTCAACTCCGGCTATCGCACCTCTCCACGAGTCCGTGCAGGCCATTCCATCTCCTTCATTGGCGCAAGCCATCCAGTCTCCCTCGCTTCAAGGACAAGCGAGCCAACAACCTCCCTCATTCCAATTCCCGTCACAATCTCAAACTCCCGGTGTTCCTCACACACTGTTTCAGCCAGGGCCAACTGTCGGTGGTCCGACAGTTCCCTCTCATTCCGGGTTTCCCCCTCAAGTCTCCGGGAGACAGTTTCTCCCCCAATGGCAAGTGCCACCTTCACCCCCAGAGGAGCTCGCCCAATCGCTCCTCAATAGGTTCAATCGCATGGACGAGCAGTTTCAAAATCTGAGAAGAATGGTGGACGTGAAAGCCACCTCGGAGGTTGCTTTGCCAATCCTCCCCGTCATTCATCTTCCTCCCTCCGAAATGCCCACGTACCGCAGATACAATGGTACCGGCAACCCCTTCATTCACCTCAAGGACTTCATGTATGAGTCCTCCTATTGGCAAAACGATCAGAGGTCCCTGGCATACCTCTTTCGGAGATCATTGGATGGTCCCGCGCTTGAGTGGTTCTATTCTCTGGAGCCCCGCGAGGCCGAGAATTTTGAAATAGTGCAGAGAAGGTTCTTGCAGAAATATAGGGATAGGGTCGGTCCCTCACTCTCCATTACCGACCTAGTGGCCGAAAAGATGAAACCCGACGAGGATTTTGTCCGATATGCTGATAGATGGAGGTCTCTGGCGGAAAGAATAAGGGATACCCTCTCCGAGCCCGAACAAGTGAAGATGATTGTGTCTAATGCAACCCCGCAGTTCAGACACGTCCTCGCCATGAATAAACTTACTACAATGGAGGAACTCTATGAAAGGGCCCGATACATCCAAACCCAGCTAAAAGACTCCCCCATCATGAACATGTTTGAGTCGCCGAAGCCCAAAGTGGTCAGAAAGACAGGCGCTGGTGTCCCGGGCGGAGCCACAGAAGGGGTCGTGACAAATGAGCAAGTCAGTGCGGTCAACAATGCCAACTATGCAGTCAACCCAAGGCCTCCACAAATGCCCCGACTACCCCTTCAACCAGGTCCTTTCCCTCTCCGTCCTCCACCCCAAAATAATCCACCCCAGGATAATATGCCTCCATTACGCCAACCCCAGCAACAACAACCACAACCTCAACAACAACAACCACCGCTTCAGTACAACCAAGTTCCACCCCCGGGGAACTATGGTCCCCAACAGCAACAAAGGAGGCCGCTCGGTCCTAAGAGAGCCTACTATCCACCATTGCCAGAAACCTTAGCAGATATTTTTAATGCCCTCATGGCATCAAACCAACTCGCCCTACCCAGAGAAAGGCCCGCCTGGCCCCCCAATGTTGATACCTCCAAATACTGCGTCTACCACAGGCAGCCGGGACACACAGTGGATTACTGCTTCCATTTCAAAGATTACATCCATGATATGAATGATGAACATCAAATAGATTGGGATGAGATGAGACGGTACGTCGCGGCTCTCAAGGCTAGGAGACCTCCTCAGAGGCCACAGCAGCAGTTACAACAGCAGCAGCAGCAGCAACCACCACAACAACAACAGCCTCAGCAGGCCCCACAACAACAGCCCGACATGGGCATAATCCAGAATCCACTACCAGAGCACCAACAGCCCAATCATCAGGTTAACCCCATCTCCTCCTTCCCGGAAGTCGGGAGAGAGCAGGTGTGGCACCAGGAAAGTACCTCCATCCTTTATACCTCCAACCCTATCGTCATGCACCCCTCTCACCTTGCCCGGGTAGCACCTCTCTCTCATCAACCCGCATCGGTATCGCCTTCACCATTTCCACTACCGTTACGCCCTCTCATCCGCACCCCGACCTCCTATCAACCGACACTTTCTACTACGCCTTCACACCCTCTCACCTTCTCCCACTCCCCCACTTTACCATCCACCTCTACCACATTTACCCCTACGCCTTCTAAACCCCTTATCATCCGTCCACCATACATAACCCCGTCTTTCTCCACCACATCACCACTAATGCCTTCAAAACCACTCATCACCCACCATCCGCCTCAAAACCTTTACCCGTTTCAAACCTTACCTCCACCTCCACCTTCCAAACCCCTTATCCTTCATAATCCGCGCGATATCCCCTCTACCTCCTCCATGCCTCCACCTAACAAACCCCTCATCAGAATCCCTGCTCCCGTCATCACCCCTGCTTCATCAACCATTCCTCCACTACTACCCCTCAAACCCCTGTTAAAACCCACTGCTACCCCCACAGAGGTACAAAAGCCGCAGGCAATGGTGCTCCGGAGTGGAAGGATTTTCCACAGGGTTTTCCCCCACAACAGTCAGAATCCCGAGCAATCTCAGCCAGAGAAGGATGATGCAGAACAACCAGAAAGAGCTATCCCTGGAACACAGTATGATCTACTGAAACACTTGGACAAGACGCCTGCCCGGATCTCCATCCTAGAGCTACTTCAAAGATCCACATCCCACCAGACGGCCTTGATGGAATATCTTCAAAAGGTCATGGTTAATGAAGACCTCCCCGTGGAGAAGATTTCGACCGTCCTAACCCCAACAGACACACAACCAGTCATCATGTTTCACAACTACGAGCTCGCTCCCAAGGAATCTCGGAAATATGCATTGTGCATTTCAATAAAAATTAATGGGGTATCCATAAACCCGTGTCTTGTCGACACGGGTGCGTCCATAAATGTGATCTCCATGAGCACTCTTCAGTTGTGTGGGGTTGACGAGGAACAAATAAGACCTTCCTCGATCACGGTCATGGCCTATGACAATAGCAAAAGGCCGCCGCAGGGGATGATTATTCTGAAGGCAGAACTAGGCCCCATGGCAATTCCCACGGAATTCCATGTCCTCGACATGGACCCCACATTCAAGGCCATACTGGGTCGTCCTTACATTGAAGCCATGGACGCTGTGCCTTCCACCAACCATCAGTGCCTGAAGTTTCCTTACAACGGGAGAATTATTAAAGTGGTCAGTACACCTGTCCTTCACACAGTGGATGCTATCAACACCTCTCTGCCCTCTGTTTGGCCGTCTCATCGGCCCATATTGTCACTGCTGGACGTGCGTGATCCATCTCGCATGCCACTAGCACCAAAAGAGCCGGTCAGGGCAACCACAACATCGTGTCTCCCTTTTCACTCCAAAGGTTGGGAGATTATGAGGAACATCGGCTATCGACAAGGAAAAGGGCTGGGCGTACAGTTACAGGGAATGCTCAAACCGCCAAAGGAAATTAGGCCGAACCGCAGGTTTGGCCTAGGCTTCAAAGGACCATTCAAGGCGGATTGGAAGCCCCTCACGTGGACTCTATCAAACCACTTCAACAGAGGACCCGTTGTTCAGATGGGAGATCACCCACGAGAAGCATATGGGGAATCACATGCTGTATATTTTGCTGAAAAATGTCCGAGGATCACCAAAAGAGGCAAGATCAAAGATCCGGAATGCGAGTGGGACAAATGGTTCGATATATGGGACATTTCCGTTGCACTGGAAAGGATGTTCTCATCTCCACAGCTTGAAAGACCACCATTGATCTCCGAAATACCAGAGAATATTACCACTCTTGCCAAGGTTCCAAACTATCCTCATCCTCGCCAGAAGGACTCTGTCATCAACGGATCTTCATCCGTCCTCAACATTACCGTCGACGGCTCATTAGCCGCCATCCTCTCCATCCACTCGTCTCAGCCTTTGCTGATATCTTCTTCCTGGGCCAGACAATTGTCTGATGATCTTCCCAGGTCCCCTTCTTTGCTTACATACCTACGCGGGCTTTTCAACCCGCGCCAGGTCTTCAACCATGATCTGCTCTACGAGCCACACAATCCTCTAGCCATAACCACTTTCTTCTCTCCTCCAATCTCTTTTCACTGCTTTGTCATTAAAAATGAAAACGAAAAAAAAACGTCAATTTTCAAACTCTCCAACAACACATCTTCGTTGAGGAAACCTCCTACATCTCCCACGGGTGCGTACCGCCTTGCGGACCACCCGTCCAAGGTCCGATGAGCGACCTTTTCTACCCCTCCTCTGAGGGGTCTTCTCCTGTACATTCTACACCATCCTCCTCATCTTCCTCTTCGTCTGTAAATATTGTCAGTCAATCTAGGAATGATAGGCCAAGGGTAGTACCTAGGAAGAAATCCAAGGGTAGGCAGATCCCTCGTCGATTCCTTCTGGATTTGGCCGCCAGGTGTCAGGCCCTTCTTGCCATCCCCCAGTTGTTAGAAAATCCCATCCAGCTACCCGAAATAGAATACGAGGGCGACTGTGCATCTGATGAAGGGTATGGAGTCTACGAGATCACGAATGAAGAATGCCCCACTGAAGATGAGGGTGAGGAATATGAGGATGCGGCGGGCGCATACGCTAGCGGAATGAGGAGATTCGACGAGCCGTCAACCGCCGTAGAAGAATCCACCAAAGAAGTCAACTTGGGGACTGAGGAAGACCCTAGGATCATCCTCATAAGTGACAACCTACCACCCTCTGAAGAAGAGGCATTAATTGAGGTCCTCAAGGAATATAAGGACACGTTTGCATGGAGCTACGAGGATATGCCGGGTTTGGATTCAACCTTGGTCGAACACCGTTTAACCCTAAAACCAGGGTCCATCTCGGTAAAACAAAGGTTAAGGCGTTTCCACCCTCAGATGGCTTTGAAAATGAAAGAAGAGATCGATAAGCTCCACAAAGCCAGGTTCATTAGAGTCGTTCTTTATCCTCAATGGGTGGCGAACATTGTCCCGGTCATGAAGAAAGATGGGAAAGTCAGGATTTGCATCGACTTCCGGGACCTTAACCGCGCGTGTCCAAAGGATGATTTTCCCTTACCTCACATTGATGTGTTAATTGATAACACGGCAGGTTTTGAAACCCTCTCTTTCATGGATGGATTTTCAGGATACAATCAAATTCGTTTGGCAGAAGAGGATCAGGAAAAGACGTCATTCACTACCCCTTGGGGAACATATTGTTACGTGGTCATGCCGTTTGGGTTAAAGAATGCTGGAGCTACTTACCAAAGAGCAATGATGGCCATATTTCATGACATGATGCACATATATCTGGAAGTATATGTGGATGACTTATTGGTGAAATCAAGGACCAGGATGGAACATCCAGAAGTTTTGGCTAAGGTCTTGCAAAGGTCAAGAGAATTCCAATTGAAAATGAACCCGAAAAAATGTGTGTTTGGTGTGTCGTCAGGTAAATTGCTGGGGTTCATTGTGAGTAAAAGAGGGATCGAGATAGATCCCGACAAAGCCAAGGCTATCAGGGATATGCCGCCTCCCAAGAATTTGAGGGAAGTCCGAGGTTTAATCGGCAGGCTGCAGTTTATTCGTCGGTTTGTGTCTCAACATTCACAAAGGTGTAGACCTCTCTACGAGTTGACCAAGCCAGGAGTAGAATTCCACTGGAATTCTAAATGTCAGAAAGCTTTTGAAGGTTTGAAGGAATATCTGGCTAGTCCACCCGTTCTCATTCCACCTAAACCAGAAAAACCTCTGATCCTTTACATCTCAGTCTTGGATGACTCCGTGGGAGCCGTCCTCGCACAAGCTGATGAAGAAGGCAAGGAACGGGCAACCTATTACTTGTCCAAACTTCTCAATCCCTGTGAGCAGAAGTACACCGGCATGGAGAAAACCTGTGCTGCCCTCGTTTGGGTAGTGCAGAAATTGAAGCACTACTTCTTGGCTCACGAAGTCCACTTGATTGCTCGAATGAATCCTATCAAATTCCTTCTGGAGAAAGCCGTCCTTACGGATAGGCTAGCACGCTGGCAAAGTTTTCTCTCTCAGTTCGACATCACCTACATCCAGCAAAAGGTGATTAAAGGTTATGCCATAGCCGAGCATCTCGCTCACCATCCTCTTCCCAAGTTCGATCCCGTCCAATCAGAGTTTCCAGATGAGGAACTAATGTCCATCAACCAATCAGATGAGCCAATGTGGACGCTATATTTTGATGGAGCTCTGAATTCTCAAGGGAGAGGAATCGGCATCGCCCTCCTGTCGCCGGAAGGCCTCACATTCCCATTGGCATACCAGCTCAAATTTCCAGTCACCAACAATATAGCCGAATATGAAGCTCTTCTAGCTGGCCTAGGACTCGCTCATTCTTTTCGTATCACTGAGTTGCGAGTCGTAGGTGATAGTCAACTCATCCTTCGCCAGGTACTCACTAAGTATCGCACTCGCGATCCCAAACTCAAGCCATACCAAGAACTCACTGCTGCCTTTGCCAAACTGTTCACAAAACTGATCTTTGTTCATATCCCTCGTCATCAGAATATTCTCGCCGATGCCCTCGCCTCATTGGCATCATCCATAAGGTTCCCTCTAGGAAGATGGTTTAAGTCCATTTCCATCTACAAACTTCACGCCCCTGCAGTCGATGATGCTTCCTACGTAAACATCAAAGACAGGATAGCAAGGAAGATCCTGCAGGAAGATATCCTTGAGAAGAGGGAGCTCATGTTGGCAGAGGCCGAAGAAGAACTGGCTGATGAAGAGAAACCATGGTTCTATGAAATTGTCAAATATTGCCAAGATCAGTCTTATCCTGAAGGGGCCACCGCAGAGGACAAGAAAGCCATAAGAAGGGTGGCTCAGAAATATACATTGGTTGGAGGTCTACTCTATAGAAGGAGCCTTAGTGGTATTCTGTTAAGATGTCTTGATGACGATGAGGTTTGGAAATGTGTAGAAGAGACGCACTCGGGTGTGTGCGGTGGCCACGTGAATAGTCAGATGCTCGCCAAGAAGATCATTCGTCAAGGCTTTTATTGGCCCACCATGGAAGAGGATTGTGCTGTCTATGTCCGTAGGTGTGTCAAGTGTCAACTTCACGCCGATAAAATCCATTCACCATCTTCCTCACTTCATCCAATATCCTCCCCGTGGCCTTTCTCCATGTGGGCATTCGACATCATTGGTCCCCTAGGTGATCCCAATTCCCTCACCAAGCAGAAATCTTTCATCCTTACTGCGACGGAATACTTCACCAAATGGGCCGAAGCCGAAGCTTACGCGGAAATCAAGGCGTCAACAGTCTGCAAGTTCATCATGAAGAACATTCTCGCCAGATTCGGCGTCCCAAGCACGATCGTCACCGACAATGGGCCACAATTCATTTCTCAGGACCTACAGGACCTCTGCAAAAGGTACGGAATTGCATTGCATCATTCATCGCCTTATTACCCACAAGGTAACGGTCAAGCGGAGGCCACCAATAAAACATTGCTCAAAATCATCAAAAAAACCTGCGAGTCTAGTAAGTTTTCAGACTGGCCAGAAAAGCTTATCGAAGCCCTATGGGCCTATCGCACCTCAATCCGTACCCCCACCGGGCAGACTCCATTTGCCCTCACTTATGGTATGGAAGCGGTAGTCCCGTACGAGACTCTGATCCCTTCTCTCAGGGTACAATTGGATGAGGAATTTCCCCTCGACGATCGTCGTAATTCACTCCTCGCCCAGTTGGAACTTTTGGATGAGAAGCGGCTGGCCGCCGCCGAACACGCGCGTGTGTATCAAAATAGACTCGCTCGCTTTTACCAAAAGAAAGTCGTTGAGAGAAAATTCAAAGTCGGTGAGATGGTCGTAAAAAGAAATTTTGTCAAACCTGGAGGGCCGCGTTCTAAGCTCCAACCCAATTGGGAAGGACCATTTGTAATTCAAGCCGTGTACCCTGGCAACGCCTACAAGCTAGTCAACGCCGAAGGGACCGAGTTATCCCACCCTTGGAATGGGCTTTATCTTAAGAAATACTACCCTTAGCACAAAACAAAAAAATAATGATGAAAAGATAAAAAACATCAAAAACAAGGAAATGTTGAAAACCACTAAAAATATGAAAAATTCAAAATGCCGATGCCTGGCAGGCACCATGTAGTTAAGTCCCTGCATCTAACCTTCATGTTTGGATAGGGCCCATTAAGGCTTGGTAGGCACCGGGTCTTGGTTTGCCAGAACCGTGGAGACCCCTGTCCGGCCACGTCGGCCTATGCTCGCTCGAAGGAAGCTAACATGTGTTCACTTATGTATTTTATTCAAAAAAAGTTGGTAGCATCACCTACGGTAGGGCCACACCTAGAAGATCTCCGGAAGCTGTAATCTTTATTCTTTTCTCCTCGACCAAATGAGACAGTCGGCGCCCTTAAAACGCTGAGCATGAGAAACCGAAACTCAAACCCCAAAGGCAAGAGTAGGACCCATTTCCTCGAGCATCGATCAGAGCACGAGAAGAGGGCAGTGTCCCCACAGGCATACGAAGAGGGAGCCCACCAACGTCAAACGACTATATCTCCCTCACAGAAAGAAATACAAAATCAAAATCAAGAGAAAAGCCTGGTCGTGACCGTGCCTGGTACGATAAACGGAACCCCTCAAAGCAAAAGTCTGAATCCACAAAGGGGGGC